>CM038113.1:26936040-27179138 GCA_001642375.2 Mentha longifolia
AACTCCTTCAATCTAGTTAACTAAGATCTACCTAATCAGATTATCAAACTGAGCTATACATGACAGTTTGATCTAGCAACCTAACTCTAGAAAAGAGTAAAAACAATCTCAGTGTGGTTTCGATAAACATCATCAAAACTCATAAATTGAGTAGGATTCCCAAAAAATTATCCCTTTTTGATGATGTCGAAACCCAACACTTTACAATGTTGTTCCTAAATAAAATATAGACAGTTCAGTTCATTAGGAATCATAAAGGTAAATCAACAAATGGAGTTGTATTTAGTAGCAACTTGGACAAAGAGAAATTGTCATCAAAGCTTTAATTAAGATAGTACTTCATTAGATAATTTACAGCTTACAAAGAAATAGAACTGAACATTTTACAAGTAAGCTATACTACACAGTTACATTGCTAACACCTTATGCAATTTATCTATCTTCCCCCTAAACAAGATCTTCCCCCTTAACAACAGATTGCTTCAGTTTCTTGCGGTTCTTAGGGTTGTCTTTCTTGTTACAGAGATCCTGGATTATCTCTTCCAGGATCTTCATTTCCGTATCATGCTTCCTCTATTTGGAAGACTCTTCACCTTCCTCTGAGCTCTTCTTCTTCTTCGCCACTATATTGCCATCTTCCCCTTTTTGATATTATCAAAATGGGTTTGGATGAACTTCCAGAGCTTGGCATCTCAGCTTGAAGAATTTCAACCTGGCAATCCATGTAATCCTCGCAGTGAATTTCGAGAGCAGCCACATCCGACGTCTGGGCAAGGCCATACTCGAAAAAGATTGAGGGTGCGCAGGTCTCCATGGTCTCCACTACGGTAGTCTTGGAGAGAGAAGAGACTTCATCGTGCAGCTCCTTGAGGCATTGGTCGAATTTTACATTTAAGCTTTTTAAGATCATCGATGAGGATGGAGTCTACCTTATCGATTTTCTCATTGACCAGCTTCTGCCTTTGAATATATGCCAGCTTGAACTGATTGAACTTCCGCGACATTGCTCTCAGTTCGGCTTTGACGAAGGCCATGATCCGTTCTTCAGTTCCAGTCGGATCTTGAGCTGAGGAGGTAGAGAGAGCAGCAACAGATGGTCCTTCCTCCACTTTGACAGAGGTAAGAGGAGGGGAAGCAGATTGACTGGCTTCCAGCTTGACAGCCAGGGGAGGAGAGACAGATGGTACATGAGAGTTTAAGGGAGAGGGAACTGCAAATCGGGTCTGAGAGCTCTGCAAGCGAGTTACTCTATTATACCCAGATGGGATCGCCATGGTAGTGGCTTGCCTCTTTCCCTTCCCTTTGGATTGAGGAGCGGGAGATGTCTCGATTCCAACTGCGGCAGAGACAGTGGGCTGGACAGCCTTGGTGGCCTGCATCCTCAACAATACCTTCTTGGTGGGAGCGTCGGCTTTCTTGATCATGTGCGGGAGCACGCCGATCTGCATTTCCAGTTGCTTTTTAGAATGGGGCACTAGCTGGTCCTCAGAGATTGTGACGACATCGGACCACACGTGGTCTGGTAGATGGTTAAGCAGCATGAAGCTGATCTTCATGCCATGGTGTAGAAGATGCTTTGCTACGATCTCCATGACCCGGTCTCTATCTCTAACCCGGATAATCAGCTTGGCTTTTTTTAATCAACAGATTGACTAGCAATCTGGCCCAGTTGAATCTAGCTGCTTTATCACAAGCCGCCATTATCCCTAACTTGGGTAGAGAGACATATTCGTTGGAACCTGCATAGGACAGAAAACACTATGCACAAACCCAAAGAGAATCCGATACTCCGACTTCAACAGGTGTCGGTTGAAGGTCATCAGATTGTATTCCTTTGCCGGTTTGTCCAGTGCTTGCTGGTAGACTTCTTGTATGGCGGAGAGAGCAATTTCTTCGACTGTGCAAATGCTTCCTGCATCTGCAAGATTGTATGCTTGCAACACCAAGGGAAGTACCGGTAGGGTTTGGACCGGTTCCCCTTTGGCTATGAGGCGAAACGTCGCTGAAGCTGCATCTGCACCAATTGTTACGAAAGAATAGTAGAGTTAGGCGACGTTCCTCCAGAGAAAATGAGAAGGCCTCGCGGAGATGATGTTGAATAATCCGTTACATTGGGAGATGGATTTGAACATCGGATTGAGGCCTTCATAACCATAGTTGTCAAGAATGGCAATCTTCTCGGAGAAGATTTCCGGCATGATTTTCTCGACTTGTTGTGTGAACGATAATTCTGCAGCCATTAAAATGAGTGAGATTTGTTGAGAGATTTGAGAATATGCAAGAATTTAGAAAATCATACAAGTGTAGAATGAAATTCTACAAGCACAACACTGAGTATATATATATATAGGTGATTTCATCTCAACGGTCAAGATTGATTCATCAAATCTTGAACTGTTAAGATTGTGCATGCGTATGTGACGTGCAATCGTGGGCGGAAACATAGGCACGTGGACTGCGAGTGGGAAGGCAAGTGGATTACACACAGATCACCATTCCACCGAACAGTCAGACAAATGACATAAATCCCTCGATTTACGCATATTTTTTTATATTCTCAATAAAGATCTAATAAAATCTTCAAATGTGTCAGATGATAATGATGATTAAATATGGCACATTGCGTAAAAAAAAATAGTCTATGGAGATTGATACGACATCTCCAGTTCCCCTTTGATAGATTGGGTTATTTATCCATCAACAAATTGAGAGAATTGTTACAGAAATATATATAAGATAACATTTAATTAGAATGAAAACTGATATTCCTTGAATGTCTTCGTGATGCTACCTTGAAGAAACTTTCGTGATTTCAAACTCCACACCGTAATCCTGCAAAACAGAACCGGAGGAGTGGGGAGGTTCCCTCCGGGAAGACACTCCGACGCTCAAGTCAGTACTTGTTCGAGAAAAAAGTGAAGATCCACTTCAGCAAAGCTTGCAGCGGAGGTAAAGTATCCAGTAAGAGCGTACCTTTTCTTGGTGAAGAAGATCAAATATTTATAGTAGGATAGAAGACGAGGGTAGAAGGGTAATTACCTCTAATCTATGGGGTTAACTTAGTCTTTTCAGGGGAGACAAGTCAGTTAGACAGAATATTTTAGTTATGATTAATGGTCCCCACAATCATGTTTTTTCTATGCTTCATACGAGGATCTGGGTTAAAGGAATGAGGGTGGCGGAAGGTGATCTGCACCTGTTATATTCAGATCACTGACGGAGGGTGTTCTGTAACTGTTATGCTCAGATCACTAATAGACCTGATCCGCGGGATCTGGCGGAAATATGGCATCTGTTCGGGTATCACTCTTGCGTTCCAGATACCTACCGGGAGCTAACAGATTACTCCCTATCAGCTACTCCCCCCCCAGGTCCTTGGAACGGCTTCTGAAAGTTCCAAGTTCTGGTTGGCTTCTTCTATACGCTAAAAAAGGGAATGGAGCTTTCTTATCAACTGACGTCTGACTCACCTTACTCGAGGTGTAATGATGGCTTTGCCTTGGGGAGTTGCAATGTCTCGCATCCTTAACCCTTGATTTTATTCGGCTCCATTTGAACCGTCTATTCTTCCTGCTATTTCCTTCGCTATAAGTACAGAAGATCCTCCTCATTATCCGGCCATCTTCTCTGACGGGAAAGGAGATTGAGTTTTGCAGCCATGGATGTTCCTCTCTGATAATCAGTAGAGTAATGTCATCCTTTTGAGCAATCCTTCTTATTAAGAGGTATTGTGATGATAGAAATGCTATATTTTAACAGAGGCTGTGTTCCTTTTTTCGGGCCTGTGATGATCCTTTCTTGTTGATCTTCATTCTTCTTGAATAAACAAGTGAAATTTCTGAGGCTTCTTTTTCTTTCTCCTTCCTCTTTATATTATTTATTATATATAT
Source organism: Mentha longifolia (assembly GCA_001642375.2). Classification (NCBI taxonomy): domain Eukaryota; kingdom Viridiplantae; phylum Streptophyta; class Magnoliopsida; order Lamiales; family Lamiaceae; genus Mentha; species Mentha longifolia. The sequence continues at coordinate 26,939,931 of CM038113.1, forward strand.
ATATATATTTTTTTTTTGGAATATCAGAGTGACATCTGATATATTTTATATATCTATATTTCCAGAGGCCTTATTGGAGTGATTTGCTTCTGTTAAAGACTTCTTATATATCATGTTTTTATTCTTGCATATCCGGGTGACATTTGATATTCCTTGTTTTCGCAGAAGTATGGCGAGAGTGAAATCTCGTGCTTACTTCTGTCGATAAATCCTTAAATCGATTTTTTTTTAAAGCATTATACATGTAAGCTTCATTCTTGTACGGGGACATGCATATACATATGCATTTAATTTCTGAGCTTACACCTGTTTTGGAGTTACTGCATATATATTGCTTATTTTAAAATGTTTGCCTCGGCAGAATTGCCTTGTAGATCCCTGGTGATGGGACATAAATTATCTTACTGATTTCAGCAGAGGGATCTGCGATCCTCTAGCCTCATGCTGTCAGGTCCGTGATATGCAGATCTCTTTTTTGAAGTATTTGCAGTTTTCAAGTTCTGCATCATCAGATCTCATGATATACAAATCCTCTTTTGGGGATCTGTGGTTTACAAGTTACCCGGCATCAGATCTGGTGATACTCAGATCCTCTCGTGCCGGATCTGTGATTTGTAAGGTCCATGTTTCCAAGTTCTATTACATACAGGTCCTCTCGTGAAGGTTCCGTGATTTACAGGGCCCGTGTTTCCAGGTCTTATTACCTGCATATCCTCTCGTGAGGGTTCTGTGATTCACAGGACCCGTGTTTCCAGGTCCCGCTACTTACAGATCCTTTCTTGAGAGATCCGTACCCTTGTCAAAGCGTATATCATACGCTTCGCGGTTTCCTAGGGTCACTTCCCTTTTCCTTTATCGGGACCCAAAATCGCCGCCACTTCTCACCATCATAACTTCCCCGCCCACGTCTCATTAACGATTGAACGTGCTCTTTAACTGCAGGTAGTGGGTGGTTTTTTTTTTCTTTAACTCCCTTAATTTAAAAGAGATATATAAGAGAGCTAGAGAGAGAGACCAACACTTAGAGATTTTTCGCCATATTTTTTTTTTCTTGAGAAGCTTTCCCTGTGCTTCTCGCCTTTCTTCCTTCTCTCTTTTTGTCGCAGCCAATCCTTCTCCCCAGCAAACAGGTACCTTCCCTCTTCTTTATTTCTCCCTCTTTCTTTATTTGCATTAGTTTATTTCTTAGTTTTCTTCTACATTTAAGCGACAAAAAAGAATGGTCTCTTCTTCTAGGCAAGGTACCCAGGGTAAGGGTAAAAAGAAAGTAGTCGAGGGTTGCAGAGGAAAAAGAGGGCAGAGCTGCCACGCAGCCACCTCTCCCTTTTATTGAGTATGAGTCTTCCACCGTCACTTCCTTAGAATTAGGTTTAATTCTAAGTAGGTCAGGTAATACTAAGGACTTTACTGTAGACATTCCGGAACCTAGCAAACGCCCTTTACTTCCTTAAGCCCATCATAAAATTTTCTGGCTTCGTCAATTAGAGGTAGGTTTACGATTTCCTCTTCCTCCTTTTTTGTCTAGTTTAGCGATAATATATAATATTCCTTTGAACAAATTAAACCCTGCTTCTTTTCGTAGGGCTATTTTCTTCTTTATAGCAACCACGTTGTATGGCGTGGAAGATCCTGTGTCTTTATCTTTAGAACTCACGAATTGAAACATCGCGGGTATCATTTATATTTCTCTCCTATCGGATGGTTTCACAAATTTTATGGCCAGTATGAGTCTGTAGATAGGAAATGGCATCCCTAGTATTTAATTATAGGTGCTCCCTCCCCCAATTCCTGGAATATTCCCAATATACCTCTGTATGCCGAGCCTAAGACAGATAAACCTTCTTTTGAGAAGATCACTTTGTTTGCCTGGGAAAAGAATATCCTCCATGACCTGCTTAGAGAGTACCCAGCGGGTCATGGGATGTTAAAGCCACTTCTTCTCAGTGAAGAGGTGTTGTCCTTTTTTGGTTTGAGGCCTGGGACTCCTTGGAATCCCACTATGGGTAAATACTTCTTATTTTGAATTCGAGTGCTTTTATGCGTGTGACTTGAATTTAGTCGTGTTTCTAATTTATGGATGCTTTGTTTTTTTAGATATGTCGGCCAGATCTGTTCTCCGGGAGAAGGCTAGGAAACAATTTGAGGAGTGAATGGCTGCTATGGCTGCAGCCTATGAACAAGCTCATCCGGTTTCTGCATCTGCAGCAGCTCCTTCTTCAGCTCCCATTTTAGTTTCCACAGCTACAACAGAAGCCGTGATAGATCCGAGGGCTTCTATGCCATGTCCTCCTCCTATCTCACAGACCTCCCCTTCCGTAGTGCCTACAGGTCCCTTACAAGGATCTAGGGCCGCTGCTCTAGTTCGGGGATCTGCATCTCGGGCCAGGGGAAAGTCCGCCTTGCCCGGTGTGGTTATAAGGGATGCATCTGCTCCTCGAGCTGTCATATCTTCCTCAACACGTCCTCCCCATCCCTTGGCTGCTGGGGTGGATCGTGGTCTCTCTACCTGGTCTGAAGGGGTAGCTCCTCCTTCAGATGAAGACCTGGATTTTCAGGCTTCTGAAGGATTTTTATCGGACCTTTTTTCTACTGCTGTAGTACCAGCTTCAACCAGGCCTAATAAATCTTCTGTCCCACATAAGAGACCTTCAGATTCTTCTTCTTCCACGGACCCGAAGAGAAATAAGATTTCTGCCACCAGCGATGATCAGAGAGTGGGCATGCCAATCTCTAACGTTTTGGCACCCACTCCCTTCTCTGCGGAGCCATCTGCCCTAGGGCATCCGAGGTACTCCAGTACCTTGGCCAGGTATGATACTGCCAATCCTTATACGGTGGCTAAGCCTCCAGAACCAGCCATGGTGGAAAGCCCTGCTTCCGAAGCCACTAGCTATGCTTCATGCTTTGCGCATGAAGGGTCTGGATGTCCCCACTGCCTCCTATAACGTTCCTGGAGTTAGTGTAAGCTTCCCTGGCACAGTTCGGGGCATCGATGGAGGTACTGCCTCCAATGTTTTAGACAACATCCCCCGTGCTGAAGATTGGAGGCATCTGAACAGATTGACTTTTGTAGAGCTTGTCCGACAAGCCTCTGTTCACGAGATTAAGGTATTAAAAAGAGTTTTAATTTCAAAGATGTTCTTTTGTGTGCTCATATATTATTTATTTACTTATTATTATTATTGTGTTCAGGCCGTAACCTTCAGATCCATGCTCTCTCTTCGAGCATTAGCCTATGACCCCATGAAGGGGGATATGTCAGGCATACATTCCTCCAATGAGCATCTACAGGCGGAGGTGATGCGGTTGAGGACGGCTCGTAGCGAAGAGCATGCGGCCGAAGTTAAGGCTTTAAATGACCGAGCGCACATCTAGAGCGGGAGCTGGCAGAACTGAAGCAGCGGGAGACAGAGCGGGAGAGGCTTGCCCAAGAACGGGAACTTTATTTTCAACAGCTAGAGAGAGATTTGGCTGATCAAAAGGCTCGTGCTGAAGATCTCCAAAGATCTTGTGATAAGGCCAAGGCGGATCTGGCTCAGGCATCTGAGAGTCATAAAGATACTTTGGAGTGAGCTTGTGACAACACAACCAAGAAGGGTACTGAAGCGGGCCTGCAAAAGGGGCTCGTTACTGGGTCCGCGGTAGGGGCACACCGTTGCAGATCTTACCTGCTGATGACGCCCTACGGTTAGGCTTTCCTCCAAGCCTTGGTACGGGATCTCCTAGAAGATTTCCTTCATTCAGAGGACTTCTGGGAGAGGATGAGCGTTCCCTTAGCTTTCTGGGTTGGGGCGATTACAGAAGAGGCTCTTACTCAACTGGGCTTAAGAGACAGGATGAAAGATCTGGATATTGATAAGATCCTGGACCTACTGGAGAAAGAAACCCCAACTCTGGAACTGGATCCCCATTTTAACGCCTGCAACCCTTGGTATATGCGGGGTTTGAGATCTGCAGCCGAGATACTATATAGGCCTGAGGAACACGAAAATATTATGCCCGCTTGGGAAGAGATTCCCTTCTATCTTCTCCCTCCTCAGGCTGGGATGTATGGGCTCCTGGAGGAGGCCTTCAAAATGGTAAGTATTTGTAAAAAATATTATGATAAAACTTTGTTTTATTGTTTGTGGGCTGCGAGCCTTCATCCACTTTGTCCTTCTCATGGACTTCTTTTTATTACAGGCGATGGGTAAGGAATCTCCTCTTCCCTGTCTCACCTCCTCCGATGATTTAAAAATTCTAACTTATACGCCCATCTTTTGCAGACAGAAGATTCCTTGCAAGAGATCAAGGCTATACAGGTGTCGGAGGAAGCGTCTTTTCTTTGGTCCCAGCGCGGGATCACATTAAATGGGTTCTTGAACAACAGCGTAACTTTAGAGCTCGGTGAGACCTCTAGGGAATCAGACCCAGATCTTCAGCTCCGCTCCCCAGCTCAAGTTCCTCCGATGGATCAGATGACGGCCCAGATGTCTAGCCCAATGATGGCTCAGGCGACGACCCAGACGTCAAGCCAGACGGTGGACCAGGTGACGCCCCCGGTGTCAAGCCAGCTGATGGACCAGGTGCCAGACTAGCAGAGTTCATCCCCCTTTTCCTCACAGATGCCCCAGCCTCCCCCTCACCCATCAGATCCCGCGGATCACCTCTCTTCAGACCCGGCGGTCGAGGCTCCTGCTCGGGAAGATTTTTTAGGGGTAGAGGAAGGAGTCAATCTTCTCGAGGAAATTATGACAGGCACTTTCGCGGGCACAACAGGGACAACCACTTCTTCAATCGAGGTTCCTCCTCAGGTCATCGACTCATCAGGTATTTTGACACCTGGCGTCGACCCGGATCTGCACAAGCAAACTCCAGATGGCGAGGATAAGTTACAAGAGTAGGCCCTCTTTTTATCTCAATGATGCAGACGTGCCATGTCAGTGGGATTGGCTCCACTAGTACTCTTTTTTCCTTTTTTATCATGTATAATTTCTATGGATTACGTACGATGTTTGGTTGCTACATGCCTTTTTATTTCATTTTTCCATATTTTATTTCCTTTTGAAAAATATTTTTGAAAATTTTGAATCAATTTTCGTAAATAGATACTTGCTCTAGGAGTAAATGGATAGTAGGGGGTATACCCCTACTCCCTCCCCCAAGTGAATTATAAGAATACGAATGAATTATAATTCATTTCTTAAAGGCAATAAAAAGAGGAAATTCTATTCATGAATCTTCAACCATAACAGATAATGGGTTGGTTTTTGTATACCTTCCATTTTTTTCAAATTTACCACACTATTGTAATGCCTTAAACGTAATACTTCTTCAGATTGTTGATATTCTAGGGTCTGGGCAGGTCCCTTCCTTCTGCATCTCTGAGTTCATATGCTCCTCCTCTGAGTGCTTTAGTGATGACGTATGGTCCTTCCCAGTTAGGGTCCAGTTTTCCCGTTGGTTTGAGGGCATCTGCCCTTTTTAGCACCAGATCCCTCTTTTCAAATCGCCGCACTTGGACTTTCTTGTTATAGACATTCCGCATCTGTTGCTTGTATCGTTCAGCTCTGTTTTGAGCTTCTGCTCTACGCTCTTCAATCAGATCCAGATTCTCCCTGAGCAACCCCAGGTTCTGGTATTCATCATAGTTTAAGATTCGATGTGATTTTGCTTCTACTTCTGCTGGCACCACAGCCGTCGATCCATATACTAGGTTGAAGGGGGACTCTCCTGTGGCCGTTCTGGGGCTAGTGCGGTAAGACCATAGCACTGAGTCTAGCTCATCTGCCCAGTTCCCCTTAGCTTTTCCCAATCTGGCTTTAATACCAGATACGATAGTTCTATTTGTAACTTCAACCTGCCCGTTGGCTTGCGGGTGGGCTACTGCCACGAAGCGCTGCTGGATTCCCATTTCCTGACACCATGCTTGCACTAATGAGCCTGTGAATTGGGTTCCGTTATCGGAGATCAGAACCCTAGGAACACCAAAGCGGCAGCATATGTTTTTCCAGATGAATTTCTTCATGGCTTGCTCTGTGATCTTGACTACAGCTTCGGCCTCTACCCATTTAGAGAAGTAGTCAATGGCGACGATCAAGAAAACCCTTCCTCCAGGGGCTGTAGGGAACTTTCTCACAATATCAATCCCCCACTTATCAAAGGGGTAAGGGGAAGACATGATTCCCATTTCCTTTGCAGGTCTATGAATCAATCTGCCATTTTTTTGGCAATGCTCACATTTTTTCACCAATTCTTTGGCATCTTTTTCAATGTTGGGCCAAAAGAAACCGGCCCTTAGGACCTTCCTTGTCAGATCCTTGAATCCTGTATAGGCACCCGCGGCACCTTCGTGTATCTCTCTCAATAAGTATTCCCCTTCTGGCTCAGACAAACATCTGAGGTATGGATGCGTGAAGGATCTCCTGTACAGGAACCCTTCGAGCAAGAAGAATTTGGCTATGATCATCTTTTTACGCCGATCAATGCTGGTTTCATCTTGTTCCTTGGCTTTCAGGACCTGGATGATAGGTGCTCTCCGGTCTTTAATTTCTTGTATTGCGCTAACTTCTGTTAGGCCAGATCTGGCGTCCGCTTGTAGTACAGTTAGATCTCCATCCCAGGTGCCTTCAATGGCACTTGCGATCCTGGCGAGTTTATCTGCCTCTTCATTCTTTTCCCTGGGGATCTGGATAATCTCTGCTTTCGAGAATTTGGCCAGCAAAGCTTCGGCCACAAAAGCATAGGTTATCATCCTTTCTTCTTTCCTCTCGCATATTCCTAATAACTGATGCGTCACCAGTTGGGAATCAGAGTAGATTTCTATTCTCTTAGCATCCATGCTCAATAAGATATGCAGGGATCTGATAAGGCCTTCATATTCAGCTTCATTATTTGATGCCACAAAATTGAATTTGATGGCGAACCGATGTTTTTTGTTGTCGGGATCTATGATGTATATTCCAGCTCCAAATCCCTCTTTGGTAACAGATCCATCCACATAGGTTCTCCATACCTTTCCTTCTATCTCATCACCTCGAGTTGTTTCTTGCACAAAATCAGCTAAGGCCTAGGCCTTTATAGCGGTTCTGGGCTCAAATTCTACATCATATTCACTGAGCTCAATAGCCCACTTCACCATTCGCCCCGATAGGTCTGGTTTTCCCAATACCTGCTTGAGCGGGATATTGGTTCTCACTACGACCTTATGGGATAAGAAGTAGGGTCGTAACCTTCAAGCAGTGACCATCACTGCCAATGCAGCCTTTTCTATGTCGGCATATCTTGTTTCTAGTCCCTGAATCATTTTACTTACGTAGTAAATTAGGATCTGGGAAGATCCATCTTCCTTAATAAGCACCGAACTCAATGATTCCTCTCCTACTGCAAAATAGAGATACAAGATCTCTTTTGGTGCTGGTTTTGTGAGTAATGGGAGAGAGACCAGATGCTTTTTGAGCTCCTCAAAAGCGTCTTGGCACTGTTGGGTCCATTCGAACTGGCTACCTTTCCTTAACACCTTAAAGAAAGGCAGACTTTTATCAGCATATCTGGAAATGAACCGGCTTAATGCTGTGATTCTACCATTGAGTTTCTGTATTTCCTTGATGTTCCTGGGAGAAACCATCTCCAATACAGCCTGTACTTTGGCTTGATTCACCTCGATTCCCCTAGGAGTTACCACGTATCCCAAGAATTTCCCCGACTGCACCCCGAAGGCACATTTGGCAGGATTCAGTTTTAAATGATAAAATCGAGCCACAACAAAGGCTTCCTCCAGATCCTTGATATGATCTTCAGCTTTCAAGCTTTTTACTAGTATGTCATCGACATAAATCTCCATATTCCTTTCAATTTGTTTTCTAAATATCTTGTCCATCATACGCTGGTATGTGGCTCCAGCGTTTTTTAAGCTAAAGGGCATGCTTTGGAAACTAAAAGTTCCAACACAGACTCCAAAAGCCGCTTTATTAACGTCATCTGGAATCATCTTCACCTGGTGATACCCTTGGTACGCGTCCATCATGGCTAATAGTTCACATCCAGATGTAGAATCCACCATCTGATCGATTCTGGGCAAGGGATAGTGATCTTTAGGACATGCCTTGTTCAGATCCCTGAAGTCTATGCACATTCTCCACGTGCCGGTGTTGCCTTTAGGCACCATAACAGCGTTGGATAGCCATTCTAGAAATTGTACTTCCCGTATGTGTTTGGCCTCCAACAGCTTCTGTATTTCTTCTTTGATGACCTGGTCTTTTTCTGCTCCGAATTGCCGAAGCTTCTGCTTCACCGGCTTGACCTGTGGGTCGACGTTAAGACTATGTAAGGTGACATTTGGGTCTATCCCTACTAAATCAGATTACGAGAATGCGAAAACATCCACATTCTTCCGGAGGCATGCTATTAATGCTTTGGCTATCGCATCTGACATCTGTGTCCCAATGCGCGTAGTAAATCCCATTTTATTGGGCATTAACTCTACCAGCAACAACTCCTCAGCTAGTTGAATTTGGGAATTATTTTCTATCATAAGATCTGCAGCCTTTATCCTTTTGTCTTCAGGTCCTGCTACCCATTGAGGATCTCTCAGCTCTTCCCCAAATCTTTTCTTAGCCTCACCGGCTTTCACAGATTGTATATAGCACTTTCGCGATAGGACTTGGTCTCCCGCAACAGATCCCACCCGGTTGCCCACCGGGAATTTCATTATCAGATGATAGGTTGACACCACCGCTTGGAAAATTACTAAGAGCTGTTCTTCCCCGTATTACGTTATAAGTTGATTTTTGCTTAACTACCAAGAAGGTAGTTGGTCTAGAGATCTGCAAATCTCCATCTCCCAGAGTCAACATAAGCTCTATTGAGCCCAATGACATGACTAAGCCTCCTGCAAAACCATGTAGTGCTGTGGCAACCCCATCTAGTGGTTTGTGTAGATCTATTTGCATAAAGCAATCTTCGAAGATTACATTCACCCCAGCTCATGTATCTACGAATACTCTTTTTACTTCATACCTTTTAATCCCCACTGCAATAACCAAGACATCTTCATGGGGATGAATCAGGGATCTATCATCTTCGATTCCGAAAGATATTTCAGGATGAGGTACTCCTCCTTCGATTTTCATCATGTCATGTTTTTCCAGCATCTGGATTTCTCTGTGATGCGCTTTGTGGCTTCTATTGGAGTCCCCTCCCGTGGTAACTCCTTAAATCATGGAAATTACGCCTTTATTGGCTGAAACTTCTGTTGATGTTTCTTTTCCCGGGAGTCTGTCCCTTTCATCTTTACGCCTTTTGGGTTGGCCAGATTCCTTTTTGACATATTCTAATAGTTGGCCCTCTTGGATGAGTTTTTCAATAGCTATTTTAAGATTACGGCACTCATTGGTAGTATGCCCGTATTCATTGTGAAATTTGCAGAACTTATCGGAAGGGGGTCGCCTCGGAGGCTGGTCCCTACCTGGGGGGATCTGCACCCCCGGTGTCTTAATCACCACTTCCAACAAATCAGCTGGGGATCTGGTGAGTGGTGTGAGGGATCGTTGAAATCTTTCATTTCTTTCGGGTTTCCTCCCTTTAGGAGCTCCTCTTTTTCTATCATCAGGCTTCTTATCTTTTTTGAAGGCTACATCTGTCCGTTTAGCGTTCATAGCTTTTTCCATGTTTATATATTTCTGTACCTGGGATAAGAGCTCATCAAAGGTTTCAGCGGGTTTCTTCATCAATGAGGCGAAGAAATGTCCTGGCCTCAATCCTTCCACAAAGGAATGTATTTTTAATGTAGCCCCCACACCTGGGATTTCCAGTATTGCCTCATTAAATCTAGTCATATACTCTCTCAGGCTTTCTGTGACCCCTTGTTTGATGGTTGTTAAATACAATGAATTCTTAGTAGATCTTTTAGAGCTCACAAATTGATGTAAGAAGATCTCTCTTAAGTCTTTGAATGAATGGACCGAGTCCCTAGGCAATTGTTGAAACCACTGCTGTGCAGGGCCAGAAAGAGTGGTCAAGAACACCCTACATTTGACTCCCTCAGAATACTGATGCAATAAGCACAAACTCTCAAATTTCATGAGGTGTTCTTCGGGATCTCCCTGCCCCTTGTATTCACAAGAAACTGATTTGAAATTCTTGGGAATAGGGTCAGTTTGAATATCCGCTGAGAAAGGGCTATTCTCATTAACATAGTCAGGACCATATTCAGATCTGCTTTCCCTACCCGTGCGAGCCACAGATGTGCCCATTGTCTCTTCTGTCGGAGGGATAGATTCTTCCACGTTTTTTTTTCAGATGCTTAGTGTGCCTTACGGAGCTCCTCCAACTCTTTGGCCATGACCTTCATTTGGTCTTGTTGATCTCGTATCTGCTTTTGGAGCATGTCTATAAGAGTCATCTCTTGACCAGTGCCTGTTTCCCGCACCTCATCGTCAGAGGACCCATAATCTGTGAACTGCCCATCATCTTGGATCTTGGGTAGCTTGGTGATGACGTCCTTAAGGACTTTAGGATCTTGCGATCTGGATGCATACTTACCTTTCGCCTTTTCATGATTTCCCCTATTCTCGGGGAATGGGGATGGATTAATGGCATCTGCAATAGTGTTAGCCCCGATGGCAGCTAGTCTCTTTTCCAGGGCTCCTTCCAGAGCTCCATCTATCATCGCTTTCATATGTTGTAACATCAATGTGGAGAAGCCAGATTCTCCTGCATTGCTTCCCTGGGGCATGGGAATAGCCCCGGGATTGGTACTAGAACCAGGGCTAGGATGAGGCGTGTTTGCCTGTACTTCAGCAGATGATCCCATCATTTGGGCTATGCTGGAGTGTTGATCCATTTTTATGGAAAATCTGCAAAGGTATACGCAGAATTTGTTTGATTAGTGCCTAATGTTAGATTAGGCTTCTCCTTTTGTAGGAGGATAGGGAGCTTCGGGTCCACTTGTTGGGACTTTTCCGACCATTTCCCTTAAATAATTATGAGGATTTTTTGTTTAAGCGTGAAGATAGCCTTTTTGTGCCTGGATCTTTTGACAGGGCTTACCGTTAGCTTATCTTGCTTTATCGTCAACAAAAATCTCTCAGGTTTTATAACACGTATGTGTAGGTGATGTATTTCTACTCACCGAGAATATTGATTGCGGATTCTCTCCTTTTCTCGAGATTCCCCTGAGATATGAAGGACTTTCTATTACAGCTCTTTGATATTCTGTTTTTCATAGGAAAAAGAAATACCAACACACATTGTATATGCAGCTTTTTCCTTAAGATTTTTTGTATGAAGATCCATTGAATATGCCTAAACCAATGCCTAGTAGGAAAACGGCGGATATTCAGTGAATAAAATAAGAGAGTTTAAGAGAATTATCTTTACTTTGATTGAATTCCTTTTTCTGGAATCAGAATTTGCTTAAATCCTTTTTTCTTGTTTTTTTATCACATATCCTACATAAGGCAGTAGAGAATTTGAAACATTTTCATTCATACTTTGGGCAAATTCCTCATCATAATCAAACAGATAAATTAACGGAGGAAACAACACCATATCAGCTACATTTTTTAAGAAGAACTCTACACCTTAGTCAAATGTTTCCCACAGACGGCGCCAGTTGATAGATTGGGTTATTTATCCATCAGCAAATTCAGAGAATTGTTACAGAAATATATATAAGAGAACATTTAATTAGAATGAAAACTGATATTCCTTGAATGTCTTCGTGATGCTACCTTGAAGAAACTTTCGTGATTTCAAACTCCACACCATAATCCTGCAAAACAGAACCGGAGGAGTGGGGAGGTTCCCTCTGGGAAGACACTCCGACGCTCAAGTCAGTACTTGTTCGAGAAAAAAGTGAAGATCCGCTTTAGCAAAGCTTGCAGCGGAGGTAAAGTATCCAGTAAGAGCGTACCTTTTCTTGGTGGAGAAAATCAAATATTTATAGTAGGATAGAAGGCGAGGGTAGAAGGGTAATTACCTCTAATCTATGGGGTTAACTTAGTCTTTTCAGGGGAGACAAGTCAGTTAGACAGAATATTTTAGTTATGATTAATGGTCCCCAAAAGTGGTCCCCACAATCACGTTTTTTCTATACTTCATACGAGGATCTGGGTTAAAGGAATGAGGGTGGCGGAAGGTGATCCGCACCTGTTATATTCAGATCACTGACGGAGGGTGTTCTGTAACTGTTATGCTCAGATCACTGATAGACCTGATCCGCGGGATCTGGCGGAAATATGGCATCTGTTCGGGTATCACTCCTGCGTTCCAGATACCTACCGGGAGCTGACAGATTACTCCCTATCACCCATAATCTGAGACACTCAAACTGAGACAAGAACTGTTAGTTTGATGTTGCAGTTTGATATCCAGATATCAAACTGATCTAGCTTCCTTTGTAATGATAAACTGTTGATTTGAAGCAGGTGGTTAGGTCCAGTTGTTTGAGAGGCAGATTGGTGATCAATGTGAGAGGTCATACACGTCAAATTGTAGTTATGATTAGATCTGACTGGCCTCAATCAAATTAGTGAAGTGACTAGAACTAGGTTTCCAATAATGATCAGGAGTTGTTCCAAAAGATCTGACAGAATGTCAAGATCTAGGTGTATGGATATGCATTCAGAGTCTGAACTGAGAGTGAGCAGTTCAGTGCGGGTGGTTGAGGCTCGACATGTCTGTTGAGATAAGAGAGAGAGTCCTTGTAGAATATTGAGCTCTTCATGCATTCACTGTCAATGATCCAGACTAAAACACCGGCAGCTAGACTTCCATTCTCGTGTCTTCCAATCTGCAATTAGACAGTTTTGACAACCCATCAGAAAATGGGTGCCTTGTTAGCAGTTTGTATACCTCCAGATTGGTTCGATTGAGATCTTTTCCTTTTTAATGATATCTTTTTGTAGTATCGAGGAGTAGGCCTATATTGCGTTATCCAGTAGAAGGGGTCCTCACTGTATCCAGACTGGTAGTAGGGTTGATAAGCAGAATGATAGTAGATTGGATAATCAGGTTGCTCATAATAACTAAATTGACACCATTGATCTGGGTATCTAGTTTGATGTACAAAGCAGTAGTTAGATTGATAAGGCTTTTGATAATATTGTTGTTGAGGATAGTAGGATTGATAATTCCACTGCTCATAATGATTATGTCTGGTATAGTCAGAACTCATTTTCTTTAGTTTGGGAGCAGTTTGGAATTTCCTTTCCTTCTTGTCAGATTCCCCCATAGATGGTGAGAGAGAGAGAGATTGAGTTCTTCTAGGATGGCTGATGGGACTGACTTCTTGAAGTGGATGGTGCATGCTCCTTGATTAGTATTGCCTGGGGTTGACGAGTTGGATTCTTTAGTTTGATTCGTTTGTCAGGTAGGGACTGCTGAGCTGGCTTGGTGAACTGTTTGTCCTTTGATTTAACAAACTGAATTCTGTTAGCAGCAGTTTGACCTTTATTCTTCTTTTGACCGTTAAACCCTAATCTAATTTTGATTGTAAGGTTTCTTTGAACTGAATGGATTTCCTCCCATTTGTCTTTTCCCTTGATCATGCGATTGACTTTACTTTGTAGGAGAGATTCCTTCTTGATCAACGCTTCATGTTGATGCGTCAGATCAGTTAATCACTCAATGAGTGAGACAATTTCTCCATCCTTTTCTTTGAGCATCATCTTGTAATTATCGTTCTCTTCTTCCATTTCTTTTTTCGACGAGTACCAGTTCTTGGAACATATTTCAAGTTTCTTGTAGTATGCAGTTTGTTGACTGAACTCCTTCCAATGTACCATCTCAGGCGGGTGGTCATCTGTAGTTTCGTCGTTAGAAAGTATGCAATTAACGAGATCAGTGATTACCTTTCGGTTCATCAGTTAGGTTGTTGAAACCTATGTAGAACTCTCCTTCATCATTGTTCTCATCAACCTCATCAGCAAGGAGAACTTGCTCAGCTATGATAATCACCTCATCATTAGATTCTTCACCTGCAATGTAATTTTTCTATTCTTGAAATAGAGAGGCTATCATTATTAAAAAAACATGTAACACTATAGAAAAAAAAAAAAAAAATCTCAGATCTGGTTCAAGTTGACTAAAAGCTTTTAAAACTGGAAGAGCTTCTGGTATTCAGATCTGATACTAATTTGTTGGTCCCGGAAAGAGTTCATTAATGTATGGGGAGGGGGAATACATCAATTTCCAAAAGTTTTGTGTTTTGTGCGATCTGGCAAACACGAACTGACTAAGGTGAACTAAGTCAGGTAGTTTGATCAGAGTGAGTTCAGTTTATCCAACTCAGACTGTGAATAACTGAGTTTGTTAAACTGAACTGGAATGCGGAAATTGGTGGCTAGTATTGGAAAACTCTTGAGAAAATTCTTACACTAACAGATTGTGTTATGCATGCAGATTGATATGCTTGTTAGGATGACAGTTTAAGAACATATAAGCTGTAAAGAAAGAATAAAGAGAGAGATCGAGACACGAGAGTTTATCGTGGTTCGGAGATAACCCTCCTACATTCACGTCAGATCTTGCGATCTGAAATTCATTACTTTGGATTTCCTTCTCTCTTCTTTATACTGGTTGAGAACCAGCCTTAATCTTCGTCAGTTTCTCGATAAAAACCAAGCACGAGTTACGGGTCATGACCCTTACAACCCTTCTTTACAACTTACAATAAAGCGTAAACTTAACTGCTAAATTCTTCCTTATTGTAGAGCTTCACTATGCTCAACAATGGTGGAAGTTACAACTCTTCTATCTACTAAAATATATCTAATCAGAATATGTATGGAGAGTTTGAGTGAGTAAACTAGACAGCAATAAACGTTTAGTACTCAAATTTCAGAATGAGAAATCTTGTTATCAACACTTGGAAAACTCATCTAATTTCGAGTGTTGAATGATTTGAGCTTGAGAGATTTCTTCAGCGATTTGGCTTAAAAGCTTTTAGTTTCCCATGTTTGATTCTGGAATGGAAGAAGGTATATACATGCTTCATTTGAAATAGAGCCGTTGGTTGTGTCAGAACGGCACTCTGACACATTGCAACTTCTTCCAGTTGAGGCAGTTCAGTTTACTCATAGAGATCAAGTAAACTGATCAGATCAACCTATGTAAGCAGGTTGAAGCTTCCTCTTCGATCTGAAGTCTTCAGCGAGCTTCCTTCAATCTGCGAGTCTTGAACTCTTCAAGGCAAGTGTTGAACTCCTTCAATCTGGTTGACTAAGATCTACCTAATCAGATCATCAAACTGAGTTATACATGACAGTTTGATCTAGTAACCTAACTCTAGAAAAGAGTAAAAACAATCTAAGTGTGGTTTCGATAAACATCATCAAAAAAAACTCACAAACGGGGTGGGGTTCCCAACAATACTTTAATGCAAAAAATAGATATAACTTTGGTTGCTTTTATGTTCAATTAGTTATAATAATAATAATAATAATAATAATAATAATAATAATAATAATAATAATAATAATAATAATAATAATAATACTCCAACCTCTTGAATTGGAGGGAAAACATCTTACCAATTGAGTTGTGCTTCGTTGTCACCCCGGGTGCGTGTTTGTGAGTGTGTTGTGTTTGTCTGATCAAAAAATAAAAAATAAAATAATAATAATAATAATAATAATAATAATAATAATAATAATAATAATATGTGACCTGAGCAAAAAAATATAATAATAATAAAATTACGTGTTTTTATTTCATATTTATGTCTTATTTTTTCAATTTATTTATATGGATATTTTGTTCTATATTTTTTTATTTTATGTTTCAAAAAAATTTAAAAAAAATCAAAAAACATTAATTAAGGTCTAATTGCACTTATTTCATGTTGTTAAGGGAAATTTGCACAAAATCTTACCATATGGCTGTATATGCGATAGAGGTGTCTACCATAGGGTTGTATTTGTTACTTTACCCGTACACAATATATCTTATTTTATCTACAATTTATCTTTTCTACTTTAAATTTGACTAAAATACCCTTAAAATACCACTTTACCTTTCTAATTTTAATACTCCCTCCATTTCACTTAACTTGGCTCAAAACTTTTTTGCTTGTGCTGACACGCTTTTCCACGCTTCTTGATGATGGGTTTTAAAATGGATTTTTGAAGAATTATTTTTTTTACGGGATACTACGACTGTCGTAGTATCCCGTAAAAAAAATAATTCTTCAAAAATCCATTTTAAAACCCATCATCAAGAAGCGTGGAAAAGCGTGCCAGAAAAGTCACTATTCAAATGAGCCAAGTTAAGTGAAATGGAGGGAGTATATACTAGTACACCCACCCGTGCGATGCACGGCGACCATTAAACATACAAAAATCAAAAGCAAACAAATACAAATATTATAGATAAAAATTACGATGAAATATTTTTAGAAAACAATACATTAGGCTATTGCACGAAAATACATGATGTTATAAGTATTTTGGAACACTTACTTATATACAATATTTGTCGTAGTAGTACTATCATTTCTATCTTCTTCAAAAATCAAAACTTTTTTAGTCCACAACGACTTTGTACTCTTGATACAGCAACATATAACTGCACATGCATGAAAACTGGTCTTGGCAAGTGATTGCCCTTGACTTTTGTTGATCGTCATTGCATAAGATACAATCAAAGGAAATTGGCGTCGCTGAAACTTGAAAGGCAATCTCGGATCAGACGGAGTCAAAGACATTCTTGGAATGAATTTATTTTGATATATATATCGTCCTGTAAGGATTTTTGCTTCCGAAATATGAGTGCCCAACCTTGCAATCATCAATCTTGTGTCATTGCACAATCCATTTGCATGATTGATATTTTTCGTAGCAAGAGGAAAAAATTTCCTTGAGCGGCCATTTTTCATCTTTTCACTCCAAATTATTATAATGTTTCCACACCTATTTGGAGTGATAATATTCTCCCATCACTTCCATTTTAGAGAACACATGATAAAGCAAGTGGAGATTAACATTATGAGATAAAAATTTTATATCCATCTCTTACATGTCCCTTTTATTTTCCATCAAAGAGAAGACACCCTAAATTAATAGTTTAAACAAATCTAAAAAGAAACCAAAATAATTCGACTGGAAAAATTTGAATAATTATCGATATGAAGATTTTTCAAAAGCTAAAAACATTATTTCCGTCAACCTGGCATATGCAATTCTCTTTTAGATCATTCTGAAAGTAAGAGATAATTAAAACTAAAGAAAGAAGGTCAATTTGCATACGAACAACATAGTGTATCAATGTGAAACATCACAAAAAGAAATAAATAAACAGAAAGAGTATACCACATTATTCGCATAATTAGCTTCATCCAATTGAAACTAATGGCAAGGATTCACTCTTCTATACTCTTCAATTGATATGTCACTCATAATTATTTTTGATAGTTCACATTATAACAACATTATCTACGCCCCATCTTCAATAGTCGTGTCCCAAAGTAAGGCGAAGTCTGACTGGACATCTAATCAAATGTTAAACTGCATAAAGCAACACTGGAGTAAAGGAATACAAAACACACTTATTCCATTATTTTCACGTAGAAAATGTATCGTATGCATCCAGTCTCCATTACAACCTCGTTCTAAAACCACTTTTTCCACTCACAATCATAACATAAACAAATTAAATAAGTCAAAAAAAGAAAAGCACTATATATAATATCAAAATGTCACATAAGAAATACATCGTATTTATCCATAATGCAACTCTCATGCTAAAAGGGATATCCATCTTTTTCTACTCAAAGTCATGAGACACACTAAAAATCATGAGATAAAAGATTTATTAGTCATTAAGAAAACTTGGTTTATGCTTCTTACAATTATGTTGAAAGAGCTAAGATAACTTATCAGCCTCAAGCCTCAACAATTCTAGCTAAAGACAACTTAAGATTCAAATTACTCAAGCTGAAAATGCCAAATCATTCTTGTTATCTCAGATTAGACATTAAAGTGAATTTCCAAAGTTCAAGAATATTAGTACTCAGTTCTACACATTAGTTAGCTACTAAGAAAAATATATATGTAATTAAAGCTCAATAAAATGATGCTTCTTTGTAAATTTAAAAAATTTGGTAAGTTTTTTTTTTTTTGGATCGGGCAACACAACACACTCACACGCACCCGAGGTGACTCTAAGTCCTTCAATTTTCAATTTGGAAAGTGGATTGTTAAAAGTTCTAGCTTTATTGCCATAATATATCATTATTTCACAATTCTAGCAGCTGTGTTTGTTGGAAAAACGCAAGAATTGTTCAAAGTTTCTATTCAAACGCAACAATTAAGAGATCTAAGTGATGAAATTAGAATTAACAGAAACATGTAAAGCCATAAACTTCAGATACATACCATCGTCCTGCGCTAGCTGGACCTTGTCGATGCATCAAAAGGGTTAATGTAACACTTTTTATAGATCTCAAAAGGGTTACCATTACGAAAAATTGTTGCAAAATACCGGCTTCAAGCATCATGCGTTGAGAAATAAATATAAAAAACAGAAGAAAAAATATTTAGTTAAGAAATGAATACCGATATAAAAAATCAAATCTTTTGTTAAGAAGCAATACTGAAGTAAATACAAATCTTTTGTTAAGAAATTAATCCGGAAACTAAAGTACAACTCAAATATTTAAACGACAAATTCTTATATACACGTAGTATATAAAACTAAGTGTAATAAGAATTGAATCATCAAATCACCAAGATACATGCATTGTTGCAAAAATGTGAACCTCGAGTCAAATACCACATGAAAATATTCTACTTTCTTTCACTACTGTTAGTGCGAAAATTGTGTTGGCTGTTTTATGTAAGACAAAACTATGAAACAGAGTTGCCAGCTGTACATGTATATCCGCAAGGAATGATTCCGGAATTATGCATGGCGATAAGAAGGAAATTTCCCACATGAATCTTTGATTAATATGAGGATATACTTCACCAAATAGAGTCCTGCCAATACAAGGAAAGTATCTTCTAAAGAGATACACAAAATCATCGCTTCTTGGAGGACAAGACAAGATCTAGGGTTTGGCAAGAGACCCTATACACTGTGGAAGAGCCGTCCTCTTACGGCTGCTGCGTTTATGATTGTATTCCTGCATACACGAGTGATTAAGAGTAATTACGAGTGTTAGTGTAAAAGACGCAAAACTAATATTTATTCTATAGAACATGTTAGGTTTTAGGTTGAGTGATCTTGTAAACTAAGTTCTGCTGAACTTAAGGGTGTGAGGATTAGTCTAGATCTTTGAGGGGATTAGACTAGGTCAAGTTAGTGAGAACTTGATTTTAATTCACAATAGAAGTGCGTTGGAGAGTGACATGACATCACAAGGTATAATCCTTGGTGTGTAAGTTCCATTGTACTCGAGTACTTTATTAGTGGATTGATCCTTTGGGCGTGGCCCTCCAGACGTAGGTGTGTATGATCACCGAACTAGGTTACCAACTCTGTATGTTCTTTTATTGTACAAATTGTTATACTTGTCTTATAATCTGACTTTCTATACAAGTATGCAAATATGGGATAAGATAATATTTTAATTGGTACCAGAGCAGGTCATCTAAGTTACTGGTGTTTGATCTTGTTTGTCTTTCATAAATATCTTATCCATTTGGTTCTGGTTCAATGGCATTGGGAGATCTTGGTTTGGTTGCCAGACCTCCAGTGCTTGATGGATCAAATTATGGCTACTGGACGATTAGAATGGATTTTTATATTTGCTCAATTGAAGAATCTGCATGGACGTCTGTCGTATGTGGATGTAAACCTCATGTTGATGATAAAGGAGTTGTGAAAGAAAGAGAAAAATGGAGTGCTACGGAACTAGCTGAATCAAGTATGAACCAAAAAGCTCTAAATGCTATAAGGAGCTGTGAGTATGGAAGTCTTTGCCATCATATCTACATGCAAGACCGCTAAAGAAGCATGGGATATTCTTGAGTGCACATATGAAGGAAATACTAGAGTTAAGAATCAACGTCTCCAACAAATAACCATTCAGTTAGAGTTGATCAGGATGGATGAGGATCAGGAGATATGAACTTTTAACACAAGACTCCGAGTACTCACGAATGAGTGTTGTGCATTGGGAGAACCAATCTTTGAACAAAAATTGGTAAAGAAGATACTGAGCTCTTTACCAGAACGTTTCCATACCAAAGTAATGGCCATAGAGGATGCTTATGATTTGGAGAAGATGACTGTCAATGAACTTATTGGATTGCTCTTGACCTATGAGGTTGGAATAAAAAGTTATCAATCTAAAAATAAGAAGAACATTGCCTTCAATGCCAGTACAGAGAATCAAGATCCTGATGTAACTCGTGATGAATGTCAAGAGTTGATAGATTCTTTTGCTCTTATGGCAAGGAAAATTTTTGGAAACAGTGCTAGAAAGGGAAATTTTAGAAAAGTCAATAAGAATGAGGGATCTGTTCCACAGATGGACAAGTCAGGAAAACGTGAAAAAAGTTGAAGGAAAGGTCAACAGTATTTTGAGTGTGAAGGATACGGTCACTTTTAGGCTGATTGTGTTAATCTAAAAAATACTGGCAATCAAAAGAGAGCAAACCAGGCCACTATCTCTAATGAAGATACAGAGGAAAGTGAACATGAAGAAGCAAATGCTTATAGAGCATAGACTGCAAAGCTTGTCTCAGGATCTGACACTCTGTCTGATCCATTCATGCTTTAAACAAAATTTGAGGATCGTGTCTCTTAGCAAAACACTGAATCAACTAATGGACTGGAGATTTCTAATGTTGGAGTGATCACAGAGAATGAGAACTTCGAAAAGGTTGATGAGTTCATAGTGAATGCAGGAATACTTCAAGACAAATGTACTGAAGTGTCTGAAATCAACAAGGGGTTGATGAGCCAATTGGATGCACTTGTCAAGAAGAATGCTAAACTTGTTTTACTTATTCAGTCTCGAGAGCATGATTTGATGGAGTCTCGGTCTGAATGCCTAAACGCCAAGAAGGAGTTGGATAAAATTTGGAAGACTATTCAAATGATGCAAGGCTCGGCTCAACTTGATGAGATACTCAAACAAGAAAGACTTACTGGTAAAACCTTCGGATTGGGATTCAACAATAATGGAAGGAATTCTCACAATCTAAAGAAACAATCCATTTTCAGGAAGGAATCTTGCCCTACAGTTCAATACCCTAGGGGATATCAACAACCAATACACAGAGACATTCTTGAACCATCTCACAGGAATATGAACAAGGGAGAAGAATTGAAGAACAAAATGGTTTTACATCCTTTTGTTTCTGCTGGAATCAAGGGAAATTCTGAGCTAAGGAATGAGAAACAGTTTGTTCAACGCAAAGTTCAGTCTGAAAATCAGTGGGATTCTGATAGATTTATACCTGTTTGTCATTACTGCCACAGACCAGGTCACATTAGACCCTACTGCAGATTCTATCTAGGTGATAAAAGAAGACAGACAACTCAAAGTGTTGGGACAAGAAATCATGGTAGGATGCATCAAGGATATGTAGTGCATACCTGTAACAAGTCAATTTTCGGGAACGTCTGGTATGTAGACAGTGGTTGCTCAAAACATATGACATGAAACAAAAATTTCTTGATCAATCTGAAGATGGGATCATCTGATCGTGTGACATTTGTAGATGGAGTGGAATCAAGTGTAATTGGATCAGGAACTCTAAACATTCCAGGTATGCCTCCACTTGAAAAACTTTTATATGTTGAAGGTCTGACTTCAAATCTCATTAGCATTAGCCAGCTGTGTGATGAAAGGCTGGATGTTAAATTTGATAGTAAGCAATGTATTATTACCAAAGATAAGTCTGAATATCTTGTGGGTAAGAGGTTTGGTAATGATTGCTACTTGGTTACACCTATTGTCACTTGCAATTTTGTGAGCTTAATGTTTGCAGAAGTCTGGCATCAGAAACTCGGGCACACCAACTACATAAATCTACAGAAGTTGGTTAGATTCAACGCTATAAGGAAACTTCCAATCATCAAGGATGATCAAATTTGAATGTGTGGTCCATGCCTCATTGCAAAGCAAACTCAAGAACTACACAAGACAGTAAAGAAGATAACAACTAGTAGAGTTCTAGATCTTCTTCATATGGATTTGATGGGGGCCTTTACAGTTAGAGAGCATAAATAGGAAGAAATACATCTTTATTTATGTAGATAATTTCTATCGCTATACCTGGGTTGAATTTATTAGGATAAAATCAGAAGCATTTGTCTTCCTCAAAGTCTTGCACCTGCAAATTGAAGTCGAAAAGGGGCACAAAATCAAGCGGATCAGGACTGACAATGGAACAGAGTTCAAGAATGATGTGTTCAAGATGTTTTGTAGAGAGAGAGGCATCTTTCATGAGTACTCCGCACCTAAGACTCCACAACAGAATGGGGTAGTTGAGCGCAAGAATAGGACTCTAAAAGACATGGCCCGTGCCATGTTAGTGGCTTCTGGTCTGCCAAATAAATTCTGGGCAGAGGCATTCAACACTGCATGCTATATTGGGAACATAGTGTATTTGCACCCAAAAACTCAGACTACACCATATGAGATTTGGAAAGGAAGGAAGCCCAATGTGAAGCATCTGCATGTCTTTGGGTCTAGATGCTACATATTGAATGGTCGTGTTCAGAAGAAGAAACTCGATGACAGAGGGATTGAAGGTGTATTCATGGGTTTATTCTCGAGATAACATTGCCCACAGAGTTCTTAACAAGGCAACTGGAGTAATTGTATAATCTTTCAATGTAAGGTTTGAAGATTGCCTTGAAACTGGATCTCAAGTAGTTGATTTTGTGGAACCTGTCACTCAGTCTGTCTCTCAGTCTACTCCTTCAGTAAAGGAAGAAGAAACTGAATCAGAGTCTGATCAAACTGAATCAGAATCTGAGATGATGGTTAATAAGAAAGAAAAGAGGGCTCATATGAATCATTCACCAAATGACATAATTGGTGAGGTGAATGAAGGCATGAAAACTAGGGGAATCAAAATGGATTACAAGAAACTGGCTGCTAACATTGCCAGAGTGTGTTATGTGTCTAAAGTTGAACCAAAAAATGTTGAAGAGGCTTTTAAGGATGAAAATTGGATTGCAGCAATGTAGAACTCTTACAGTTTGAACGTTGTAAAGTGTGGTACTTGACCACTCTCCCAGAGAATTCTAATCTCATTGGTACCAAGTGGATCTTTAAAAATAAGACTGATGAGAAGGGAGACATTACTAGGAATAAGGCTCGACTAGTAGCACAGGGATACACCCAGGAGGAAAGAGTTGGCTATGGAGAAACTTTTGCTCCAGTCCACGTCTAGAATTTGTAAGATTTCTACTAGGTATGTCTTGTTATATGGGATTTCAGTTGTACCAAATGGATGTTCAAAGTGCATTTTTTGAATGGAAATCTCAAGGAAGAAGTCTATGTTAGGCAACCAAAGGGTTTTAAGGATCCCAAATTTCCTAACCATGTTTATAGATTGAGGAAAGCTCTTTATGGTCTGAAACAGGCTCCAAAAGCATGGTATGAAAATCTATCCAAGTATTTGCTGACTAAAGGATATATCAGAGGAAATGCAGATAAGACTCTCTTTGTCAAGAAGGGAAAGAAAGACATCCTTTTCGTGCAGATCTATGTGGATGATCTGATTTTTGGTTGAAGAGATAAATCACTAGTTGATGAGTTTGTAGACATCATGACTAAAGAATTCAAGATGAGCATGTTTGACAGTCTGCACTACTTTCTGGGACTACAAGTAACACAGAAGTTAGAAGGTATCTTTGTGTGTCAAACAAAGTATGCTAAAAATCTGGTCAAGAAGTTTGGTCTTGAGAAGGCCAAAACTATAAGAACTCCCATGAGTACATCTCTCTGACTTGTTACTGATGAAGGGGGAGCTTCTGTAGATCAATCTCTATACAGAAGCATGATTAGTAGCTTGTTATATCTCACTGCAACTAGACCTGATCTGAGTTACAGTGTTGGAGTTTGCTCAAGATTTCAAGCTAATCCTAAGGAGAGTCATCTAAACGCAGTTAAGGGGATTCTTAAATATGTTAAAGGAACTAACATATTGGGCTTGTGATTTGCTAATGGAAGTTCAAACAAGTTGATTGGATATTCTAATGCAGATTGGGCTGGAGATCAACATGACAGAAGAAGCACATCTGGTGGATGCTTTTATCTAGGTGAAAATCTCATTTCATGGTTCAGTAAGAAATGGAATTGTGTTTCACTATCATCAACTGAATCTGAATATATAGCAACGGGTATAGCCTGTACTCAACTGATCTGGATGAATAGAATGTTGAATGATTATGGGATTGAGTCTACTTTATTCATGTTATTCTACGACAACAAGGGAGCAATCAATCTATCAAATAACCCTGTGAATCATTCAAAAGTGAAACACATCGATATTCGCTATCACTTTATAAGGGACTTGGTAGAAGAAAAGACACTGCAGTTGGAGCATATATCTACCACTACTGGCAGATATCTTTACTAAAGCTCTGGATGGTGAAAGGTTTGAGTTTCTGATAATAGCTCTGGGGATCTGCATTGGTTAGTTCCATTATTCGTTTTATGTTGAGTATATGTGTTTCTTGATTTAATGAGTTTATTCATGAGATTTGTTTATGGGTTCAATCTCAAGTGAATTATTTGGTTCTTTAGATTTTTGGATTTCTTTGGGTTATTGCAAGCACTCTTTATTTTTTAGGATACATCATACATGAGTTACTATAGATATTGTGAAACAGTTTCTGGAATGAGTGATAAAATGAGTTCTGCATGGTTTTATTAATGTTATGCTGAGTCAGCATTGTCAGTTGAAGAACATGGGTGATGTGAGGCGGTTCATATTAAAGTGGAAATTCAAATTCCACCAATGAGGAGTTAATTTTTGGCGGTTACATCTTAGGTATCTCAACTTCTCCCTGCATAGAAGTTACTTTACTAATTTGTGTGAGGGTTTCTCTCATAATTTCGAAAAAACTAAAAGTAATATCTCATCTCTTACTCTGCAACTTTTGAAACCCTAATTTCTTTTGGTGAAATCATGTCTGATCGGTCTTCCCCAAGTTTCTCTCAAGGTTCTTTCTCTGATTCTAACTCTATTCCATCCATGAAATTAGTTGATTATGGTTCAACTTCTTCCTCATCCGATGAGTCTCTCTCGATTTCTCTTCCATGAAAAAAAAACGGCTCATGCTCCCCAGGTTTCCGATAAATCGTTCAATGCAAGAACTCTGAGTACAGTGTAGTCAATACTTCAGTTAAATAAGGAAGAAACTTCTCAATCCATGCCGCAAAAGAACTATGTCAATGATGTGGATATTGTTCCTGACACTCTCGACCATCTTCCTCTGTCTAGGCGAGCTTTGAAGGTGAAGTCAAAGTCTCCTGAGGAATTATATGAAGAAAATTTGAGGTTGGTTTGACAAATTACTGGTATTGGAGAACCCTCTCCATCAAAGAAACCCATGGAGGCACCTTCCATGCTTATTCAAGTGTTTAATGAAGAACCTTCTTCACAGGGGGTTAAGGTTACTGTCGATCTCTCGCCAACGGAAAAGGATGATGATGATGCTGAGCCCTCTCCTCTGAAGTAGATCCTCATGAGAGTTGTGAAGAAACACAATTCACGTCGTAAGCAAAACAAACCCAGGAAGGCAGTCATCGCCAAAGATGTGGCGACACCTGCAACCAAGCTGGTTGAAGTTACAACTCCGACAACCATATCAAGGAAGAGGAAGACAATCAATAAGGCCGAGATTCTGGCCAGTACACCCACCCGTCGGACACATGGGCAAAAGGTGAGGGAGACTACTCAAACCCAAGTTGCTGCTGCTAGGGCTAAGAAGGCTGTGAAGCGCAAAATTGGGGATAAATCTGACAAGAAGAAGGGCAAAAAGGCAGATCCAGTGGATGTTATTTCTGGTGGTGATGAGAGTGATGCTAAGAACTATGGATCATCGCTGAAAGGTAAATCTTCTCATGCAACCCAATCTGAGAAACGTGTGTTTGTGCCTATGTTTCGTGATGAGCATCATTTTCAGTTTTGGGATGTTAATAGACATAAGAAATTTGTTATGGAAAGATATACTAGGCTGCAAGATATTGATTCAAATTAAATTCTAAAAATCATTGATAGGACTGGCCTTAGGCTTACCGTGTTGCCTATTAGGAAGTATGTGAAGAATGTGATTTTGGAATTCTACTCTAATCTGACCAAGTCAATGTTTGATTTATCCTCCTGATCAGTGCAAGGCTTATGTTAGTAAATTACTATTTCTCCTATTGTTATTGATCAGTTCTTAGAGAGATCTATTGCAGTATACCCTGAGGTTCCTGTTTCTCTGAATGTCATTCCTAGAGAATTTACTGGAGGTGTTATGAGTTCTTGGGTAGGGGATAGTTTACCAGGTGCCAAACTGTCTATGAAGTATGGG
The DNA here is from genome assembly GCA_001642375.2 of Mentha longifolia. NCBI lineage: Eukaryota > Viridiplantae > Streptophyta > Magnoliopsida > Lamiales > Lamiaceae > Mentha > Mentha longifolia. The sequence continues at coordinate 26,966,400 of CM038113.1, forward strand.
ATACTTCATAAAATTGTTGTGCATAATTGGATGCCCTCCACTCATCATTCCACTCTTAGCAAGAGTATGACTACTCTTATCTATAGGATTGGGAATGGGATTCCTATCAACTTTGGGACTATGGTGTTTCATTTTCTTGAAGATCATGCTGAGCAGAAGAAGTGATTTGGTTATAATATTAGGTTTCCTGGTTTGGTGTTTGATATTATTTCTAGTCAGTTGGATATGATGACTGACTATGATGTGTACGAACCAACCCCTGGTCATATTATTTTCAATGCTAAGTTGTTTCATCCTTCAAGACATGTAAAGGATATTTCAGGGCCTGTACATGGAAAGCAAAAGAAACTGCATGGAGAACAAAAGCTTGAATCTGTTCTGGTTGGTGATCGAACTTATTTTCGTAAGGTAATTAATGCAGGTAGACAAGGAATTAATGAACACGAAAGTAAACAGAACGCAAAGGGATTTACGTGGTTCGATCTATTGGAATAGATCTACGTCCACGGGTGGAAAGAGTATAGATCTTTATTGCTTGTATGAGTAGTGATTACAAGATTGTTCTTCCCCTCTCAATCTATTCTAAACCCCTATTTATAGGTAATTACATGGAGTTTGACTATGATACAAAGTCTTCTCCTATTAGGACTCCTTTGGCTTGATCTTCTCCTTTGTGGATAAACACCGAGCTTCTATATCTCTCTTGGAGCTTGAATTGTAGTCGATGTAGGAGTTGCCTTGGTGAAGAAGTTTCTTTAGTTGGGCCGAGCTGCGTGGGCCGAGCTTAACTGTCGGGGCCCAATTATATTGGGCCTGATGCTTGGGCCTAGGAGCTAGGCCGTATCCTATCACATCCTCCCCCAAAAAGATGTAGAAGCGAGGGTGTGACGTAGGGGAAATAGTTGAGGTAGGAGTGGTCTAAAGTACGTTGCCCCGTCAAAAGTAGAATTGATGAAGTCAATCGCGTGCCGCCTCGTGAAGACGAGGAAGAAGTAATACCGCCTCGTTAAGACGAGGGAGAAATAATACCGCCTCGTTAAGACGAGGAGAAATAATACCGCCTCGTTAAGACGAGGGAGAAGTAATACCATCTCGTTAAGACGAGGGAGAAGTAATACCGCCTCGTTAAGACAAGGGAGAAATAATACCGCCTCGTTAAGACGAGGGAGAAGTAATACCGTCTCGTTAAGATGAGGGAGAAATAATACATCCTCGTTAAGACGAGGGAGAAGTAATACCGCCTCGTTAAGACGAGGGAGAAATAATACCACCTCGTTAAGACGAGGGAGAAATAATACCGTGTTGTTAAGATAAAGTCGGTAAGAAATTTGCGGAAATTGGATTTCGACAAAGTCGGAATGCTTGCCACCCTCGTTAAGACGAGGTGGGTATAAAATTTGCATTGCCCCTTCGGAAATTAGATTTTGACGAAGTCGGAATGCTTGCCACCTCGTTAAGACGAGGTGAGTATAATATTTGCATTGCCCCTTCGGAAATTGGATTTCGACGAAGTCGGAATGCTTGCCACCTCGTTAAGACGAGGTAGGTATAATATTTGCATTGCCCCTTCGGAAATCAGATTTCGACGAAGTCGGAATGCTTGCCACCTCGTTAAGACAAGGTGGGTATAATATTTGCATTGCCCCTTCAGAAATCGGATTTCGACGAAGTCGGAATGCTTGCCACCTCGTTAAGACGAGGTGGATATGAATTTCGCATTGCCCCTTCGAAAATTAGATTTCGACGAAGTCGGAATGCGTTGAACAGCACGTCTTCGTCAAAGACGAAGTTTAGGCTTTAATTAGCATGACCTCGTCTTCAGACAAGGTTTAGGCTCTTCTCCATTTTAAACAAATGCCGTATCTTTGTTTTTAACCGAGGTGGTGCCTCCTCGTTTTAAACAAAAGTAGTTCTTCCTCACTTTTAACAAAGGTGGTGCCTTCGTTTTAAGCAGAGGCAGTTCGTACTTTTATTTTTAACAAGGTTAGGTCAATACGCGCATTTTAATTTTACTCCTATTCTGGAGTTTATTAAGTACCCTCGTCAGGGTTTTACTAGCTTACTTCATCTTTTGACAAAGTTTGGCTTTATTAGCTTACTTCGGAAGTTAGATTTCGACGAAGTTTGGCTTCAAATAGCTCACTTCGGAAATTAGATTTCGACGAAGTTTAGCTTGAAATAGCTCACTTCGGAAATTAGATTTCGACGAAGTTTGGCTTCAAATAGCTCACTTCGGAAATTGGATTTCGACAAAATTTAGCTTTAAATAGCTCACTTCGGAAATTAGATTTCGATGAAGTTTGGCTTCAAATAGCTCACTTCGGAAATTGGATTTCGACGAAGTTTGGCTTTAAATAGCTCACTTCGGAAATTAGATTTCGACGAAGTTTGGCTTTAAATAGCTCACTTCGGAAATTGGATTTCGACGAAGTTTGGCTTTAAATAGCTCACTTTGGAAATTAGATTTCGACGAAGTTTGGCTTTAAATAGCTCACTTCGGAAATTGGATTTCGACAAAGTTTGGCTTTAAATAGCTCTACCCTCGTCGTAAGATGAGATTTTGGCTTTAAATAGCTCAACCTCATCATAAGACGAGGTTTTGGCTTTCGAGTAGCCACTTCGTCTAAAGATGAAGTTTCGGCTTTCGAGTTCCTTGTTTGTCGAATTTATCGATAGGAGTGGTTTCCCTACATGCGTTTAAATTTTAGGTAGTTCTTCCTCATCGTGAGACAAGGATTGGCTTTTAAGAGCACTTCCTCGTATGAAACGAGGATTGGCTTTTGAGAGCACTTCCTCGTACGAAACAAGGATTGGCTTTAGTTAATATATATATATAAAACTAATAAAAGAAATTAGAATTAAGAATTGACCTTAGCGAGAAGACATTCTCGGGGCTTTTCTTGATGAGTCGGCGTTGAGAGGTCGGCGCCATGCTTCGACGTAGAAGCTTCGTGGCAATGTCGGCTCGGGGCTAGGTGGTGCCTCGGCGACGCCAACTCGGATGCTCGGTTCGGAGGTGGTGCAGTGAAGCAGCTCGACAAGGTAGGTGCGGCAGCTCGGGGAAGTGCTGCAGCTCGTCGGGTGTTGCGGTGGTGCAGCTCGTCGGGTGTTGCGGCGGTGCAGCTCATCAGCTCGGCCCACTGCTGCAGCTCGGCTGATCTTTGGCGGGGGCGAGTTCGACGGGGTGCTGCGGCGGTGAAGCTCGGCAGATCGGCCCGCTGCTGCAGCTCGGCTGCTCTTCGGCGGGGGCGAGCTTGACAGGGTGGGTGTTGTGGCGGTGCAGCTCGTCAGCTCGGCCCACTGCTGCAGTTCGGCTACTCTTCGGCGGGGGCGAGCTTGATGCTGCAGCTCGGTGGTACTGCGGCGACGAGGCGGAGAGCTTCAGTTCGGCCGGCTACTGCTGCGGCGACGTCTGCCCACGTAGGTGCAGCTCGGTGGTGCTGCGCCGACGACGTCGGCATGACGCAGCTCGACGGAGGAGCTCGGAGGTGTTGCAGCTGCGGTGTCGTCTCGGGGGCTCGGTGGAGGCGCAGCTTGGCGGAGAGCTTGGCTGCAGCTCGTCGAGTGCAGCTCGGTAAGGGGCCCGAAGGAGGAGCTCGGCAGTGCAGCTCGTCACCATGCTGTGGCGACGTCGGCTCGACGGAGGGCTGCAGCTCGGCTGCTCTTCGTGGGAGTCGGCGGGGGCTGCAGCTCGGCGTGGAGGAGCTCGAAGGAGGAGCTCGGCGGTACAGCTCGTCACCATGCTTTGGCGACGTCGGCTCAACGGAGGGCTGTAGCTCGTCGGGTGTTGCGGCGGTGCATGGCCGGCGTCAATTTCCGACTGGTTGATGCTCCGGCACACAATTTTGGACGGAAAACCCTGCATCTTCCTCCCTCTCATGATCAAATCGATCTGCCTAGTTGGGGGAGGCAGTGTAGTTCAACCTCTGGTCGAGATTCTGAGTACATGTTTGGAGAAAAAACAGCATGTTGTCATTGCTGCCTTGGTTCGTTTGTTAAATGAGAATCCATTGAAGGCCCTTGCAGTTGTTGATGCCAAGATGAATGCAGTCGACATTTTGTGTAGAATTCTTTCGCCAAATTACTCCATGGAGCTGAAGGGAGACGTTGCTGAACTATGTTGTGTGCTATTCAGAAACACGAGGATATGATCGACTCTAGCAGCAGCTCGATGTGTTGAGCCTTTAGTTTCGCTTCTCGTTTCTGAGTACAGTCCAGCTCACCATCCTATCGTTTGTGCATTGGATAAACTCCTTGATTCGCTTCTCGTGCTGCTCGATCGAGGCCTACTTCTGAGGCTGGAGCTTCTGAGAGATTGACGTACGCGTCACCGCCGCCGATGTGGGTTTTGCCATGATCACCGCCACGGCGATGGGGTTGTATCCCTTGTGCAGGCCGTGCGTTATGATGCGGAAATTGTCTGAGTCGTTGCCGATGACGGTGGCGAAGTCAGAGAGGCCGAAAAAAGCTAAGGAGAAGACCCGTCGGATGTTGAAGGAGGCACGGCGGTGCTGCGGCAGTGGTGAGCACCGCGACTAGAGTTTCGACCCTACCGCGGCTGTTCTCACTCACCGGGGCTGCAGCGGCTTCCGGACGATCTCCCTCGATGACGGACGTGCTCCGAAGACTTGGCTGCAGCATGACGGAGAAAATAACACCTCTCATCGGACGTTAGGGCAACGTGGCAGCACTGTGGCGGTGAGGCGATTGGCGACTAGGGTTTGAGCCCAAATCACTGCGACATCGACTTGCCGGAATGACAGCAGCATCTGGTTGTTGTCATCAATGATGAGGATGGATCGGAGGAGTCCCACGCAGCAGCACAGCAGCACCGACGGTGGCGGTTCAGCCGCTGCGCAGCGACGGCGGCTGCAGCTAGGTTCTTAAACCCTAGTGGGTTGCAGTGGCGTCGGGTGGATGCGGTGCTGTCATCGGTGATCGTTGGGACGCCGGCGAGCTGCTGGACATTGTGGAGGAGAAAGGACGATGGCGCGAAGTTGGAAGAAACAGCGGCAGCTGCTGCGGCGTTTTGGAGCGACGGCGACTGTGGTGTTGCCTCCAGCCATGTTTTTCCGGCGAGCTCCCGCGGTGGCGTTGCAGTGGGAGCCTCCGTCAACTCCTCTCCAATCCCACGAACAATCAGCAGCAACGGAGTAGCAGTAGACGGCGGCATCAACTATGGTTTTTTGAAAAACATAGCGACTCGCGACGGCGCCGGGTTGCTGCGTGGAGAAACTCTGGTGTTCTCACGAACGCTGGAGAATGTTGGACGACGGAGGAGAGCAGCGGGTGGCGGCGGTGGAATCTGCAGCAATCGCAATTTATGGTGGCGATTGCTGCACTATTTTTCTAGCCGTAGCTCCGGCGTGCTCCGTCGGCGGCTGTTCAGTGGGAGATTCCAGTGAGCCTTCTCCTTCATCGGTGTTCAAACAGCAGCGGCGGTTGATCGTGTTTGGTCTTCCTGTCATGGCTGTAGATTACCTAGAAAACTTTTGATCGAAAATCACAAATTTTCGTTTCCCACAGACGGCGCCAGTGATCGAACTTATTTTCGTAAGGTAATTAATGCAGGTAGACAAGGAATTAACGAACACGAAAGTAAACAGAACGCAAAGGGATTTACGTGGTTCGATCTATTGGAATAGATCTACGTCCACGGGCGGAAAGAGTATAGATCTTTATTGCTTGTATGAGTAGTGATTACAAGATTGTTCTTCCCCTCTCAATCTATTCTAAACCCCTATTTATAGGTAATTACATGGAGTTTGACTATAATACAAAGTCTTCTCCTATTAGGACTCCTTTGGCTTGATCTTCTCCTTTGTGGATAAACACCGAGCTTCTATATCTCTCTTGGAGCTTGAATTGTAGTCGATGTAGGAGTTGCCTTAGTGAAGAAGTTTCTTTAGTTGGGCCGAGCTGCGTGGGCCGAGCTTAACTGTCGGGGCCCAATTATATTGGGCCTGATGCTTGGGCCTAGGAGCTAGGCCGTATCCTATCAGTTGGTAATAAACTTCCAGCTATGACATCAAGGATGTTGCTGGAACTGAGGAAAGAATATCACACTTTGGCTGTTATCATCAAGACTCTGTTTGCTCGACAAGTTCAGATTGAAGGATTGTTCAATGATTTGCAAATGTATCAAGTGATTGGGCATGATGATTTTGTTGATGTTGGTCCGTCTGGTCTCAAGAAAGATGGAAAGTTGATTGAAGAATCTGAGGATTCTCTTGTCTCTGAAGATGAAGATGCAGATGATGCAGATGCAGATGATGTTGAATCTGATGGTGGATCTGGCAGACATGAGACCAGAATGAAGGCTGCCAATGATGAATTTGTGACTGACTTTAGGGCCCGTTTGGTAGCAATACCGAGAAAAGGGCAGATAAGAAAATGTGTGATAAGTTGAGATAAAAAAAAGTATGATAAGTTGGTATAAGAAATATATTGTGTGTTTGGTACAAACATAGATAATTTGGGATAAGAAAAATAAAAAATTGATAATTAAAATTGAAAATAAAAAAAATGATAATTAAAATTGAAAATAAAAAATTGATAATAAAAAATTGAAAATAAAAAATTGAAAATTAAAATTGAAAATAAAAAATTAAAAATTAAAAATTAAAATTGAAAATAAAAAATTGATAATTAAAATTGAAAATAAAAAATTAAAAATTAAAAATTAAAATTGAAAATAAAAAATTGATAATTAAAATTGAAATAAAAAATTGAAAATAAAAAATAAAAATAAAAAATTGATAATTAAAATTGAAAATAAAAAATTGATAATTAAAATTGAAAATAAAAAATTGATAATTAAAATTTTAAATAAAAAATTGATAATTAAAATTGAAAATAAAAATAAAAATTAATAATTAAAATTTAAAATAAAAAATTGATAATTAAAATTGAACAATACTTATCATGACTTATGACGGGGTAGAGGTGGTATAGTATATGCAAGTGAACAGTGAATTTAGTCCGGGCCCAAGCAATTTGACGGGCCGTTGAGATTATATTTCTCGGATACCAAACACTGTATAAACCGAGATAAACATACTTATATAGCCTTTTCTCGGCTACCAAACGGACCCTAAGGATGAAGATGGCTAAGATGAGGATGATGCCTAGCTTTTGGCATATATTCAGACAAAAAAGGGGGAGTAAAGTTAGTTGCATGCTTTTTATTTTCTGTTGCTACTGTGATGAAGACTCGAACTTTGTGTTTGTTAATGTTTTCTTTTGAATTCGGGCCTATAATACTTAATACAAGGAGAGACACACTGCTACTCATTGACACATTGCTTATCATCTCTGGCATCTTGGTTTTCTGATGATAAGTTGGCTTTTCTATTTTTCTAATGTTTTTGTGCCTGAGTTATGAAGTCTGGAATCAACTACTTAGAGTATTGTACTATGGGTGTGCTCTAGTATTTGCTCAATAGTAGTTAAGTTATGATGCTTCCGTTGCTACTCTACTGAAGGTGTCTCTTTGTGTTTGTGTTATGATTCTGTGTGCATTGCTTCTCAATCTGTGCTTGTGCACTTGGTCTAATTTCATGTGTTCCTCTAAGTATGTTGTTGAGGTTATTGGATTTTCCACTAAGGGGGAGCCTTAGTATGTTTATGCTATGTTGGTATTAATTTCAAAGCAAGGGGGAGCTTTGATTGATATTTTGGTGTGTATTGAGCATGCCTTCTTTATTGGATTTTGTCTACATAAATGCCAAAGGCGGAGTTTGTTAGTGCGAAAAATGTGTTGGTTATTTTATGTAAGACAAACTGTGAAATAGAGTTGCCAGTTGGTTGCCAGCTGTACATGTATATCCCCAAGGAATGATTCCAGAATTATACATGGTGATAAGAAGGAAATTTTCCACGTGAATCTTTGATTAATATGAGGATATACTTCACCAAATAGAGTCCTGCCAACATAAGGAAAGTATATTCTAAAGAGATACACGAAATCATCGCTTCTTGGAGGACACGACAAGATCTAGGGTTTGGCAAGAGACCCTATATATTGTGGAAGAGCTGTCCTCTTACGGCTGCTGCGTTTATGATTGTATTCCTGCATACACGAGTGATTAAGAGTAATTACGAGTGTTAGTGTAAAAGACGCAAAACTAATATTTGTTCTATAGAACATGTTAGGTTTTAGGTTGAGTGATCTTGTAAACTAAGTTCTGCTGAACTTAAGGGTGTGAGGATTAGTCTAGATTTTTTAGGGGATTAGACTAGGTCAAGTTAGTGAGAACTTGATTTCAATTCACAATAGAAGTGCGTTGGAGAGTGACACGACGTCACAAGGTGTGCGATCCTTGGTGTGTAAGTCCCATTGTACTCGAGTACTTTATTAGTGTATTGATCCTTTGGGCATGGCCCCCCCAGATGTAGGTGTGTGTGATTACCGAACTGGGTTACCAACTCTGTGTGTTCTTTTATTGTTGGTACAACTTGTTATACTTGTCTTATAATCTGACTTTCTATACAAGTATGCAAATATGGAATAAGATAATTTTTCAACTACCGAGAATGTAACAAAAATGTATAAATCAAGAAAAATTAACTACGAAAGAACATACCTCACATTGAAATTGATATGATAATAGTCGCTACACCATCTCGTCAATGATTTAACCATCGACAACAATTGATAACGGAGATATATTGCCGCAGAACTTAGAACATATTGCGAGAAGTTTAATTTGCAAATATTGAATCATTATATGAAAGTTTGGGTTTTAACTAATCTGCCAACAAAAATTAGGCATACAATCGTAAGAAATCCCAAAATTTTAGATAAAATATTACGATGAAGAAAAATAAACCGGAAAGAGGATATAAGACTCTCAGCCAGAGTTTTTGTCGGTGGAAGACTTTCAAAGGCGGCAAGGCAGAGAATAAAGCATGGGGATTTATTTATTTATAAAAAAAAAAAAAAAAAAAAAACTGATTTTCAATAGTCGACTTACCGTACTGATTTGAGGGGAGTTTTTTTATCAGTGGTTAAACCGTGGTTTGAGGCAATTTTCAATAAGAGATAACAACAATTGAGTACTTGAGATGGTAGCGGTCGACGGCGGAAGAAGAAAAATGAAAAATTAGAATTGGCGGAGATTTGAATGAAGGGGAGAGGAATTTTTGGGTGCCGTATGCAGAAATGGGAGTGAGAATCAGTAAATGGTAGTACGTGTGGCAAGTGGGGGAGAGAATCAGCAAATTTAAATATAATTTATTTTTATCAATTTATTAATTGTAATTTTGAAAATAACTTCTTGACGTAAAATTACAATTGTAGCCTAAGATTGGCGGGATATAGTAACTGCCATTTCATTTTGTTTTAATATATTAATATATATATATAAAAGCATTTCTTTTAATATCCGTATAGGCTAAAATTAGAGAAAATAGGGTCTTTTGTCCCCTTAGAGCTTATAATTTCAAATTTTGCCCAAATTATAACAAACACAACTTTTGCCCATTTTTAATGTGTGTGGGCAAAATACCCTTCTCTCTCACAAACCCTATTTCATTTTATTCTCACCCATTCCACACTCATTCCTCACACATTCTCTCTCTCTCTAAAACCCTAGCCTCTTTCTTCAATGGAGAAACTCATGTCCCCCCTTTCTCTCTGCAGCGACCTTCCGGCGGCACAGCCTTACGTCGGACGCTGGACTGCTCTTGCGTCACCTTCGGCGTCCTGCTCCTACTCGGATGCTCCAGATCTGGTTCGTGTGAAGGCCCAACACCACCGACTAGACCGCCAGCAACACCACTTTTCTCTCTCTCTCTATCTCTAGGGTTGCCGTCTCCTCCCTTCTGTTTCTCTTATGCCGGCGACGCTCATGCCCGGCATCCTCTCTCTCTCTCTCTCTATTTTTCAAATTTAATTTTTTTTTTGTAAATCTAGGGTTTTTTTTCCAGATCTGGCCAAATCCAGGATGTTTATTATGCAATCGACCAATGAGCTTTGTTCTCCTCGCAAAGATGAAGAGATGAAGGGGTGACTCGCTCATTTTGGTGGAGAAATGAGAGAGAGACACGCCGGAGAAGATGAACGAATCGCGTCGGTAAGAACACCAGTCTCTGAAATTTTCTGTAAGAAAATTATTTGTTCTCGGTTAGAAAATTTGACACTTTTCTTACTTTAAGGTTTAGGGTTTGACTGCTTCTTTCTGGTAAGAATCGACCGAAATTTCTTATTATAATTTTAGTGATGTGAACATTATAATTTCTTACTATAATTTTAGGGCGACGGGGCTAGGGTTCTCTCTCTCTCTCTCTCTCTCTCTTCAGTTTTCCAGATATGGATTCGAGCTTGGGTTAGTGGATGAAGGTAAGGTGTTTGATGATATTCCCAAATGAAAGTGTAATTCTTATGTTGTGATAATTTGCAATTTCGTGGTAAGAAAATTCAAAACTATTGGTAAGAAAATTGCAATTTCGTGGTAACAAAATTTAGTTGAGGGTTTCAAATTAATGATAATTGGTTAGAATCTGATTTTTTTTTACTATTTTTTGTCTGATTTTACTGTAACAAATTCTAAAAATTTTAGGATTTACGAATTGACTGCTTCTTTTTGGTAAGAATCGACCGAAGATTCCTACTATAATTTTAGTAATTCTTACTATAATTCTAGAATTAGGATTTTATAATTTTGTTTATGAATTGACTGCTTCTTTTTTGTAAGAATAGACCGAAGATTCTTACTATAATTTTAGTAATTCTTACTATAATTCTAGAATTAGGGTTTGATAATTTTGTTTATGAACTGACTGCTTCTTTTTGGTAAGAATCGACCGAAGATTCTTACTATATTTTTAGTGATTCTTACTATAATTCTAGAATTGGGGTTTAGATAATTTCTTACATTGTTCTGGTAATAAAAGGTTAGCATTTAGGGTTTTAAATTGATGATAATTGGTAAGAATTTGTCATGTTTCTTACTTTGTTTTGTTTGATAAATTTGTAAGAATCTGACATTTTTTCTTACGTTATTTTGGTAATAAAAGATTGAGTGGTAAGAATCTGTCATTTTTCTTACTTTGTTTTGTTTGATAAATTGGTAAGAATCTAGCATTTTTCTTACGTTATTTTGGTAATAAAAGACTGAGTATTTAAGGCTTTAAATTGATGAGTATTTGCCGTTCTTGACATGTTTTGTTGTGGTAGTTGCAAATTCTTACTGTTTTTCAAGTTATATAAGAATTGCTTCATTTCTTATTGTAGGAATTATTCGGCTGACGACGGCTATGAGACGCGAAAGACGAGAAGATATTAATTTTCTTACTATATTTGTAGTTTTTTTTTATAATTTTTGTTGTTTCTTGGTAAGAAAATTGTTAGTTTTTCTTACCAACACATGTAATTTATTATCATTTCTGAAACTAATAATAGTGCCTTAATAAATGAATAAGTGGTAAGAAATGTGATGTATTTTCTTACCAACGTGTGCGATTTTTCTTACCATCCCCTGTATAAACAATTAAATACATTTTTTTCTTTTTTTTCAAAAAATTGGATAATTTGTCAAATTTGTTACCAAAATTATTCGTAAGAAATTCCTAAAATATTATAAGAAATTATATTATTTCTTACTAACTTATTTGGTAAAACGTAATGAAAGATAAAATTTCTTACCATATGCATTAAAAATTCTTACCAAGTGAATTAATAAAAAAAAAAAAAACTGATACAAGAGAAAAAAAAATGAAAAATTGGAAAATAAAAAAAATAATTTTTGGCTCTAGGGGTATTTTAGTCTCACCCTTTCAAATTTGGGCAAATATTGTGTATTCTTATATTGTGGGCAAAATTTAACTTTTTATCTTCAAAAGGGATAAAATCCTAGTTGCCTCCTAAAATTATACTCCGTCTTTCCCTCAAAGTAATGTGGATTTGCAAATGACACATTTTAAGAAAAAATGGGTAAAAATGGTTAGCGGCAGAAAATGTGAGTAAAAATAAAAATGTATTACAATTAAGTGTGATGAAATATTTTCTATATTTGGAAAGTCACTAACTTGAGAGACATCTCAAATAAAAAATAATCACACTAATTTCAGAAACCGATGGTGGGAGTTACATTTGTTGTATGTTTGTACTGCCTCCTGATATATGTACATCGTCCCCAAAAGGTCAATAAATGTCTTTTTATTGACCTTTACGATAACAACTGACATTTCTTTCCCACAATTCCAACTTAACAAACGGACAATTCAATGAAACAATATAAGAAAAAAAGGAAAGAAAAGAAAATGAAAAAGATATAAAGATAAAAGAACACACAGGCAAATCAAACGCCATGGGAACAAGAAGCCTCAACAAATTACAACTTAAAACACCATTCACAATCTTCTACCTTATAAAATAAAATAAAATAAAACACCTGTATAAGAGAACAACCCCTGAGAAAATAAATCACAGTCAACTCCTAAACCCGAATGCAGACCATTTCTTCGATGTCTCTTTTTTGGTCCTTTTGGAATTAGGATCAATAAGGTTTTCAAGGGATTTGGCCTTCTTGTTTCTTGACCTGCCAGCTTCTTTCAACAGCTCAGCTAGCCTTTTCTTCTCATCATCGAAATCGGGATTGGCTGTTCCCAGTTTCTCTTCTCGCAGTTTAAGAACATACTCCAGAATCTCTATGGCGTCTTCAATTCTATACAAGTAGGCAAAGATTATATTATAAGATGGGTCGTCATCTGAAGTGTCAGTATAGGTAGACCAAAATTTTAAAACATCTAGTGCATGGGAAGCATTACCACATGATCAATGAGCAAAAAATCTCAAGGACTACTTTAAGGACATAAATTTTCAGCCATATCGGAATTCCAGAAGTAAGCTGGAGCAACTTGTGGTACTATGAAACGAACTAATATCTGTTCTATACTTTAGAGAATATAAGTGAAATTAGTCTGCACAATTTATGTACATATAGTTAACTATGTTAACTCTAGAAGGTCAGTGGGGACTGCTAATCTAGATTCCATATTCCAATTATTCCATCTAAACTGAAGCACCTCAGTAGTTCAGAAACTATTATCAATCTAAACCAGCAGAAATGAAAAGAAAACTAGGAAGGTCAAGAAAAGAGCAATATAGAGATTGTGTTACCTTCCCATAGCATCATAAGTTGCTGCGAGATTGCTATATACACCAAGAGTATCCTGATGACATGGGCCACACTCCTGTTCCAGTATTTCTCTAGCTTCCTCAAACAATTCCGCAGCCTCATCTATCTTAAACAACTGTACGGAAGCCAATCCCATTTGATTCAGCACAACACCAAAGAAGGCCGATTTCCTCTCACCACTGCCTCTAAGTTTTGCTACAGCACTTTCAAAGGAGCTCCGTGATTCTTCATACCTTCCAACCATGTAATACATCACTCCCATTCGTGCTTCGATCCCAGCTACCGTACTGTGCTGTCCTGGTTTATCCTCCAATAGCTTCATGGCCTTCTGTAGGAGCTTCAAAGCTTCTTCAGGTTCATTGAACAGTTCATAAATAGCTGAAATCTCCGTCATCCCACTAGCAATCTCTTCTGCAGTTGTTCCGGGTACCGGTTTTCCATATATTCTCAGAGCATTCTCACAATAGGATCTCGACTCCCTTAACTTTCCAGTCTTGTAGTACAGATCAGCGAGTCGAACAAAGACCGAGGCCACTGAAGGGTGGTTATCACCTTTGGAAGATTTGAAGACAGTGAGTGCCTTTTGGTAAGAGAAAACTGCCTCATCAAATCGGGTAAGAGATGAGTAGATATTTCCAATGCTAACATCAATCGCAGCAACCTCATTTTCTTGTCCATTGGCAATCATAGCCATGCTGGCAAGTACAAGGTGTTCCAAGGCTGCTTCGTAATCTCCTTTAGCCTCACATATGAGGGCCATTAATCTACGGTCAGCTGCTTCCTCAAGAGATGCTGGCGGACTGTGCACTCGATGGATTTCGAGCGTTTTTTTGCACAAACTATCAGCTTCCTCAAATTGCATGGCTTGAACATGGGCCTCCGCCAAGTATCTGCAAGTTTCAGTGATGGCTAATGAAAACAGAAACAAGCTTGGTGGGTAACATGATTAATCTATTGATTAAATTCAAAATCTTGCTTCTTTATTTTATCTCTTTCCATTGGGGAGTTTACCCTCTTTTCTTTACATTTATGTTCCATTATCTTCTCATAAGATACATTGGCAAGAGCAGGAAACCAAACATATGCATAGAAGAGAATGAAGAACTGAGAAAGGAGAAAGAACAAGAAAGAACAGAACAAAGGAAAAGAAAAAGGATAAAAAAAAACATTTTAGGAAGGTGGCAGTTGGTAGGACAAAAGAGTAAGGAGAAAGAATAAAGAGAAATGAGAAATGAGAAAAGGATAAGAAAAAAGGCGAGGGAAAATTATATGAATTGTCGAAAAGAACAGCAAGAACAAGAAGGTATGAAAGTAAGTTTGGGATTCAGATGTCCTGATAGTCCAGCTAAGAATATATAATAATCATGTTAACGCAATCCTCACAACTTATCAATCGTTCTTGACAACCCCATACCCCAGCCAAGAAAGAAAACCAACTAATGTATTTTATTTTTTTTGAGAAAAGAGGGTGTGTGGCTCATGTTATTATAATTTATAACACCATATAGTCCCCAATTAAAATTTACTTTGTAGCTTGTAAGTTATCCAATATTATTCAAGGAAATTATTGTTCAAGCATAATAATGAAACAAAATTAAGAACTTTTTTAGACATTATAACAATAATATTATATATATAAATTATCTAAAAGTAAGGAGTTCTAAAGAGAATATCTTATTTTAAACAAGGAAATAATAATCATCTTAACTTTAAGAACTTATATGATCTTATCATCATATTTTTAAATTTAAAAAAATATATATATTCCTTTGGTAGCTTGAGGGAATTTCATAAGCTCTTTAAAACAAACAAAGAGTCAAAAGTATCATAAGAGATCTGATTGATTTTACATATTTCTAAGCTCAAGAAAACTCAATCTAAGTCGTATATTGCTATCGTTGAACTAAAATGAAGGGTTATCAAATCAATGTACATTATTTATTTTGGTTGGTCTTTCTAAGTTCAAGTATATCCAACAAACTACTTCATATACAGATACATATCCGACTTGAGAAATGACCATCGCTACCTAAACTTACTAAACATTAAGGCACTTCCAGTTTCATCCACATATCAATACAAAACAGAATTTAGATGAAACACTCCAATTCAGTTTAATAGTTAGAACAGGGAAGTATAATTTAAAAGAGTTCTCATGACAATAGCCGAAGCAGAAAATTTGGAGCTATTATCATGTATGTCACGAGAGTTGGAAACTGATCTCAGATGAAGATAACTCAACGCTGATGGAATTGTATGAGTAGTGATTGTAGGACAATATTTCAATCGTACTATAGCAAGAGGAAATATATCATATCCGCAGTAAAGGATCCAAGAACACAATCGAGCTAGAAAGCAAACTATTTTTCAGAAAAAGAAAATCCGAAAGATAACACTTAAAAATCAACAAAAGTCGACAATATATAGAAAATCACATCGTCCCCGATAGCTCCAAATACATTTTCCCAAAAATTAAGAAAGTAATAAAAGAATACCTGCAGGTCTCTGCAACTCTGGGATCATTATCACCCAACGCCTCCATCTGAATCTTGAGGCCTTCCTTATAGCATTCAATCGACCGATCCAACTGTCCCAGCATGGAATGCGTATCCCCCAACTGCATATACCCAGAAAACGCCGCCAGCGCGTGATCCGCACCCCTAGCCACCTCCGGCACTTTAATTGCCCGCTCCAACACTGGCACCGCCTCCTCGAATTTCCCCAGGCTGCAGTAGATCGCCGCCACGACGTGCAGGCTCATCGCCAAATCCAAGCTCGGCTCGCCGTCGACGGCGCATTTCTCGAAGCTCTTCGATGCGCGCAGGGCGTAGTCCAGGGCCTTGCTAGGGCCCTCGCCTGACGCGATCGTGTCCCGGGCCAATTTCAGCAGGAACGGGCCGAGATCCGGGTTGTCGAGGGAGGATTCGTTGAGGAGATTCTTCTCGGGAGGGGATTTCTTCTTGGCGGAGCCCCGATCCGGCGAGGGTTTGGCGCGTGAGGTTGAGGGGGAAGGGGAGGGCGGGCGGCGCGTGGCGGGGGAGTTGGACTTGGGCTCGGATCTGACTGTCTGCGATCGGATCGGAGTGTGGGGCTGCTCGTCGGGGACGGTGATCCGAAGCGGCGGAACGTCCGGCGGCGTCTTGACGGAGACTAATCCCGGCATTTTTCCGAGGGAGCTGAAGTGAAAAGGTGAAGAGTGGAAAGAAATGGGGAGGTTTGACGTAACCAAGATTGAGAATTAATTAAATAGGGAAGATAATTAAAGAGAGTTAATTGGTAATTATGGGATGGGGATTAATACAGGCCACCATTTTCAAGTGTTGCTTGTTGGTGAGACTGGTGGAGTGGCCATGGGAGGCAAGAGAGAGAAACAAAGGAGGAGGGAGGGGGGGAGAGAGAGAGAGAGATATGGCCGTTGGGGTTAAGATAGAATAGAGTACAACTGTAATTTTCAAGTGGCAACTTATAACTGGCCCTACCTCTTGACTCTTGTACACCGATATGGATACCATAATTTTCCATACGGTTTTTTGGTAAGCTTTTTCGATTGAGATTAGTCGGATTAATTTTTTTGGAGCTAAAATTTTCGACTCTAACTCTAATTTTTTTAGTTTTCGGATGAATCTGTCTCGGATCATGATGATTATGGGAAAAAGTTAACATGTTGTATAAATTTTGGTGATCGTCAAATTCTTGCAACAAAAATATATCATATTTTTAAATTCAACTAGTAAAAATCATGTGAGTTGCAAGTGGATCCTATTATATTATTATTATTGTTAATTTACTTAAGATTTAATGATTTATAAATGAAAAAGAACCATAAATATTTCTCATACTTGATAAGAATAATAAATTTAATTTAAAGTAATAAAAGAACAAATAGCATATTGGTTTTTTTTTTTTTTTAAAGAATTAGAAAAAAACGACTACTTTAGGAACAACCGACAATACTTGTGTAAAATCTCCCGTAAAAACGACTACTTTTGTGCCAAAATCTATATCATTTCCCATTAAATCTTGTAAGAGCTTATTCATATTTTCTATTGCCCATTTTTTTACAATAGGTGCTTCATCCCATATGATTAGTTGTGCTCTACGCAATAATTCTGCAATTGCACTTTGATTAGAAATTGAGCATTCGCTTGATTCTTCGGTATTTTGAAACATGAATGTGTTGTTTTTCCTCTGGGCAGTATCCTTGTAGCAACTCCAGTTTAATCCGATCATGTGGAGAAACTCCTTCTAACCATACTTTTATCTCTCAATTAAACCTTGATCGTTGATTAATAATCGACATATCTTTGCTAGGTGTCAAAGTAGAACTAAGTCCCAAAGGTTATTGAAGTTCTTAAGTCCCCAACTAGCAAGGATTATAAATATTGTGCTTTTTGAGTCAAGAATCAAGACTTCAAGTGCAAATTTAAAGCCTCCTAAGCATTTAATCAAACACCTTATATTCAGGGAAAGTTAAGATTTTTAAATTTTTAACGCCGACATAACGCTCGTTGGTGGGGGCTTTAGTATAAAAAATCATTAAATTTATCAATAATTTTGTAAATTTTTAAGTTAAAAATAGAATTTTCAAAGTAGAACTATGGCATGTATGTGGATCCACCACTGCTTAAATTGCATGCACCAATATTGACCAAATACTCACACATATATATATATATATATAGCACCAAAAGCCACAAATCATGAATTAGAAGGTAAATTACAATCAATAACTAAAATCATAACCTAAATTAAGCATCCATACATTTTGGTGCACGGGTTGCCGTTTTGGTGCATGGGTTGTTTTGGTGATTTGCTATGCAATTTAAAATTTTTGCTTGTTGCCTCTCATTCAGACTCCGATTCTTGATCCGCTTCTTTCTATAGTTTTCTATCGAACCGAGTTTCAAGAAGTGATCATCCTTATTTGCCAAATAACCTCCTCTTATCTTCCTATAAAATTGATCAAAATTAAACAAGAAGTTAAATATTCAACAAAAATAGAATAATTAATTAGCACATCAAGATTAAATAAACATGATAACTTTTTACAAAAATCATCAAATGCACCCTAAAATAACATGCAAAATCCATGCTTGTCATGTATATATATATATATAATCTTAGCTTACCGAAAAGTGTATTAACGTTTTAACTTGAGATAAAAATATATACAAATATCGTCATGGCAAAATCCAAAAAATTTATATCTTAGTTTTACTCGCATTGACGTTGCTTCACAGATGTGTTTTTTTTAAATCTATTTTTCTTATAAAGCGTGTAACACGTACAGTAGTTGTCCAAAACCCTTTACTTCTTCTTGATGATGCTAAATTTTTGTGGTCAAGATGTCAAATTTTTCTTGAATAATTTTTTTTTTTACATTTTCTCTTTAATTTAAGATAATATTTTTTAGAAATCTTGAGTGATAATATTTTCTAAGGTGTCAAGTCTTTTTTCTGCTTAAAAAAATATAATATTATCTCTTAATTTTCTTTTTCATTTCCAAGAAAATATCATTACTGGCTTACTGCTCTACCTGCAAAATATTGATGGAATTCAAATTAAGAATTATAAATAAAAGAATAATATCTACTCCACAATCTACAATTAGACTTTTAAAATAATTTCTTATTCATGTGTTTGGAGAACCAAAAGGAAATAACAAAATGATTGGGTATGATTAGCATGGATGAAGGAAAGGGGAAATAGGATGATGATCATATATTCGTTTCGTGAAAGGAGAGCAACACCCTCTCTTTTTTCTTGACAAATAGTATCAAAACAATCATTGGGCCAGCTCTTCCAGCTAAACCTCTCAATCAATACATATTATATTACAAAAATAAGATAATTTATCTCAAAGTTTATTCTATGAATTTTCTATAACGATGTAATAGAATGTATGAAGAATTCAAAGTACACAGACTAGTTGTTTCTCAATCCAATATGACTTTTCTGTAACTATTTCATTATTTTCAGAAGTGTCAAGCTGATGTTTGCTCATATAAACATCTTTAAGAAGATATATAATTAATTAATTTGTTTATTTTTGTTTTTATATATCTTATCTTTAAGAAGATATATGAAACTCTATTTACTTTCACGTAAAATGACGTAAAATACAATATGTGAGCATATAAAAGTTTTAATGATTACTCTCTCAACATTTCTTGATACTAATATTATATTTAGACGTTCACAATCTGTTGAACATTTCCATTTTAGGAAGTAGACCTGATAATATAAATAATTTAACATAACTAAAAATATTAGATGCCACAATTAAAATTTTTTAACACAATTAAAAATATTATATGGACTTATAATTAAAATACTTTAACACTTTAACATTTTAATTAATATTCTAATATGGGATGGAGGGAATACTACTTTATAGCTCATTTATATGTGTACAATATTCGGTCAGGTTATATATATAAATCTAGGAAGTCTTTTATATTATACCATGATATACTATTATAATTAAGGAAATTGTGTGATAATCGTATACATATTTTACCACTTAAGTGTTTTATATTATACCATGATATATACTTAAGGAAATTGTGTGATAATTTTATACATATTTTACTACTTTTGTAAAAAGATTTCTCTACTTTACCAATTTAAATTTTTTTTTGGCAATTTAGACATATTATATCCACCAATTTCCTACAAAGTAAACAACATATATGTATAACAGAAATATTTGTATAAATCTATATCATTCAAAATAAACACAATTTTTATATCGTATTATATTATCACATCTATCCTTCTAAATAAACGTATAGAAAGTAACAGCAACCTAACATTAAAATTAAAAGAGATAAAAATTTATAAGATGGATCAAAATGTTCCTTTTCTTTTCTTTACTTTTTTAATTTTTCTTAAGATTATCTGTCGTCCAAAAAAGAACAATACTATAGAGGCCATTGTTTTCAGAGGTAAGCCCATTTGTAACAGTAATGTATCCCTCGACAAGATATTTGGCATTTTCTCATTCACGTGCGTTACCATATATCCAACCAACTTCTATTATATTTTGCCCTTTGTTAATTTATCAAACTCATTTGAATTCTACCAACACTGATCTCGTTTCTTTATCGGATTTTTATTAATACAGATATATAAAATTTGATAACAGACTATTCTTCCCCTAATTTTCATAGGTCCAAATCTTAAATATTTACTTTCATTCTCATGTTCGTTGATTGGATCCCAAAAACTCTCGTATGTAAAAATTATGTTACACTACTTTCAATTATGCGAAACTAGTATTATTTTTTTGGAGTAGCACAAGGACATAATAAACACACATAAAAAGTACAGGGATAAAATTCATACAAGGACCTAGTTCTAATGTGAACACAAGTATAACACATGAAATCTATATATATTTTTTATTTATTAAAAAAAAAAAAAAAAAAAAACACACTCTAAAGTCCGTTTTATCAGTTTAAAATTATGAGATGAATGGAAGAATAAAAGCTGGCACCATCAACTAATTCAGTTGGTACTAAAATCTTAACACATCTAATTATTTATATAAAATCATGCAGGAGAAGTCACTAACATTGAAAGTTGTATAATCCTTAGATATAATTGATGTATTAAAATACACACTAAATAAATGAAGGCCACAGCAAGATTATTCTTCTGTATTTAAAATGTTCTATTCTTGTTCCATAGAATAGAAGAATATATTCCACTATGAAGGCATGTGGTCTTACTCAGAGTAGGACCATCATCAAATACATATTGAATGCATCCAAATAATATAATTCCATCGCAGAAATTATTTGGATGTTGTTCCTCACATTCTACTATTCTATACAGTATTTATTTGAATAAAATCGCTTCAATGTCTATGTCATAATTTTAGATTTATAGTCAGAAATTGAAATGACAAAGTAAAAGGTGAAAAAGGAAACTTCAAAAAGAAGAAATAAGTACATATGCGGGATGCCCTTGTCCTTCGTTAAAATAAAATAAAGAAATTCCTGATTGTGAAATAATCAGTCCTAATCAGAAAAGTATTTTACTACAAAATTAAAAATTAAAGATGATAAGAAACCCTATTTTAAATAATCAGTCAAAAAAAAAAAAAAAAATTTTTTAAAGGGAATCAATAATGGTTCTCCATTTCCCCCCCTTAGTGTGACTCGAACCCCCGACCTATTGGTTGGAGGGGAAACGTCTTACCAACGGAGCTGCGCTTCGTTGTCAAATAATCAGTCATAATTAGTAACTGTAAACTAAAAATAAAGAGAGAATTATCTCATATAAATAACTTACTAAGCTATCCTTACTTTCTTAGATATATAAAAGTAAACAAGGATACTATGTTACTAATAGTATCAAAATTGGTAAAAATTTAGATTTGCTTGCGAACTAATGATCCAAAGTATCAGTGTTTCATCTGTAAGTGAACTAAAACTGATGCAATAATGTCAGTTTTCACATGAAATAAGAGACACATGAAGTTCCTAAAACAATTGAAACTAATATATTCCAAGACATCCAAAAAAATTAAAAAAATAATAATAAAAAAAAAAAAAATCCAAGAAAACCATCACAATTTTTGGAAGAGAAAAAACCTATGAAAAGTTTCCACATGTAAGCCAACATACTGCAAGAAACTTCAACATAATGAATACTATAGAGAGAGAGAGAGAGTATATATCCAATCCAATCCAATGAATGATACTATAGAGGTTATTTATAGGCTCTGTGGAGTCTCAAAGTGTAAGAAAGAAAGCCATACTAGCTAGTGATTTGCAGAGGAAAAACAAAGAGTAAAAGTAAAAACAATTGATATGACTATGAGAAGCAGCCATAGGTACAGAGACACACCTAAAAATAATGTGTAGCAAGCAAATGAAAGCTTCTCCCTCTCTCAGCTAATAATGTGCTCCAGCATAAGCAGCCACGGCGAATGGAGAAGTGGTGTTCCCTACACCGCCACCTGGGTTGCCACCGCCCCCCAAACCGAAGTTTGCCTCAGCCGACATCAACTTCACAAAACGCGTGAAACTAACCCAATTATGGGGCTCAAACAAACTCTTGTCCATCCTCACAAAGTTGAAAGAAAACGATGGTTCTTTAACTCCATCACAGTAATACTTCACCATCTTGATCACCTGTTTGAACGAATCATCGTCCATTTTCCCCGAGAAATTCTCACCACCAATCGGGACATCACAGAACCCCGCACTCCGCACAACCTGCTTCACGTAACTCTCGGGACTGCTCGTGGGTTCAGCCTTCCTTTCCCTATAGTCTTGCATCTCAAAACACGAACAGCACACACTGAAATCGTGTCTCGCAAACATACGCATGAAAGGCGCGAATCCATCTCTAAATGCAGTGTTGTAGTACCCACTTGTTAGCTGTGAGGGGTGAGAAAGAGAACCATAGTGCCAGTGAACAGAGCCGATTTTTCCCAACATTTCGATTTGGCTCTCCTGGAAAATTTTCTCAGCTTCCCAACAGATTCTTTCTCCATGAAGAAGGAGCATGCTTGAGTACCATTTGAGGAAGAAGTCCCCGTACATCGATCCCCAAGAACCGTTTGATTTAAAGAATTCTGTATTATCGGGATTTGGCAACCGACTAATTGCAGTTGTAGCTATAGGGCCAGTGTATCCCCATCCGCGCATTCCTAACCAGCTAGCATGAGCATTCAGAGATGCAATCATATGCTGTGGAATTAGGAAAAAACGAAAATGTATTCAGAATTATTATCCTAAAAGAAAAGGTGAATTTTTATTTTTTTGCTTACCTTATCATAACATTGAAATTCTCCGAGTTCACGATGCTTCCTCCAAGAGCTACTCAACATTTCACTCGGACATGAAGGATATCTCAGTTCGCCATTGGGACCTAGTCCAACTTGAACTCCCTGAAACAATAATCACCACAAACATAGTATTATACAAGAAAGAAACATGATATTAAGAAAGAAACATGATATATATATATATATATATATATATATATATATATATATGCAGAAAGGGTTGTCATACAGTAATCACGCCACCAAGAAATGATCCGAACGTCTCCTTGAAGTCCTTCATGAAGTCAGCATATGCTTGGACTGGGGTTCGTCCGTGCAGAACTGGAAGAGTGTCGCATCCCAGAGAAATGTACTCCTTACTCTTCTTCCCATGTTTATCAGAAAATGCTAGGCTAGGGTCTATATCCATTGCTTGGAGCACCCATAGAGGAAGTGGGATCCTAGCACAATGCAAAGCGTGAAACTGAGATCCAAGTATCAACTATCAAGGGAGTTGAAAACTAAAGCTAGAACAAAAACTGAAATTAGAAAACAGTACCCTAGTATTGATTGGATTTCAAGGAGGAACATAGGAAAACCCTTGTAACAGTTTTTAATCTTCAGAATTTAGAAAATAAGTAACTAGGCATCAATTCTCTTCTCACAACTTCAACAAACGAAGCACCAAGTCTAAATTCAAAAATAGTAAATGGGGTGTCTTATATCCATGTAACTTCAATCATGCTTATATAAGTGTAATACTACATGAAAGTGCTTCTAGCGTTCACTTTAGACTGTTTGACACACTATAGCCCAGCTCTATCATCAATTTTCTGAATTTGTAAATACCTTAAGGGTCATGACACCAGGAGAAATAGAACAAAATAATACAACAAAATATATAGTATTAAGAACACTGCATCTGTAAAAGCAGAGGCAAATTCTTTTATATAAAATCACGCTATCACCATTCTGCATTCTTCATGAGATCCCAGTAACAATATGGATAATAACAGGCCCAACTTAGTTTACACGTAAATGAAATGCAAGAGATGAGATATCTGTGGTTAATCTAACTTTCCTTATAGCAGATTATACTTATCCACGTGAAGGCATGATTCTCATCATTGACAAAGGTTGAATGCTGATTGCATTAGATTTAGGCTCTGACAGATTTTCAATTCCATCATAATTCCAACCTTGTCTGAGTAACACACGCAACACATTTGCTATTATTTATATAATCATTTCTAAGGTTTAACCAAACATCCTAACTCAATTTGTTTTCACATATGATCATTGTAACATAATTCTTAGCTGCATTACAGTAAATTATTCAATATGGAAAAGATTATATCACACTATGCAGCTCCCAAATCATATTTAACTAGTAAGAATCATTACACATCATGAGACACAAATCTTAACTGTATAATAATGAAGCAAGCACAACATATACTAATCAAGGAGCAACCACATAAAATCTTTTTTTCCTCCCTCACCTCTATTAGGGTTCATTGCCTCGACATCAATCATTTCAGTCAATTTCCAAGCATTCATACATCAGATCACAAATAAATTAATATACTTCGACATGATAATGAGTCGTGGAGCACTTGAACCGCAACAACTGTTCTGTTTTTGCATCCTAGCCACTATTCTTGAAGTTCTAAAGGTCATTGAAATACAAATAACAAGTCTAAGGTCTCAAATACTTGTTGCATGCACGTATTTATAGCTAATTTTAATTATGAAATGTACATGATATTACTACAGTTTATGCAATGAGACATAAGATATCAGAATCCAGGCAGGCATTGCAACATATCAAAGTTTCCATTTCCTTCATGCATGTCCTAGGGAATTACAGTAGCTTCCATGATTGAACAGAAGAATCACAAATTATATGGAATCAAATCACCAGCAAAGACATTACCAAGAATCAAATCTCCCAACAACGTAACAATTTCAAACAGATCAAGAACACAAAGAACTCAAACAAGAAAAGAAGGGATGCAGAAAATCGGGGATAGAATCGAACTTAGAGATTAGTATACTAACCAGAGTGGGTCATGAGGGTCCGAACCCCTCTGATGAAAGGCCATCACGGCCCGAACTTTGAGCCCGCAACGGGCCGCCATTTCCACCACCTCCAAATAGCCGCGCCAATTGTAGCTACACGGCGACCCCCTCTCCACCAGCCCCCACCAAATCTCCAGAACAACGCCCTCCACCCCCGCTGTCGCCAGAGCGCGGAATGACTGCGCCATTGCTCTCTTCCGCCGCATCGTCTGGGAGGCAGTGTCCACCGTGTCGTGCGGCAGCGTCACGTACACGGGGAAGGCGCCCCTGCTGCGGTGGCGGTGTCTCTTGAAATTGAGCTCGTGCGGCACCTCGCCGTCGTCGGATTCAGAAGGGGGTTCGAGCTCCGACACGATGGCGGGCCGGGCCACGACCCGGGCCCGGGGGAAACTCGTTCTGGACCGCCAAGAAATGGGTTGAAAGAAGCGGCGCTGCGTGGCGCCGGAGCGGGCTGTGCAGCAGAAGCTCGGAGCGGAAGGCGACGCTATCGCCATTTTCGTATGTACTACAAGTTTCTGTGTATCGAAAGAATACTCACGCAGTGGAACGGTTACAGTTTGTGTTTGTTTCTCTCAGGTGAAATTGGGATCACAGCTGCGCATGCTCCTCGCCTATTAATACTTTCTAGAAAGTGGGATTCAACTAATTCCGATTGATCGCACGCCTAAACAGATTCACAAGAAAAGAAAAGAAAAAAATGAAGGGAACAAACAAAAAAAAAAAAAAAAGAAAAAAAAAGAAGTTGATCTGGAATCGAAAAGGGTTGTATCGTTACGTGAGTGTATTAAAATGTTCCAAAAAATATAGACCACTGATTTGAGAGAGAGATGGCAAGAAAATGTTCCATTACTCAAACAGAAATAAAAAGGGAATCTCGAAATGTTAAGAAACTAGCTATTTTGAGGTCCACTTAATTGCATCTAAATTATTTATAAAAACAACAAATTTGCATCAAATTTTATTTCTAATATAGCGTGTCTTATGGAAGTTATATATATATATATATATATATATATATAGGTAGTAGATCATATGAAAACTAATTATTACGTGAAACCTGTAACCCATCATAAAATGATGCATTTTGTGCATGAAATGTTGCATAATAAAATATATTATTTTATATTATTTTTATGCATAGCATATAATGCATCACCATGATAATGCAACATTTTATGATAAAAATGCAATACTTTTGTGCATAAAATGCAACATTTTATGATGGGTTGCAGGTTTCACGTAATAATTAGTTTTCACCATAACCTATATATATATATATATATATATATATATATATATATATATATATATATATATATTGAGAATTACAAGTCAAATATATTATAATTATAACACAATTCTACTCATATACATGAAAAACTACTCCACACATAGGTGGGAAGTTTTACATATTTAAGATCGAAAAGTAGTACTCCGTATTTTTGATTGAGTCTCCGCTAGAGTTGCGGGATGTGGTTTGAATTATTTGAACGGCTTGTCATAAGGAGGCCATCCGAGTCGAGTCGAATTCTATCGTGGTTTGAAGTTGGTTCGTTTATTATAGATTTAAGAGCATCCATAGCGGTGCCTATTAACCAATTTCTTCCAATTTACTGAAGCGTCTATAAACTTCTGCATCAACAACAGCGCCGGTGTCACTAAAATTTTGGATTTTTATTTTTAATTTTAAATTTGGTATTTTTTTTGACAATAATCATTTTGAAAATGCAAATTTTATTCAATTGAAATAAAATACTCCGTAAAATAAAAGTTACAATAATTTAAAACAAGAAATATGAACCGGAATTTTATTTTGGACCAAAGCGTGTCCAAATTTCTTTGATCAAACCATGATCTAGTCTTGTGTGGCTTGAGCATAAAAAAGATCAAATTTCCTTTTCAAAAAAATTTAAATTTTTCATGGTGTTTGACGAGCTCGATGCCTAGTCCTCTGGGCTCCAGTAAGTCAACTGCCCATTTTCCTCTTCAACAATCATACTCCCTCCGAATCAAGATTCGTGTCCCCTTTATTTTGGGCACGAGAATTAAAATGGAAATGTTTAATATTTTACGTGTATTGTGTTTAGGGGTAAAGTATAGTTTATGTATTTAGCCATATTTGTATATATAACTAAATAATGAAATTTTATATTATAATTATTTTTTTGTGCTTAATTAATTAAATTAATTATTTTATTTAATTAAATTTCCAGATTTTTTTTTGTTGTCTTCGAAAACCAATTCCAAACATAATCAAGTTTATAATGAAACAATTCGGATATTCAGAGTTCAAAATCCCTAAATTCCAAAATTCAAAATTTCAAAATTCCAAATTCCAAACTCCCTAATTAAATCCCTAATTCAAAATTCAAAGTCCCTAATTAAAATCCAAAATTCCAAAATTTCAAAATCCCAAAATTTCAAAATCCAAAATCCAAAATTCCAAAATTCCAAAATCCCTAATTTAATCGGTGAGGAAGGAGGAGTAGATGAGGTAGGTGACGAACTGGGTGCGCTCGGCGATGGAACTGCTGGTGATGCTGGCGGCAGCGATGGTGAAGGCCCACTGGTAGAGGAAGTTGGAGTAGTCGAAGCTGGCGGTGGGGACATCCTTGAGGCTGAAGAAGTGCTTGCCGATGAAGCCGTTGGAGGGGCCGCCGAAGGCGAAGGCAAAGCCGAAGACGTAGTAGAAGCGGCCGCCGCCGCCGGCCATCGAGGACGTTGGAGAAGACGAGGTAGGCAGAGAAGAGGAGGTAGGTGGTGTCGATGGCGTCGCCGGAGTGAATGAAGAAAGAGGAGCAATTTGGAGAGTTGAGGAAGAACGAAGAAGAGAGAAAGAGATTTGGGTTTTTTGGGTGTGTATTGGGTAGGTGAATTGATTTTGGGGTGGATGAGTTTAATTGGGTAGATGGGTTTTTAGTTTTTTTTTTTAATGTTTTAATTTTTGAAAAAAAAAGTTAATTAGTTTTAAGTTAAGTGTAGTTAGAGAATGACTAATTGTACAAGTAGTATTTTAATTCTTTCCTAAAAAGGGAAGGGGTCACGAATCTTGAGACGGCCCAATAAGAAAATAGAGTCACGAATCTTGAGCCGGATAGAGTATTAAGCATGATAATTTAAAAATACATGACCACGGTGATTTGTTCGACAAACCATAGTCGAACCGGCCTATCTATTATTCCTTAACAAGCTGGAAAAACGTCGAATGCTCTTTCCACGTTCTCGCGTGCAGACACTTATTTTGGCAAATAGAGCTCTCTTCGAATCAGTGGAGTAGGGAAGAGTCTTCACAAAGTTGGTTAGTTAGGGTAGACGCCGTCGGCAAGATAGTAGCACATCTTGTGTTCGTTGCCGTTGGCGTAAAAATTGATTGTCAGTACTATGCCCTTTAGAAAATCGCTAAACACATTAGATTGATTCAAGACATTGATATATTGTTGTCAGAACCCGCTACAATTCTACAACGAAGAATGAATGCCAAATCCACAAATCTTGTGAAGCAACAGTCTCGAGCACAATTTTCGGTTTGCTCTTCTTTGGTTCGTGTAAGCTCTTTTCCACACCGTCAGATACTTCTTCCATTGCCAATACATGCAGTTGATGCTTCCAAGCATGCCTGGAAAACCATATCGACCCTCATGCATCTGGAGTAAGCGAGCGCATTCGCTTGCTATTAACATCCTTAAGTACTCCGCACTGAAGGCCGCCACTATGTCTTTCCGAAATTACTTCATTGATTCATGGCCACTAGAGTCGCCCATCCTTATATACTCGTCGTATTGGTCGGCAGCGCCGGCATTTGCAAGTTGTCACAATGCAATAGTGTATTTTTAAAGCGTAAATAGACCCATTTTTCGGTTGCATTCGTTGCTATAAATATTGCTCCCGCACCTTCAACCAGTCTTTGATCTATTCAAAGATATGTTTCCTCATCCGAAATTGACGACGGAATAAATTGGCGCCCTCTGTTGGATGTTTTGAGTAGTAGTCGGCGTAGAGGCGGTCATGAGCTACCTCACTGTTCCTTTCCACCATGAACCTCTTTGGCCGTGACCTTGGTTGCTCTTCTTTTTCTTCTTCTGCAATTTCAGCTTGTTACAATCGTCGTGCTTCTTCATCGAATTTTCATCTTTCTACCATTCTTTTGTTGAAATTGTTGTTGTTCCACATGATTAAAAACTTTTGAGCTCATTTAGGCTCATGAGAAAGAGAGTCTCATGGCCGCCCTAGGCCTAGGCCAAGGGTGCAACCGCCTAGGGCCCAAGGCTGGATGGGGTCCCAAATTGTTTTTTAACCCATATACTACCTCCATCCCATATAGTTAGACCTCTTTTGACTTTTAACTTTTTCGGCACGCATTTCCACCGAAACCTAGTACGGGTTTTAAAATATAATTTTGAAGTATTCTTTCTTTTACTGGATACTATGTAGTATTTAATATAAGCCCAAATGTATTGTGAGCTTCTTTTAAGATAAAAAAGATAAAATAACACTGATCTATCAAATAAAACAAACCCAAATATATTGAGTTTAGGGCTTTTTGGTTCAAATTTATCCTCCGACTTTTATTTTGAAGGCCAATAATAGTCATTTCGTAGTAAGATAACTACAATTTATAGAAAATTACGAATGACTTTTCTTCTTGAATTATGTAAGATATTATTTTTCAATTGGAGAATCGAACTCGATTTTCTTTCTTTTTTTAAAAAATTTCTTTCTTATTGTAATTCATAATTTAATATTGCATTTCATTTGTCTAACTGTGAAATATCTAGTATAACTTTATGCTCTTAATGATTGTTAGGAACAAGATACAACTTAATATTGCAATTTTTATATATACGAAGGGCTTCTATTTTCAATTTCGCCTAGAGCCCCAAAATGTTATAACCAGCCCTGAGAAGACGATTATGCTTCTGAGGGCGTGCCCGTATCTGGCGCATGTGAGAAAAGGCGTCATTGCGGATGCTCTAAGTATTGAGCTCAATTTATCGGGTCATGGATGAAAGAGTCTAATAAGTTCAAACAAGATTTTCAAGGTAGAGACTTTTTTGAGTCGATTGACGGTTTTCAATCTGTACATCAAGAAGACCTGTACAGAATGAGATTCAACTTCTTAACATTTAAGCTTATCTAACTTATCAGAAGTATGATAATCCTCAAATCATCAGTAGTGTTCTTAAGAAAGGTTTTAGGATCTAACCAAAACATGAGAACAAATAAGATCAAAATGTTTTTAATGAGTTCCCTCAACATATATTCTCACAAATAACTTCCCCAAGATTCAAACCCATACTTTTTCGGGAAAAAAGAAAAATTCGAACCGATAGTAACACAAGCCAACGCGGCACAATTTACGAATTGAACTAGAGAAAAAAGTTAAATAAAAAATATATTAAAACACCTAATGGGCCTAAATAACTTGGGGCCCCAATTTTTTTGGCCCCAACACGACTATCCACACTATTCAAGGCCTAGAACCGCCACTGGTATCTGTGATATATTCTGAACATTATACTGTATATATTTCTAATTGGACTTTATAAATGACATATCTTAACAACTATCAAATACTCCATCCATCCTCCATTTCTTGACATTAATACTATTTGGCACGCTTTTCCACCAAAATCTAGTACGAGTTTTAAAATATAATTTTGAAATATTTTTTGTTTTAAGGGATAGTACGACACTCGTAGTATCCCGTAAAAGAAAAAATACTTCAAAATTATATTTTAAAACCCGTACTAGGTTTCGGTGGAAATGCATGCCGAAAAGTTTTGGGTCAAGAAATGGAGGACGGAAGTACATTTTTTATGGTTTTTTATCATTAATCGGGATGATCTTTTATATCTTCGTATTATATTTTTTATTTTACTGACGAATAATTGTTACGTGTTCATAATTGTTATTGATTTTTGAAATATTTTTATCACATGTTAATTATTCGTTGGTGTAATTGGGGCAATAAGCGATGCAACACAAAAGTGTAATCGAAGATACGAAATATTTTTGAATAACAACACATTCGTTAATAGTAATTGAAAATGGATAAAAGTTAAGCACACATGCATATAGTTGGTAGGACTTACCCTAAATCTAAAATTCATAATATTAATTATAAAAAGAAAATTTGGCTCTACCCATCATTTGATTCTCCAAGAGCTTCTCCGTCCTTTTTCTTTAAATCAATAGAAAGGCTCGAACTTGAGACATTTTTCCACGGAAGTCTCAAGCACTAATCCAACCACTACCACTAGGGCAACTCACGTGCACGAGCTTCTCCATCTTCGTTAAGCTCGTGTTGCTGTACAAGTTGATCTATTTTCCTGAATTGATGCGACCACTTTAGATTGTACATCAATTGTCGTTGATCGAATCTGTTATCTTCACATGAGTCTCTCTAAAAACAAAAACAAAAAACAAAAAACAAAAATAATAAAATAAAATTAATGTTGCATATATATTGTTGGGATATTATGTTAGGGGGGAACTTGAATCAAGTAATAAACAATTTGTTTTGATTCGATTCCAAAACCCTCTTTAGAATATTTCCCTTATTATTTTTGATGATCTAGACAAGTTTTTATAAAGCAAAGCTTACTTGTTAGGAAGCTTTATTTTTAGTCTAGAAGCGTTGAGAATGGAGCAGTCAGAGCTCGCAAAACGTTAGGAAGCGAAGCGGCTCCAGCAGTGAAGCTTTGACAAAGCTTCTTGGAGACGCTTCAGATAAAGATGCTAAGAGAGAGGTTTCCTTTCAGTAGAAGCGAAACGCTCTCAAGTCAGCTCACCCAAAGCATCTCTGATATAGAGTTGAAATCAAAGCGTCAATCAGTACAAGTGTGACAAGTTTGACTCGCAGAATCCAAGTTTGAATTTCAAACTTTCGGATGCCTGACATCCCACAGAATGAAGCCTACGTGTCATCACACTATTGCATAATGAAAACGGCTACAGTCCAAGAAGTCAAAGTTAGGTAAAGACGGACATCCCTTCCTGACTCTTACAGGCTGACACGCCGAATTATCCAATATTAAGGAACACGCAACCTCTTCTCTCTCAACGGGAAGTAGGGTTCCTTACTATAAATAGAAGGAGTTGCACACACACTAAAACTAACGCACGTACAAACGATTCAAGCATTCACATTTGCAAGAACTCAAGCAAATTTCTCTCTAGTACTTAGTTCTTCCAAAGCGCTTCACTTTAGTGTGTCCTTAAGAACTTGTTTCTTAAGTATTGCAACTACCTAACTTTCTAGGTTCAATCTCTTATATCCATAGCCTAGACTCTTGAGAATCCTTATCCCTTACTTGTGATTTCATTGTAAAGGATTTTCATACTTACAAAAATCCAAAACCCCAAAACCCAAGTCTAGAGTGAATAGATTGAGTTGTAAGGTTATCGAGCTTTTGTGAAAGAGTGTGTTGTTGTAAGGTTTCTCGAGAGCCAGTAAAATCTCTGAGGATTCAAGTGCAAGTTTGTTATTTGCCTTGAATCACTTCCCTTTGGAAGTATAAAACAAGGAGTACCGAGTGAAGGTATTCATCCCGTCGTGGATAGAGTGGACGTAGGAGAGGTGCTCCGAACCACTATAAATTGGTCGTCTCTTTATTTTAAGTTATTTATTGCTTTGATTATTCGCATACACACACTCACCTCTTTAATATTAACAAGGTTTTAATTTGCAAGATAAGCTTTAAAGACTCACCACATTCTGCACAGTATCACACAAGTGAGAGGCTTTGAACGCTTCACTTAGCTTCAAAGCGTCTACTCATCTAAAAGGCTGAAAATCACAAGAGAAGTTACACTTCTCTGCACACGTATTCACCCCCCCTACGTGTGTAAGCGCCTTTCGGGACCAACAAGTGGTATCAGAGCAGGGGTTCTAACTGACCTGTGTTTTTGAATACTGGTAGCGCGAAAGCACTATAGTAGGTCTACCTAAACCGATCTTTCCAAACTTGCATTAAAACCTCACTCACTACATCTTGCATCTTTCTAATCTCCTTTTTTCAAGATGTCTTCCTCAGCATAGCTTCCTCAGTTCTCGATCGAAGGCTATACAATGTGGAGCTTCCGGGTGGAGTCCCATCTCACTTCACTTCATGACCGCATGCATGAGGTTGTCGAAAAGGGACCCATCATAATCATGAAATGTCTATTGAGGAACCGTGAAAAGGAGAAATCCATCGACCAAGACGGCAACCCTATTGACGAGGAAGAAAGCGCTTCCACCGATGTCTATGTCGTAAAGCTTAGAGAAGAATATATGACCAACGACTTCAAAGCTGATAATCTAGATCGGGTGGCACGCAATGTGATCCAGTCAACCATCCCCGACACCTATCTCCCAAGAATCATGAAATGCAAAACGGCGAAGGAGATGTGGGAAACTCTTACCCTAATCTCACAAAGTACGGAGAAAATTAAGGAAAACAAACTCTCTGTATTGATGCAGGAGTTTAACGCTCTCACAATGAAGAGCAATGAGAGCATGGAGTCTTTCGAGACTCGAGTTCTGGGAATCACCACAACTGTGGCTTCCCTGGGGAAAGAACTCACCTTCAAAGAGATCAATCAAAAGGTGGTTCGCGCTCTGTCTGGAAAATGGCAAACAATGAAGGAACTCTTCCTCTCACAAAAAGAATTGGGAGACATGTCTCCTGAAATGATATTCTCCGAATTCAAAGCGATCGAATTTGACTTAGTCAAGAAAGCGCTTCGTAAGGATGAGGAGGAGCTTCCAGTGAAATCAAAGAATCTGGCTTTCAAAGCCGCAGTAGAGAACACCACCATCGAAGCCGACACTTCCAACAGTGAGGTTGCAGAAATGTCGAGAGAAGAACTGGATGATTATGCTCTCTATCTTGTTAGAGGGTTTATCAACTCCAACGCTAGAGCGGCCAAGTATAAAAGATTCTACAAATCTCAAGGCCAGAGCTCACGCTTCACCCCACGCGATGGGAAGAGAGATGACAAATCTGCAGCCATCCCTAGAGATAAAGCTAACATTGAGTGCTACGAGTGTCACAAAATGGGGCACTACAAAAGTGAATGCCCGAAGCTCTCAACCAAAGAAAAAGATGAGGTCAAAGCTCATCGTGAGGATAGCCGTCGCGCTCTCGTAGCCGATGCTCCTGTCGAATCCAAAAAGTCCATCGACCATGATGAAGATCAGTTCACTGATGATGAATACAATTATGGTTGCACGGCAATAGAAGCTGAAATGGAGGTAAATATCCCTGAACCTAATACTCTTCCATTATCACTAGGTAGTGAATATGGTGACAGTGAGGATGAGGCTTTCAGCTTGGAAAGTGATCTCTTTGATGACTATTTAGAGTTGCTCAAGAATCACGAATCCTTGCAGGAAGTTCTCATTCAGTTCAGAAAAGAGAACGACAGATTAGCCAATACACTCGAGTCCAAAGAAAAGGACATATTCGAGTTGACGGCTAAGTTCGATGACCTTCTTAAACGTCACCAATGTACCATATCCACCTCCAAGGAACGCAAAGCCACTCCTCGATCGTCTCAATAGCACCTCTGTAGCTATTGAAACAATCAAAAGTTCTTTCAAACCCTTAAAAAGTTTGAAAGGAATCGGCTTTGGTTCCATCTTCACAGCTTCATCCGATGCTAGTACCGAAGCGTTGATGAAAAGCTCCAAAGTTGATCAACACACTACTAGCAAAGGAAAAGAGTTAGTTGGGTTTGTGGCTGAAACTTCAAGGCAAGCTTCCAAAGCGCCTTCGAAGGTTCAACCTGACGCTTTGAGAAAATCAAAGACTGGAAAGCCTAAACGCTCTAAACGTAATTCAAAGCGTGTCCAGTCTTCGACAATTCCAAAGCGTCAACAAGAGTGTAAAGTTGACTTGGATAACTTCACATCTCATGGAGGAACTCAAGTTCGCTTTATCCCTGACGCTTCACATAACTTTCATGATCGAAATCTCATCGATCATTTTACACAAAGTGAAAGCACTCCTTCACGCTCTCAGAGAAGGAGGAACCGGAAGCGCTTTCACTATTACACACACGATTACACTCAGGGTTTTCCTATTAAACAAAGCCCTATTTGTTTCATTCAGGATCTCGAGAAAGGAATCACTCTCTCGGTGAATCCAACTCGAGTTTTCAAAACCACTAACATCAAGGAACCCAATGCAAATTGGGTACCTAAAAATTGTTGATCTCTTAGATCAAAGCGGCGAACTCGAAAAATACGGACAAGAGGAAGGAAGAAGCTGCTTGGTACCTAGACAGCGGATGTTCACATCACATGATGGGTGAACAATCCTTCCTCGATGAGTTTATCATAAAGCCGGGTCCAGATGTAATTTTCGGTGATGATGCAAAAGGCATCACCATCGGATACGGTACTTTTTGCGTTGGAAATATGAGACTTCCTAATGTCTCATATGTCCAAGGCCTCAAACATAACTTACTTTCCATTTCTCAATTCTATGATAACGGGTTCATGGTAGAGTTTATCTCTAACCAGTATGTTGTCAAGAACAAAGCGTCTATGCAGGTTGTTCTTACAGGTACTCGAAGGCAAAATGTGTATGTAACCAACTAGAGCAGCTGCGAAGTCAGAACCGGCCTCATCGCTAGATGCACCTCGGAGATTGGGTGGTTATGGCATCGTCGCCTCAACCATTTGAACTTCAAAACAATGAACAAGATCTCCTGAAAGAATCTTGTTCGAGGTATTCCTAATGAAGTCTTCAACAAGGATATTGTGTGCCAAGCCTGCCAAGAAGGCAATCAGATCAAGAAGTCCTTTCAAAGTGTCGAGGGACATGGTTCATCCCAAATTCTAGAGCTCCTGCACATGGATCTCTTCGGTCCTATTTCACCAGTCACTTTGAGTGGGAGAAAGTATGCTCTTGTAGTCGAGGACGATTTCTCACGCTACACGTGGGTACTAATTCTACTAAAAAAGAAAGATACGCTTTGAGAACTTCTAAAGCTCCTAAAGCAGTTGACAGTGGAAAAATGATTGAATGTGGTAAAAATACGCTCCGATAAAGGAACAGAATTCCTCAATCAATTCATTGAAGCGTATACCACAGAGAATGGGATTCTACATTAGACTTCAGCAGCTCGTACTCCACAACAAAACAGTGTTGCAGAGCGCCGAAACAGAACCATCAAAGAGGCTGCACGTTCAATGCTCGCGGATGCCCAACTACGAAAAAGGTTCTGGGGCGAAGCAACCTTCACAGCATGCTATACCCAGAACCGCACTCTAATCAACACACACCACGACAAAACCCTATATGAATTATGGAAAGGGAGAACTCCTATTCTCTCTCATTTACATATTTTTGGCTGCAAGTGTTTTATCACAACAACGGTAAAACGCAATTGAGAGCGTTTGACAACAAAGCTGATACGGGAATATTTCTTGGATATTCCCCTACTAGCAAAGCTTATCACGTCTACAATTGTCAAACTCTTATTGTGGAAGAAACACCACATGTTATTTTTGATGAAGCTGCTTTCAAGACTCCACAGGTACAGGTAAATGCTGAAAGCATGAACGTTGGATCTGAAAGTGTATTGGAGTCTCCTGAAGCATCTTCCAGACTAATCACGCGCTCCGTCTCTAAACAAGTAGATTTGGTGGATGCTTCGGTAGCAGACGAAATTGAAGACGAAGTTGAAGCAATGGAGCAGGATCTCAATAAGCTCTCTCTCGATAAGGGGAACCAAACTTGAGAATAACTGATCCTCTGACCTCATTGGTTCCAAACAGTGAGGAAGCTCCATCCAGTCTAGTGGTCTGTGATCAAGGGAATGGTGATGATCACATACCACGCTCCGAGGCAGATGATATGGAGGTATCATCCCCAAGAAGGTGTTCTAGGTGATCCCAGCCAGGGCGTCAGGACTAGAAGTACCTTATTTCATGGTGAGAGTTGCCTGTTTAGTTGCTTCCTAGCAAACACCGAGCCTTCATCGGTAGAGGACGCTCTAAATGATTCAAACTGGATAACTGCCATGGAAGAGGAGCTAAATGAGTTTGCAAGGAATGACGTTTGGTACCTAGTGGATCGACCTTCTCATCAAAGCATCATCGGTACCAAATGGGTCTTCAAGAATAAGACCGACGAAAGCGGCAACATCGTTCGCAACAAAGCTCGCTTGGTCGCAAAAGGATATTGCCAGGAGGAAGGCATCGATTTTGATGAAACCTTTGCTCTCGTTGCTCGTCTCGAAGCCATCAGGATGTTCCTTGCATATGCCGTATCCAAGAAGTTCAAAGTGTATCAAATGGATGTGAAGAGTGTCTTTCTCAATGGAGATTTGAAGGAGGAAGTGTACGTCGAACAGCCCCCAGGCTTTGAAAAGAGTGATCAAGTGTACCGGCTCATCAAAGCGGTGTATGGCCTCAAGCAGGCACCCATAGCGTGGTATGAGACTCTTTCAAACTTCCTAGTTGAAAGCGGCTTTCAAAAAGGGAAGGTACATCAAACCCTCTTCACGATCAATGACGGTGAAGACATGCTATGGGTACAAATCTATGTCGATGACATCATCTTTGGCTCTCCAAATCAAACCTTGAGTGATAAATTTGCGGGGTTGATGAAGAGAAAATATAAGATGTCTATAATGGGGCTGATGACATGCTTTTTGGGATTGCAAGTAAAGCAAACGAGTCATGGAATCTTCATCAATCAAGCCAAGTACACTCGTGATATGCTCACTAAGTTTGGTGTTCAAAATTGCAAAAGCGTCAAGATTCCAATGAACACAAACTTCAAGATAGATCCAGACTTGGATGGCAAGTCAGTCAACGCTACGGATTACCGTATGTTGATTGGCTCTCTGTTATATCTTACAGCTAGCCGACCCGACATCACTTTTGCTGTAGGCGTCTGTGTTAGATTTCACAGCAATCCGAAGCAAAGCTATTTAGAGGGAGCTAAGCGCATTCTTCGATACCTTAAAGGGACCATCAACTTAGGCCTTTGGTATCCGGCAGAAGATGATCTCACGCTTAGTGGCTACTCCGATGCCGATTTCGGTGGATGCAAAGTTGATAGGAAATTAACTAGTGGAACGTGTCAATTCATTGGCAACAAGTTGGTTTCATGGTTCTCAAAGAAACAATCTAGTGTTGCCACCTCTACCACCGAAGCGGAATACATGGCTGCGGGAAGCTGTTGTTCACAAATCCTTTGGCTAAAGCAACAGTTGAAGGACTATAAAGTGGAATGTTCGGAGGTTCCAATTTATTGTGACAACACAAGCACAATTTCCATCACCCACAATCCCGTGTTTCATTCAAAATGTAAGCATATTGAAATTTGCCATCATGTTATTCGGGATCATGTGGAGAAGCAAGATGTTAAGGTGGAAAAGATTCCAACTGAGGATCAGAAAGCGGATATTCTCACCAAGTCGCTTCCACAAGCACACTTCAACAAATTATGTCTAGAACTAGGGTTGCTAGACCCTGGTGAGGAGAAGGTGGAGTAACGGTGGAGAAGGCAAAGCGTGTTCCCTACCTACTCTCACGCTTTCCTTTATGGGAAAGATTGTTGGGATCATTGGTTAAGGGGGAACCGGTCTTTGCAGGTAGTGTGAAAGAGAAGACTTTATCTCCCCTTTTCATGGGATGATAATTAAACCGAAGGGATGGAGTTCCTTTTAGGAGCATCGACCTCTACACGCTTCCACATCTCTTGTGAAAGCGCGGTTGAGTGATCTTCCTTGACGAGTTAATCAAGGATGCTTGATCAAGGTTGTTACTCGTACCACGATATTCGTAAAAACTTGTGTCGTCTTGTCAGAGCAGTGCACAAGTGGTACGTTCTGGATCTCTTGAGAATCCAGCTTTTAAGTTTAGAGCTTGGCACAATCTTGACGTTTCACTCCCAAAATTCTTAAAATCCTTTATGCTGAAAAAAACATGAAGCATTGAGTTGATAATCCTCTTCAAGTTAACATACACGTACGTAATTTTTAGGACGTATTGTATGGAGTTGCTTGAATGATTTTCACTCAATTTTCGCACAAGCTTTCATGGTGGAGATGGAGCCAGAAGCGCAAAGCATGTTAAAGATCTTCACCGCTACTAATTGTGAAAGCCTCACTTGTTTTGAGTAATGTGAAGCACCAACTTTAAAAAGGGTAGTGTCTACTCTTAAGAATCTCGCTTCATGGAAATATGAGATAGCTTGCCCTAGTAAGGAAGTAAATTCATAGCTCTTTCATGGATGATATGAATCTCGTGCCCAAACGGTATATCCCTAGTAAAGCATGAGGCAACCCACATCACTTCATTATCTATAAAGACACTCATCCCCAACCGGGTCCCTTGTGGATTTTGTCATCTCATTTCCCATGATATCGAATTCACGAGTTAAACCTACCCTAGTAAGAGTAAAGGACTTGACATTATTTCAACTCTCGACATAAGTAAAGCGTCTCCCCTATGGAGTTCACACTCTCGTTAAAGATAGCCCAAAGCTATGTTTAAGGGGGAAACACTTTATCTTAGAGAGAAAGCGTCTAGATGAGAACAGACGCTCTCACACTTTCAAAGCGTGAACGTTCTTGTTTCTCAACTGAAGCTTTAACATTTGAGTACATGGATCGTCAGAGCGTAGTATCAGTCATTTACAATTTTGACTGACTGGTAAGGTCTCCCTTTCGCGTCTTTCAATTTAAGTAAGTGAGTCAACGCAAAACGTCTTCAAGAACCCTGTACGTGACCTACCGAAAATATTAAAGTGCTGATCCAGACGCTTTCTGAACTAGACGCTCTCATCTAAATTCCGAAGCGTGGCAATCAGCCAAATTTCAAATCTTTCTAGAAATTAATCTCTCATTAATTTCCTTATATGTTATATATATCTATAAAGCAAGATATCACTTAAGTATAGTTTGCGTGTGATATCTTTGCATTTAATGCAAAGACTACTATAGTTACTGGACTCGAGAAACACTTGCGCGTGATTCTCACTCGCGCTACCGAACCGCCAAAAACTTTTAATCTTGGCCGTCGGACATTTCGAATTACTTTTTCCCTAACCGCACGATCAGAGCCACTCATTCATTTTTCGGAATGTGATCTTAGCCACTCACTAAGACACGTCGTCCCACTAACCTTTTAATACTCGTTATACTTATCTATGCATATATTAGAACTTTTTCACTCCTCACTTTCATTATACATCATTTTCGCCATTTCTGCAAATTCTTCAAGTTCTACAACTCACAGAACTTCTGTCTCTACTGCATATCTTATTTCTTTTTCCACATAAATTCAAAATGGTTAATGCAAAATGGCAACCTGCTCCTAGAAGCCGCTATGGAGAATTTGTAGTTACGGAGGCTCACGTCGATCGTGATTTACTGACCGATGGCAGAATCATCAAGAGAGCAATCCTCAATTCCGGCCTGGAAAATCTTCTTTTCCAGCATCCCAAGTACATTAATCCGGTAGGGGTCGTCGAGTTCCTCTCCAACTTGAACTCGGAAACCCTAACTACCAATATCTCACTACAACAGTTCAATGAACAAGGCTTGGTTCGATCTGTGGCAACCGAAACCCTAGAGCTCGATGCTCTATTCGAGGATTCTGTCCCCATTCCTAACTCTGGGGAAGATCCGGAGTCTGTTGGAGATCCGGATATCTAGAAGGAGTTCAGGCAGTTCTCATCGGATCCACGCGCCATCTTCATCCGCAAGCAGTCGAAGGCAACATCATTTTGACCGCCCTTCGACAACATGATTAACATTGTGACAAAGTGCCTACTTTGTCACACCGGTAGCTGGTCCACCATCACAGAATAGAAGATTCATCTTCTGTCGGCGCTCTGTGATACCGCGATCAACCGTATGCTTTACAACTGGAGAGCATGGTTTGTGAAGCAGTTGGTTGAGGCCAGCAAAGCCGCTCGAGAAGTGATGGACGGGGAACACAAAGGCCAACTTGAGTTTCTTAGCAAACTCAAGTATGGAATGAAGATATCCTATTTCTTGGAGGCGTCCTGGGCAGCTCAAGAATGGCTCGTGGAAAGCAAGTACACTCATGTGCTTTTTACGAAGGCGCTTCCAGGCGACGAGTTTGGAGTTGTTGCCCCTCCCGCTTCAGACATTGAATATACCAGTGCCGAAGCGCTAATATTGAAGGAAGAGGATGAGAAGAGAAGGAAGAAGGGTCGAAAAGGCCCAAAGAAGCCAAAGCGCTGTCGTGTATCAGAGAAATCAGTCCCTTCCACGGCAGGGAAGTGTGGACTGATAGATGTAGATGACGAGGAAAGTGCCGCTTCCTCCTACAACGCTTCAGACTCTGACAAGACTTTAAGTCAGGATCTGGAAGCCGGTGCCCTAGCTGCACAAGATGAAGGAGAGGAAGTTGAAGCGCCAGGAGAGGATGCTGATCGCATCGGCGCTCTCCACGTCGCTGACGAAGCGTCCAGCTCATCAGCAGACGAGGAACTCCAAATTGACGTGCCCCCGCCTCAATCTCCCAAAGTGTCCAGTCCAGTAATGTGGACTGTTGACAAAGAGCTCCAGTGGGCTGAAGAGGAAATAAAAGAATTCTTTGGAGAATTCTCTCACCCTCCATCCGTGTTGGAGGTTACTTCACGCTTCTTGAAGTACGTCCGAAGCTACGGTACCAGCGTGTACAAAATTTGCCAGTTGGTGCGGGCTAACGACCCTAAAGCGCTGGTCGAGGAGGAGGCCTCGATCCTTAGCAGCTTTAAGTTGGAACGCTTCGATGACCTGATCGATGAGCCAGAATTATGGAGGCGCATCGAGAGGAAGGTCCAGGAGCTTGTTCCCTCCTACACACCCACTCCATTAACACCAGCTGGCGCACCTGTCAGTGTGTTTGAAGAACGACTCTCGATTCTTCAAACCGCTCACGACGAAGTGAAGTGTGAGTGTGCACAACTGACGAGTGAATTAAAGGAGAAAGAGAGCCAGCTTTCTAAAGCTGAGGAGGAGAAGAAGCAGGTGGATGACGAGCTTTCAACTGCTACCACAGAGTTGAAAGCACTGAAGGAGGAGATGGTGAAAAAAGAAGAGGAGCTCTCCACTGCTACCAAAGCATTGGAAGAGTTGAAGGTGAAATCAACGGCTGTGGAGTTGCAGTTGGCTGAGGAAAGAGAGCACATAGAAATAGCTCATGATGAGCTTTCGACCGTTAAGGCACAGCTTTTAAAAATTCCAGCC
Source organism: Mentha longifolia (assembly GCA_001642375.2). Classification (NCBI taxonomy): domain Eukaryota; kingdom Viridiplantae; phylum Streptophyta; class Magnoliopsida; order Lamiales; family Lamiaceae; genus Mentha; species Mentha longifolia. Next base: position 27,008,613 of record CM038113.1, read on the forward strand.
TTACGTTCGGAAGTGCTGAAGCTGTCTACGGAGTTGGATGACATGGAGCGTGTCCACAGAGAGCTCGAAGTTGCCGAAGCTGAACTCTCCACGACCAATGACAAGGTCGCTCAACTGGAGAAAGAGCTTAAAGCGGCAAAAGCAGAAAATTTTGAAGCCGCCTCTGTCACCCAACAACTCAATGCAAAGCTAGAATCCTTGGAGAGGAAACTCACGGATTCTGAAAAACAAAGGAAGCAGGCAGTGGCCATGCTGGGCCAAGCAGCGGCTGGAGCGCAAAGCGGATCGAGTCAGGTTGTGCCAACCACTGCACTGGAAGGCATCTCCAACAAAATAGAGGGGCTAGCAGCCTTCGTCCAATCTGAGTTCCATGTGTATCACGCAACCCTGGAACGGTCGGTCATTTTAACCAATGCGCGCTCTCCAGCTCCAATCCTTTCAGCACAAGTCCTAGGCGCTTTCTTGGCACAAGGTTTATTGAAGCCTAATCAGCCGAACATCACTCTGCCAGGAGCCGCCAGCCAAAGCGCCAACGTACAGTGCGCTCCCTCCAAGCCCGTTTTTTATGCTGCCAAAAAAGGGGAAACAACTGGGACGCCAAGTGGTCAATCCACATCAGCCAAGGCCAAAGAGGACACTTCCAAGAAAGTGGAAGCACAGAAGGAGGGAGAAGCGGAGAAGTTAGTGATCATCTTGGATGAGCCAATCGATGTCGCTCCCCTTCAAGCCGTGTCAGCAGCGCCACAGAAAGAAAAGGTGAAGCGCAAGAAGAAAGGGCCTGCTGACACCAACCCCAAGAAAAAGTTAAAACTGACTCCCGCAACGATGACCAAGGAGGCTGGAGCACAATGCGAATTCCAAGAGGACTTGGACGTGATTTTGCTACACAAAATGAATTTCCACCTTTGAAGGTATCTGTTGAAGTACACTCTGACCAACGCCGCTGAAAAGGAATGCCTGGAAGTGATGTCAAAGTATAAAGCGGTGTCAGAGTGCAGGGACGAAGTTTTTAATGAAGAGGTGGTGACCGACTCAGACAAAGCGCTTCATCTATTGAAGATGGAAGCGCTTGAAGGGAAGAGAATTTTCATCGAGAGCCTGCGAACAACCAATTTTGAAAAATACAGGAAGCAGCTGTTTGCCAGGGAAGAACTCGATAGAAAGAGGCTGAGGGATGAGGCTCCTAATGCCAAATTTGTTGATGAGATTATTCCAGCTGACCTCAAGGAAGAGTGGAATGATGTCAAAGTGAAGTTTGTCAAATGCTTCTACTACTGGCAAGGCTTTCGCACTGAGTACGCCATGGATTGCTTCATTGCATACATGGATCATTGCTGTTTAGTATGTTTTTGTGTGAATTTTCTAGTGTTTTGAGAGTCGTTTTTAGTTTCTTTTGGTTCGTCTTTCTTGTTATTTTCTTATGTTTTAGGTGAAGTTGGGGTCGAGAGGAGAATGGTTCAAAAGATTAAAGAAGAGGGCATGTTTTGGATGTTTTTGAAATGAAACGGTGAATGTCAAGTGAAGGGGGATGAAAGGAATCGAAGCTCGTTGAAGAAAAGGAGAAACGAGAAGAAAAGAAGAGAAAAATAAATGAAGAAGGCCGAAGAGGCAAGCTAGCGGCCGCTGGGTCTGCAATTGAGAGAATTGCGAGAGGGTTTCCCAGCGGGCCGCTGGACCCTAGCGGCCGCTGGCCTGGCCGACTTGATATGCTATTTTCCTTATTTGTTTAGGTTTTTGAAGACCTATATATATATGTAAACTCTTATGAAAAAAAAGACTTTTGATTCCTTAGATTTTTAGTTTTCTAAAACCCTAGTTTAGAGCATTGCTTTTGAAGATTGGGAATCCGGATTCAAGTTCTGGCAAGTTTAATTCAAGTTTTAGTTTTTCTTTAATTCCTCGTTCTTCGTTCGTTTAAATTCTCGTAAGTCTAGTTAAAATTCTTAGATTCAATTTTAAGTGCTCTTCATATTCTCTTGCTTTTATTTTTCTAAGATTCAAACTTTGTTTAGTTTTTCTAGATTTAATTTAATAAGCATGTTTAGGTTTCTTTGCACTAGTGTAGATTTATTTAGTTTCTTTATTGCTTTATTGTCAATTCATGCCTAGGTAGATTTATTGCTTTTACATAGTTTTTAATCTCAAGGTTTAAGATTAGTTGCTTTTAATTGTTTTCTTTTATTTTCAAGTCTAGATTAATTTTAATTACTTTCTTTCATTTTAAAGCCTAGGACTTAATTTAAATCCAAAACCCCCTGTTTTTACTTGCTTTCTTAGGGTAGATAATCGCACAATTGGTTTCCCTGTTAAGCTTTCTTTAAGATTCGACTTAGGGTTCATCTTACTAGTACTACGATAGACCTAGTCCTATTGCTAGCACTATTTTGGGTGAAACAAATTTTGGCGCCGTTGTCGGGGACTACTTTAGGCGATTAATTGTGTGATTTTATTTTCTGTGTTTACTTCTTGTTTATTAAAAAAAAAAAAAAAAAAAACATATATATTTTTGTTCTTGATTTTCTCCTCTTCCCATCGGTGCGTTTGATCTGTTTGTTGAGTGTTGTGCATGCGAGGTACCCGAAGTCAAGACGAACCATTGGCACCTTACATTGACAACATCAACCGGAGAAAGGACATTCTAGCAGCAATTTCAACGTTCAAGGAGGGAGGAGAATTCAAAAATTCCGACGACGAGTCTAGCGTTCTCGATACACTAATTGTTGAGGAAAAGCTAGAGCATCAGTTGGAACAGCCGGTTGTGGTAGTAGATCTGGAGATGGCAGAACTTCCAATTTGCCAATTTAGCAGACCCACAGTCATCACAGCTACGTCAGCGATTGCCCTGACTACTCCGGTCAGGGATCATGAGCTTAAACCGCAACATCAGAAGCTACTCCCCGAATTCCATGGCATGGAGAATGAGGACGCCTTGGATTTCATTGAGGAATTTTGCTCGATTGTCCACAACTTCCCATTTGGACAAATTACTGAGGAACAATTGAGGATGAAGTGCTTCCTGTTAGCATTGAAGGATCGAGCAAAGACATGGTACCGGTCTCTTCCACCCAATTCACTAACTACTTGGGGTGCAGTCTGCGAGAAGTTCATGCTCAAGTTCTTCCCTAGCAAGAAAACATTTGAGCTCCGGTCCAAGATTATGCATTTTTCCCAAGCTCCTGACGAGGAATTCCACGAGGCATGGGAAAGGTTCCACGGATTGCTGCAAAAGTGCCCACACCACAAGTTCGAGAATGAGATGCTGCAACAATTTTTCTATGAGGGCCTTAATCGAACAACTCAAAATTTGGTGGATAGTGCAGCAGGAGGAGATATCACTGAAAAAACTGCTAGGGAGTCAACTGCAATCTTCGAGACTGTGGCAAAGAGTTCGCAAAGGAAGGCGTCTCGAGGATCAAACAGTGAGGGAAACATGGCTAGCATCGGTTCTGAGATGAAGAAACAAATGGCAGTGGTGCTTAGAAAGATGGAGGATCTCGAGATGAAAGCATTCTCCGCTCAACCACAAACACCATCAACTCCTCCGGTGTAAATTCTCAAGCCCACCACACCTCCGGTTTAAAAAGCTGTCTCTTATGTTCAAGAGCCCGAAATAGAGGTGTGCGATGTTTGTCAACAAATGGGGCACCTTGCTGATTTCTGCCCGAACATGGGCAATTTTACTTTTGAAGGAGGAACGGAAGTTTTTGCTGCACAAGGTTATCAACCTCAAGCACCTCCTCAACAAACTCAACCATGGAGATTTCAACAAGGAATGGGGTATCGACCGCAAGGGCAAGGTATGAATCAAAACTTTCAACAACGTCGTCAACCTTCCCAATACCCTCAAAACCAAACTTACTACACCCCATATCAACAATATCCACCTCAAAATCAACCCTACACCACACAAAACCATACCTACTACCCTCCTCAAAACCAACCATACTCATCACAACCACCTAAAAACCAAACTTACTACCCTCCACAACAACCCTATCACCCTCCACAATACCAACCCAACACTCGACCTCATCAAACTCCACCACCGCAACAACAACCCATCTTGCCTAGTCCACCGGCTGTACTTGCCCTTTCGGCACCCCAAGCTCAAGATCCATTGGCGTCGGTGCTTTTGAGACAAGATAGTCAAGAGGCGACAATGAAGCGATTTGAGACGGTACTTGGGCAAATTTCTGAAACTTTGAATCAATTGCAGCAAGATGCACAATCCGGAAAGATCCCAGCTCAAGGCTTTCAACCGCATCAAGTTCAAGCAGTGACTGTTTTGAGGAACGGAAAAGTTTTCGACAATAAAGTCAAAATTCCCGAGAGCTGCTCCCGGCGGGCCGCTGGGCCCCTGAATTTTTTTTTGCCGAGAGCTGACCCCAGCGGGCTGCTGGACCCCAGTGGGCTGCTGGACCAGGACGATTCTGGCGAGCAGGCTGTTTCGAAGCCTAATTCCGAGCTTCACAAATCTCCAAATCCGTATGTTCCTCCCATTCCATTCCTAAGTAGGCTCAAGAACAAGAAGAAGCAAGATCAACAATTCGAGGACTTTTACAAGATGTTGTCTAAGGTGAATGTGAACTTGCCATTGCTCGATGTCATCAGAAATGTTCCGGCCTATGTTCGATTCTTCAAAGAGTTGGCATCGAAGAAGAGGAAGTATGAGGAGGCTGAGCAAGTGACTGTGTCGGAAGTTGCGAGTTCGATCATGCAAGAACCTCTACCTCAAAAGCAACGTGATCCGGGCAGTTTCGTCATCCACATTGCTTTGGGAAATGGTAAGCAAGCTTCAGGTATGTTGGATTTGGGTGCTGGAATAAATCTCATGCCTTATTCTATTTTTAAACAACTAGGTTTAGGTAATTTGAAACCCACTTGCATGACCTTGCAACTTGCTGATCGTTCTATTCGTTATCCTAAGGGAGTTGTTGAGGATGTGTTGGTTTATGTGGGTGGGTTAATTGTACCGGTTGACTTTGTTGTTTTAGAGATAGGGGAAGTCCATGAAGATGGTAAGGAGCACACACTCTTATTAGGTAGACCATTCATGGCCACTACTAACACTTTGATTGATGTGAAGAATGGAACTATTAAGATGTCTGTGTTAGGAGAGGATGTGTCTTTTTCTGTGCATAAGAATGCTATATCTTCGGCTAATCATAATGATAATTGTTCTTATATTGATATGATTGATGCCTTGGCCGAGAGTTCTTTTGTGCAGGGGAATGATGATGAGATAAAGGAGGTGTTCTGGGGTTCCGGTGATGAGGAAGAATGGCAAAGAATGGAGCAAGATCTTGGTTTATCCGTTCCACTTCCTTTACCTGAGCCAACACCGGAGGAGAGGGAACAAATCAAGAAAGAGGAAGAGAAAGTAGAGTTGAAAGAGCTTCCATCACATTTAAAGTATGCCTTTTTGGAGAATGAGGAGCGGAAGCCAGTGATCATTTCAAGTTCGTTGAGCAAGGAAGAAGAGGGTGATCTCCTTCAAGTTTTGAAAAAGAACAAGCTTGCTTTCGGTTGGAGCTTGGCGGACATTCGAGGAATCAGCCCTATCACATGCATGCATCGCATCAACCTCGAAGAAGGAGCTCGTCCTAAGAGGGATGGTCAAAGGAGGCTCAACCCAATTTTGATGGAGGTCGTGCGAAAGGAGATTTATAAGCTATTGGCGGAAGGAATCATCTATCCCATCGCCGGTAGTTAGTGGGTCAGCCCGGTGCATGTTGTACCAAAGAAATGAGGGATCACCGTTTCTACTAATGAGAAGAATGAGTTGGTGTCTACTCGTCCTGTCACTGGATGGAGGATGTGCATTGATTATCGGAAGTTGAATGATTCCACCAAAAAGGACCACTTCCCTCTTCCCTTTATTGATCAAATGTTAGATAGATTAGCTGGACAAGATTTTTATTGCTTTCTTGATGGTTTGTCAGGCTACTATCAAATCGCCATAGCTCCGGAGGATCAGAAGAAGACGGCGTTTACAAGCCCATTTGGAACGTACACATATCGGAGGATGCCCTTTGGACTCTGCAATGCACCGGGTACGTTTCAACGTTGTATGATGTCTATCTTCTCAGAGATGATAGGTGATTTTGTTGAGGTGTTTATGGATGATTTCTCTGTCTTTGGGTCTTCTTTTCATGATTGTTTGCTTAAGATAGAGAGAGTTTTGGAGAGATGTATTGAGAGTGGTCTTACTTTGAGTTGGGAAAAGAGTCATTTTATGGTAAAAAGTGGAATTGTCTTGGGACATGTTGTTTCGAGTCGTGGGATAGAGGTCGACAAAGCAAAAGTGGAGGTGATTGAAAAGTTGCCTCCGCCTCGTGATGTCAAAGGAATTAGGAGTTTCTTAGGTCATACCGGTTTTTATCGACGTTTTATTAAGGATTTTTCTAAGTTGAGTCAACCTCTGTGCCATTTACTTGCTCAAGATGTTCTTTTCACTTTGATGAAGCATGCTTAGCCTCTTTTACCACACTTAAGGAGAAGTTAGTGTCTGCACCTGTTGTAGTTGGTCCTGATTGGTCACTTGCCTTTGAAATTATGTGTGATGCTTCAAATTTTGCAGTAGGTGCTGTGTTGGGTCAAAGAGTTGATAAGATGTTGCGTGTGATTTACTATGCAAGTTTAACTTTAAACCCTGCTCAAGTGAATTACACCACCACTGAAAAAGAGATGCTTGCTGTAGTTTTTGCTTTAGATAAATTTGTTCCTATATTATAGGGTCTAAGGTAATTATCTATAGTGATCATGGTGCTCTTAAACATTTGTTGACAAAGGCACAAGCGAAACCTAGGCTCATTAGGTGGGTTCTATTGTTGCAAGAATTTGACATTGAGATCAAGGATAGGAGAATGAGTGATAATTTGGTAGCGGATCACTTATCTCGTCTTGATACTATTCCTCCATGCTTGAATGATAATGTTATTCATGAATCTTTTCCTTTTGAGAATGTGTGTGCAATTGATATTGAGCCTTGGTATGCGGATATTGCTAATTATCTAACCGATAATGAGAAAATGCCTGTACTAACCGAGCAAGGAAAGAAAAAGTTTCTTCATGATTGTAGGCAATATTTTTGTGAGGATCCTCACTTGTTCAAGATTGGGAAACATGATGTTATTCGGCGTTGTGTTCCGGATCATGAACAAGTCGATGTGTTGAGAATGTGCCATGAAGAAGCATGTGGAGGACATTTTGGTGGCCAAAAGACTGCACACAAGGTTCTCCTCCAAAGTGGGCTATTTTGGAAGACACTGTTCAAGGATGCTCAAGTGTTCTACCAAGCATGTGATCGATGCCAAAGAGTGGGTTCAATTGGGAGAAGGAATGAGATGCCACTTCACCCCATCCTAATTGTTGAGATTTTTGATGTTTGGGGTATTGATTTCATGGGTCCTTTTCCAAAATCTAATGGGTTTGAGTACATTTGCTTGCTGTAGATTATGTGTCTAAGTGGGTTGAGGCTATCCCCACTAGAACATGTGATTCTCATATTGTCTTGAAATTTGTGTAGGAAAATATCTTATGTAGGTTTAGATTTCCTCGTGCAATCATTAGTGACAGTGGCAAGCATTTTTGCAACAAGTTGTTTGACAAGCTCATGAAGAAGAATGGAATCACTCATAAGGTGGCGACTCCATATCATCCTCAAACTTCAGGCCAAGCGGAGACAAGCAATCGGCAAGTGAAAGGCATTTTGGAAAAGATGGTCAAACCTTCAAGGAAGGATTGGTCGGAGAAGCTCAACGAGGCATTATAGGCATACCGGACTGCTTACAAGGGCATTCTCCGCATGAGTCCTTATCGTCTAGTTTTTGGAAAAGCATGCCACTTGCCGGTTGAAATAGAGTACAAGGCGTATTAGGTGCTCAAACAACTCGATCTTACTCATGAAAGTGCTCAGAGCAAGAGGATGCTTCAAATGGAGGAGTTGGATGATCTACGGAATGAGGCTTATGAGAACGCGAAGATCTACAAGGATAAGATGAAGAGACTTCATGATAAACGTGTTCTTTTTAGGGAATACAAGCCCGGAATGAAAGTGCTCTTATTCAACTCGCGTCTCAAGTTGTTTCGGGCAAGTTGAAATCAAGGTGGAGTGGTCCTTATACCGTCGTCAAGGTGTTTCCATTTGGGACTGATGAAATTATGGATGAATCATCGGGCTCGACATGGGTTGTGAACGGACACCACCTGAAAGTATACATCGAGGGAGAAACTATGTCTAACACCATTGAAGAGACTTCAATCTCTGATCCCTCATCTCCATAAGAAACATTCACATCCGTCGAGCTAATGACGTCAAACAAGCGCTTTGTGGGAGGCAACCCACGTTTTTGTTCGTTTTTCTTGAATTTCTTTATCTTTAATTTTATTTAACTTTTCGTAATTATTTTGCAGGATTTTTTTTTTTTTAAAAAAAGGTGGAATTTGCGAGAGCTCGGGCCAGCGGGTCGTTGGGCTGAGCGGGCCGCTGGATACTTTTTCCGGAAAAATGCGAGAGCCAGTCCCAGCGGGCCGCTGGACCTGGTCAAAATCGGGGAAAACGGGTTTTTAACCCTGAAATTCTTCTTCTTCCTCTCACAACCGCCGACCCAGCCGACAGCTTCCTCAAAATCGAACCCCAAGCACCTATTTCCACACTCCCATTTGTCTTCCCTCCTCCATAATTGAAGATGGCTCGTGGTAGCAAATGCCCGGCTCGTTCCCAAGACCCGATGAGGGCTCACTCTCAAGCTCATAACCTCGATCCCACTTTCTCGAGGATGTACCGATGCCCTTTCCCACTCTTATCTCATGCGGAAGGTAAACTTTATAGCTCATTTTTGCCTTTACCCGTTACTCCTCCGCATCATCTTGATTGGGGTTTGGTGAATAGCTTGAGAATTAGATCTCAATTGGTTAGATATTTGAAGAATTTATGCTTGTTTAAATTAGCGGAGCATGAGAATGTTGGGTATGATTCTTTGTGTTTGGAGATGTTGGTTACTTGTGATTATAGACCCGGGAATTCCAGTATGAGATGTCGGTTTGAGGGGCTTGAGTATGAAATCACTGTTAAGGATATGCATGATGCATTTGGTTTTTCTCTTGATGAAGGGGCACTTATGGGTGTGCCTGAAAGTTTTAATGTGCATACGGCTTGGATGGAATTGACGGGATTTAACAACTGGAATCCGAGTGGCACACAAGCCGGGTTCATTCAAGATGGAGTTCTTTCCTTTTTGCATAAGTTTATAGCATATAATATTTCGGGCAAGAAGGAGGCGAATAAAGTGAATAGCGATGAGGTTTTTCTCCTTTGGTGTGCTAAGCATAATACGAAGGTGTGTCTTTCACCTTTCGTTTGGGCTCAAATCGATAGTATCAAGAAGAGGAGCAAGAGCCACCCGTCTTTGACTCACATCGCCGCCCGTTTAGCAAGGCACTTTGGCATCGCAGTTCCGGGTGCTAACATGAATGCCATGCCGAGTGTGCCGATTAGCTTGACTGAATTTATCAAGGGAAAGATTTTGAAGTCAGCTACTCAGTTTTATCCCGTTGCTGACCGTTCTTGTGTTTACGATGAGATGAGGATTGCTCGAGAACCAAGAGATGGTGGAGAAGGATCATCAGGGGCGGGGGGATCATCACATGAGGCTGCTATGGAAGAAGATGCTTATGAAGAGCCCGAGTCTCCCCCGGAGGGTCCTACCTACGATTATAGATCCGGTTTTGGTTTTGCTGGGTTCCCCACGGACTTTGCTACCGGTCTCATGGAGCGTCTTGATGAGCATGGTGCTACTCTTCGGGCTATTAACACACATATGGGATCCATCAACACGAGTGTGAGTAGCCTTGATAGGAGAGTCTCCAATTTGGAGACACAATTTTCTCGTTGGTTCGGTATTAACCTTACTCCTCGTACCGAGACAGGATCCTTGGGCCGGTACTCCTTGGGTTTCCTATTCCGACTCCTCTCATCCCTCCAACCCACCTTTGTAGTTTTGGTAAGTTTGGTAAGTTGTTCATTTTATTTTTCTTTTAATTTTGGTTTTTGGTTAGTTTTTGTTTTTTTTTTACTTTATTTTATTTTATTTAGTAGGTATTATGCTTGGTTTTCTTTGTTTTTGTTTGTGTAGGTAACTTGCTTATGGGGTCCTTTGAGGATTTGAAGCTTGATTGCCGAATTGTGTCGTCATTAGTGAAGCTTTCTCATCCCTTTCTCTTTACTTCTATTGCAATGGGGACATTGCATGTTTTTAAGTGGGGGGGGGGGATGTAGAAATTTTGTGATAGGATTTATTTTTGATTTATTAGTGATTTGTTTGCTTAATCCTTTTGTGAGTCTTTCAACATCTATGTGGATTGGTCAAGCATGAGTTTTGTTGTGATGATGGGGCTAATGATGATTGCTTGTTTTGATTGAAAACTTACTTGTGCGCATGTTAGGACTCGATAGATTTGATTGGTAAATGTAGACTTTAGCCTCCACGAACATGAATCACCTTTTACCCTATGTGTGAGATTTTGAGCCTTGACTAAATGCATGATGATAGTCAAATTCCTTTCTTGTGTGTGAATGTTCAAGCATGCATAATTGTCTCTAGAACTTGCCTTGGTTTCTCCCTTGAGATTGCATCGTGTGCTCAAAAATGAAGAAATGATTCTAGGCCATCTTTCATAGCCTTTTCTCTCCCTTTTACCTTGTCCAAATTTGAAACACTAAAATCCTAGTTAGCCCCTTTGAGCCTTGGAGATCTATTACTTAGACCTAATTTCTTTGGAAAGCCTTGGGTAAGGAATTAATGTTGGGATTGAGTTTTGGTTTGGATTGAGAGTGTGTTGTTGGAAAAATCTTTTGAAAAAGAGAAGAAAAGGATTAGAAAATTGGATTGAGAAGTTAGAACTCCCTACTCATATAAGCTCTATATAAAAATAAAAAAAAAAGAGAGAAATAAAAAAATAAATAAAAAATAAAAAATAAAAAAAAAAAAAAAAATGAATAAGAGCATAAATGAGTAGGAAGTAACATAGAGTTTTTGAAAGAAGTTTGGTGATGAATTTGAAGTTTTTGCCATGGTTTGAAGTAGTGTGGGGGGATCAAGAGTTGTTGGAAAGAAAGACAGAGTTGAGTGAATTAAAACCTTTGGGGATTAACTCACTTTAGCCAAAAATTCCTCACCTACCAAAGAGCCTACATTATAACCAATAATAAGTCCTTTTTGTTTTGAGCACACACTTAAGCAATGGAGAGGCGAGACGATTTGCAAGCTTATGGTAGACTTTGTGTTTGTCTTGAATTGAGTGATTTGTTTTTCTACTTATACACTTGAGAGATGAGGGTTCACTCATATAATTTCCATGTTGTGAGGATTCTTGTTCAAAGAGGCTAAATATTGAAGTTTGCTATGAAAAGTTTGTTGGGAAGTTGCATGTTTCACTTGTATGCTTTGTAGGAAATACTGAAGCCTAATGCATTGTCACTTCATAATTCATCGCTTGATATCATATCTTGAGTATAGTTTGCTTGAGGACAAGCAAAGGATTAAGTGTGGGGGATTTGTTTAGTATGTTTTTGTGTGAATTTTCTAGTGTTTTGAGAGTCATTTTTAGTTTCTTTTGGTTCGTCTTTCTTGTTATTTTCTTGTGTTTTAGGTGAAGTTGGGGTCGAGAGGAGAATGGTTCAAAAGATTAAAGAAGAGGGCATGTTTTGGATGTTTTTGAAATGAAACGGTGAATGTCAAGTGAAGACGGATGAAAGGAATCGAAGCTCGTTGAAGAAAAGGAGAAACGAGAAGAAAAGAAGAGAAAAATAAATGAAGAAGGCCGAAGAGGCAGGCTAGCGGGCCGCTGGGTCTGCCAATTGAGAGAATTGCTAGAGGGTTTCCCAGCAAGCCGCTGGACCCTAGCGGGCCGCTGGGCCTGGCCGACTTGATATGCTATTTTCCTTATTTGTTTAGGTTTTTGAAGACCTATATATATATGTAAACTCTTATGAAAAAAAAGACTTTTGATTCCTTAGATTTTTAGTTTTCTAAAACCCTAGTTTAGAGCATTGCTTTTGAAGATTGGGAATCCGGATTCAAGTTCTGGCAAGTTTAATTCAAGTTTTAGTTTTTCTTTAATTCCTCGTTCTTCGTTCGTTTAAATTCTCGTAAGTCTAGTTAAAATTCTTAGATTCAATTTTAAGTGCTTTTCATGTTCTCTTGCTTTTATTTTTCTAAGATTCAAACTTTGTTTAGTTTTTCTAGATTTAATTTAATAAGCATGTTTAGGTTTCTTTGCACTAGTGTAGATTTATTTGGTTTCTTTATTGCTTTATTTTCAATTCATGCCTAGGTAGATTTATTGCTTTTACATAGTTTTTAATCTCAAGGTTTAAGATTAATTGCTTTTAATTGTTTTCTTTTATTTTCAAGTCTAGATTAATTTTAATTGCTTTCTTTCATTTTAAAGCCTAGGACTTAATTCAAATCCAAAACCCCCTGTTTTTACTTGCTTTCTTAGGGTAGATAATCGCACAATTGATTTCCCTGTTAAGCTTTCCTTGAGATTCGACTTAGGGTTCATCTTACTAGTACTACGATAGACCTAGTCCTATTGCTAGCACTATTTTGGGTGAAACAATTGCAAAGCCTCTCTCTTCAACAAAATTTTGGAGTTGTCAGAAGGAGTAACTCTCAAACCGCCAAAGAAAGAGAGCTACAAACTTCCACTCATTGGACGTGCTATTCCTCATGAGGAAGCAATCAGAAATGAGATCGAGGAATGTGTAGAATGGCTTGAACAGATCGATCGCCCTAACCGCTCTCTAGCTGCCATCAAGGATAAAGTCTACAATGCCTATGGCATGATCCCTCCAGTCCCTCGAAAATGCTTCAAATAGATGTTCATTGTATTTGTATTCACTTCATCTCACTAATACAATGATATCTTTTACTGCTTTAAGACAATTTCTCATTGTCTTTATTTATTCATACGCTTTCAGTTAACTGCCTATAACTGCATCGATATTACGTTTTTGCCTAACCCACTCTGATTCTTATACTTATCCTAGAAGTCTCTAGATTTGTGTAAGCACTTGACGTCGAGTTTTGGCATCATCAAAAAGGGGGAAATTGTTGGGATATTATGTTAAGGGGAACTTGAATCAATTAATAAACAATTTGTTTTGATTCGATTCCAAAACCCTCTTTAGAATATTTCCCTTATTATTTTTGATGAACTAGACAAGTTTTTATAAAGCAAAGCTTACTTGTTAGGAAGCTTTATTTTTAGTCTAGAAGCATTGAGAATGGAGCAGACAGAGCTCGCAAAGCGTTAGGAAGCGAAGCGGCTCCAGCAGTGAAAGCGTCAGCAGTGAAGCTTTGACAAAGCGTCTTGGAGACGCTTCAGATAAAGATGATAAGAGAGAAGTTTCCTTTCAGTAGAAGTGAAGCGCTCTCAAGTCAGCTCACCCAAAGCATCTCTGATATAGAGCTGAAATCAAAGCGTCAATCAGTGCAAGTGTGACAAGTTTGACTCGCAGAATCCAAGTTTGAATTTCAAACTTTCGGATGTCTGACATCCAACAGAATGAAGCCTACGTGTCATCACACTATTGCACAACGGAAACGGCTACAGTCCAAGAAGTCAAAGTTAGGTAAAGGCGGACATCCCTTCCTGACTCTTGCAGGCTGACACGCCGAATTATCCAATATTAAGGAACACGCAACCTCTTCTCTCTCAACGGGAAGTAGGGTTCCTTACTATAAATAGAAGGAGTTGCACACACACTAAAACTAACGCACGTACAAACGATTCAAGCATTCACATTTGCAAGAACTCAAGCCAATTTCTCTCTAGTACTTAGTTCTTCCAAAGCGCTTCACTTTAGTGTGTCCTTAAGAACTTGTTTCTTAAGTATTGCAACTACCTCCCTTTCTAGGTTCAATCTCTTATATCCATAGCCTAGACTCTTGAGAATCCTTATCCCTTACTTGTGATTTCATTGTAAAGGATTCTCATACTTACAAAAATCCAAAACCCCAAAACCCAAGTCTAGAGTGAATAGATTGAGTTGTAAGGTTATCGAGCTTTTGTGAAAGAGTGTGTTGTTGTAAGGTTTCTCGAGAGCCAGTAAAATCTCTGAGGATTCAAGTGCAAGTTTGTTATTTGCCTTAAATCACTTCCCCTTGGAAGTATAAAACAAGGAGTACCGAGTGAAGGTATTCATCCCATCGTGGATAGAGTGGACGTAGGAGAGGTACTCCGAACCACTATAAATTGGTCGTCTCTTTATTTTAAGTTATTTATTGCTTTGATTATTCGCATACACACACTCACCTCTTTAATATTAACAAGGTTTTAATTTGCAATATAAGCTTTAAAGACTCACCACATTCCGCATAGTATCACATGAGCGAGAGGCTTTGAACGCTTCACTTAGCTTCAAAGCGTCTACTCATCTAAAAGGCTGAAAATCGCAAGAGAAGTTACACTTCTCTACACACGTATTCACCCCCCCTACGTGTGTAAGCGCCTTTCGGGACCAACATATATATTTCAACTAAATCAAGTGTCTAAATTAAAAAAGATTTACATATATAGTACCTCCATTATATAGGAGGGAGTTTGAACCATCATCTTATGCCGATTGAGTGAATACCACTTGAAGAAATGCTTCACTTTTTTAGCTACATCTCTTGAACTTAACGTTGGCCCTCATTTTTTGCACAAATTCTGCATGCCACAATATCAAAATACTTGATAAATCAAATATATTCTTTCTCATTTTGCAAAAAATTAAAAGAAAAATTATAAGATTGCGTAAATTAACCTCAAACATGGATACTGGCCCACATAGCATACTCTTTCGCAACCTTCCATATACGGGAAATGCAGAATGTCAGAGCCAGATGGACCAGGCACCGGGTATCGCACTCACAAGGGAGGATTGAAATCAATTGAGATACTCGCTCAAGAGATGGTAAGTAATTTCTTGACTGATTGAAATCTTGTATATTCTAGAAGCATGCTTCCACTTTTAAACATAGATCATATTATTAGAATAAAGGTTAGTAGGCATCCCTGAAAAGATTAGCATAAGACATTAGCTTTACTGGATATTTGATTTAAACTATCATCTCTTTCACCTCACAAAGTTGATATGATTTATCATTACTTCTACAAAAAGAATGTGTGTGTTGTTGAATAGGCAGCAAAGGAAGGAATCCCCTTGGAAAAATGTATGTACTCATCTTTTTAGGCCATCCATGTGAACAAAGATGGAACTTAGATGTCGAAGAAAGCTGAAAAAATTGATGTAAGTCGTATTTATAAGTATTTTATATTATAAATATATTCAGATTTTATCCTTTTATTAATATATAATATCTGTGCATTTTATTATTTATCTTGAAGACAAAGGTGAAAAGGATTGTTGCTGAACGGGGAGAGGGGGCTGATGTAAATGATATATATATGGAAGTTAATCAAGAGGAGCTTCGAAAGAAACAGAGGATGTATGGCACTGGTAACCTAGGCAGCTTCACTTCTGCATAACAAGTCGACTAGCACATCTCAGTTCCATGCATCACAACAGTGTGATAATCGCTTTGTGGAGATGGAGAAGCAACTTCAAGAAGAGCGCGAGCAGAGGCAACGATTGGAGGAGGAGGTTCGTGCCACAAAGGAGATGATGAAGCAGTTCATGTCACAACATCAGAGTCGCACTTCAAGTGATGATCGTCGAGATTCTCCGGAATGAGTTTATTTTAGGCATATGGTAGACTTTGCTATGAGCATACTTTGTTATGTAGACTTATGGTTGGAGTGCTCTGGGTATGGCTTTGTTATTTTGCACATTGAGACGTGGAATACTTGATGTTGGATTATGTGGATTTGATCGTGGAACACATTCTCTCCTTCTATATTACCATAACTATTGGATGTTATATTAGTGTTCTTAATTGCTTATTTGAGCAGGTAATAAAAAAGTAGAAACAAAATATGCAGTTTTTCAGACATTAGCAACGGATTGCCTATAAAACATTCTAAGACATCCGTTGCTAATCAGCAACGGATTGCCGGTTGGCATTTAGCAACGAAACAATCCGTTGCTAATTCCTTGCTATAGTGATGCCTACGGCAGCCTTCTACCTACGGACATCCGTTGGTAAATCTGTTGGCTAGTTTTAGCAACGGCGTATTTTCAGTTGCTAATATTTACCGACGATGATTATTGCAACCAATTATTTCGGTAGGTAATCCGTTGCTATTTAGTTTTAGCAACGGATTTTATGCAGATAGCAACGAAAATTTCCGTTGCTAAAAGATGCAAATTTTGTAGTGGTATGTTGAGAGCTCTTCTTCAGTCTCCACCGTCTCCTTTTTTTTTCATTGAAGAGGAAGAAAGTAAAATTATTGATTTTGATTATTTTTATATATGGTCATGTTTTTTTTCTATATAGTCAAGTTTTTTTTATGACAGATGTAGATTAACGAACTAATTATTCAGATTAACTTCTAGTTCTCACTTAATGACATAATTTATGTATTCCAGAAAACAAATACTCACATGCATGTATTTATATATACTACTCCATCCGTCTCAAGATTACTGAGCTTTTTCTTTTCGGCACGGGAATTAGGACGAGCGTACATTTTTAGTGTTTTAAATATATTGTGTTTAAGGGATGAAGTGTGGTTTATGTATTTAGGCATATTTTAAAACTAGAGCATCATAGATGCATAAAAACATATTTATGTTTGAATGTTTGATCTTAAATGAAAAATGGTATCAAGACCTTAAATTCGTATAAAATCAAATAAATCGGAGAAAAAACGAGCAAGTTATGATAATTTAAACTTTTAGAATTTAATTATATTGAGATACGTGTTAAGAAGTGGGTGAATGATGAGATTTAATTAAGGAAAGTTAAGTATAATAAGAAATTTACTAAGTGTACCTTAATTTCCTTAATTATTTCCCAAAAGGGAAAGGAGTCAGTACCTTGAGACGAAGATAATATATAATATATAAAAGTTATGGTGTGAAAAATAAGAATGTATTTGAATTATTGATTATCATGTCACTTACGACTACTATTAAAGTAAGCATGGTTTCAATACTCAATAAACATGAAATTATTTATATACAATTTCATGCTTAAGTATTGTCATGCTTATTGTGTGATGTCATAATGTTAAATTCAATAATAGTCATACATTATGTTTTTTTTTCCAATTAAAGGAGGATCAATAATAATTTTTTATTTTCCCTTTGTGGTGACTCTGCACCCGACCTATTGGTTTAAATGTAAGTGTCTTACCAACTGAATTGTATTTTATTGTCATGATCACACACTATGATTACATGTCCAAATCTAATTATATTTTTCACACCATAATTTAATATTTTTATATGAACCAAACTGTATAGTCACGAGAGATATGGATTAGATCATATAGCAACAAAGTCTAGTATAAGAATTAAGAAAAGATTAATTGAACTATGATCTATGGTTGTCACAAAAGAAAGTAAAAGATGATAGTGAAACACACACATGTACGTACCGCGCTATTAGGGTTTGGAGGAGTGTTGGATTGGAGAGGTAAAGATGAATAACCGAGGTGTGAAGTAGCCCATTTCAAGAATTCTCGAAGATCTTTCTTGTTGATGCTTCCAACTGGATTTATGTCTCCGGAGCTGCACCCATACTTAGGATTGATCGACAAACATTAATTATAATTAGCCTCGCAAAGAAAGAAATTAATGAAATCAAGAAAATTAATATTATATATATATATATATATATATATTTTATTATGCAAGTTCTCATGATGATGCATTATATGCATAAAAATAATATAAAATAATATATTTTATTATACAACATATTATGCACATGCATTATTTTATGCATAAAATGTCTGGGTTGCAGTTTTTCACATAATAATTAATTTTCATATGATTTATTACTTATGTATATATACCTTGGTTAGATTACCAGACAATTCTTCATCGACGGTGGTGCTGCTCAAGACCATATAAAAACCGGGTTTGCTATGGAGCCATGGCAAGAGTGAGGCGAGCATGAAGACCACTACCATTTTTATTCGACTTTGTATGTTTTGCAACGCCCAATTCTCTACATCTGTGCCTCCATCTTCCTGCACCCACCAACATATAATATTACTTTACTACCCCAGCACCAAAACATACTGATCGATCTTATTTTCGTAAAGTAATTAATGCACGTAGACAAGGAATTAATGAACATGAAAGGAGACGGAACACAAAGGGATTTACGTGGTTCGATCTATTGGAATAGATCTACGTCCACGGGCGGAAAGAGTATGGATCTTTATTGCTAGTATGAGTATTGATTATAAGATTGTTCTCCCTTCTCAATCTATTATAAACCCTTATTTATAGGTAATTACATGGAGTTCGACTATAATACGAATTCTTCTCCTATTTGGACTCTTTGGCTTGATCTCCTCCTTTATGGATAAACACCGAGCTTCTATATCTCTCTCAGAGCTTGAGTTGTAGTCGATGTAGGAGTCTTGGTTGCCTTGGTGATAAAGTCTCGTCTTCAATTGGGCCAAGCTGCCTGGGCCGAGCTTAATTGTCGGAGCCCAATTATGTTGGGCCTGATGCTTTGGGCCTAGGTGCTGGGCCATATCTTATCACATCCCCCCCCCCCAAAAAAAAAGATGTAGAAGCGAGGGTGTGATTTAGGGGAAACAACTGAGGTAGGAGTGGTGCAAGTTGCGTTGCCCCGTCAAAAATAGGATTGCCGAAGTCAATCGCTTACCGCCTCGTTAAGATGAGGTCAGTTTGAAATGTGTTGCCTCGTTAAGACGAAGTCAATCGCGTACCGCCTCGTTAAGATGAGGTCGTAAGTATTGATACCGCCTCGTTAAGACGAGGTCGGTTAAAATAACTTGCCCCGTCGAAAAATAAATTCGATGAAGTCGAGTTCATGCCGCCTCGTTAAGATGAGGTCGGTTAAAAATAACTTGCCCCGTCAAAAAATAAATTCGATAAAGTCGAGTTCGTACTGCCTCGTTAAGACGAGGTCGGTTAAATATAACGTGCAGAGGATGGACACATGGTGTCAGTCACTTTAATTAATGCGCTGTTTAGGGTCCCAATAAAGTGGGGCTCGATCGTGACGTGGGAGTAAGGTGAAAAGGCGGAAAGTTAAAACTTCCCTTGTACGCCATATTTTCATATTTCCAGAATTTTAAAATTTTGCAAGTTCCGCCGCACCCTTTTCGCTTCCAGCTTTCGCAATTTGCAACGCCGCCGCCTATTTTCATTGGGATCAGCCACCATACGTGCATCAGTAAGTTATTTCTCCCCATGGCTTCTTCTTCCCAAGTTATTAGCAGTAATAGCGACAAAAACTGTGACGAATCTATTTCGCCGTCGGGTGCACCGGCGGCGACATAATTCCCACCGCCTTTTGTAGATGTACATTTTCTTTCTGTCGATTGCGATGCTCCTAGGGCTGGAAAGGTCATATTTCCCGTGAAACCAGATTCCGGTAAGGTTCTGGATTTTGCATCGATTTTGAACACGGCTAAGGTTCAAGAACTTGCGAAAAAATATTTATTTCCTCAGTCTGCCATTCTTGTCGTACCTCGGCCGGAGGATAGGGCTTATGCCCCTCCGGTAGGGTTCTTTACCATTTACGAAGACTGCTTAAAATGCGGTCTTTGTCTTCCCTTTCCTTCAGTTTTCGCCGAATTTCAGAGGAAGGTCGGCATCGCTTTAGGACAGATTACGCCAAACTCCTTCAAGCAGTTAGTCGGTCTTGGCATCGAAGTCGGTCAGTTACGGTTTTCCTCTGACCCTGGAAATGATCCTTAGGTTTTTTTATTTTTAGTCTAGCGATGGGTGATTTTATCTCTCCCCTCGTCTTAAATTTAGAGTTAAGACGAAGTCAAAGATTACAAACTGGCAGCAAAAATATTTCTTTTGCCAATCTGAAGAGGTTCCTCACCTCAATTGGAGGACAGATAGGATCGAGGACCAAGGCACCGAAGAGGATTTCAGTGATCTTGAGATTGTCTTGAATGATCTTGGCCTCGTTGCGAAGGAGTATACCGAGGCCGAGCTCGCTGACGCAGGCTGAGTCCTTATGATCCCGTTACAATGACAGATCTAATAGAGGGTGAGGCTTGTTCTGTCATGTGTCTTTGTGCCTGTTCTGTGTTTTAATCCACACTTTTCTCTTGCAGTGAATTTCAAAATTGGCGTGAAGTCGAAGAAGAGGCCGAGGTCCGCTGTTGGTGCGGAAAAGACAGCGTCTGAAGCCTCTTCAGAGAAGACTCATGACTTGGCTCGGTCGGGTTCGGGGAGCTCTCAAATGGGCTCACCTCGAGTGAGCTCTCCACCACCTCGTCCTTTCATTCGTCATTCAAAGGAAACTCGGCTTTCTGCGGTCCCCTCCATGGAGGAGGAGGTGGGCATTCTTGCTAGTGGCTCCTCTGGCCATGCGTTGGTTCAGGAGAAGTTTTTTCCCGAGGTACTAGCTTTAATCGTCAAATTATATTAATGTTTTATTACTTTGTTTTACCGACATGTTTCTACAGGAAGCGGATCTGGCTTTGGCCGAGCTGACGAGCTTGGCGAACTTCATTTCCAGCGGAGTCGCCAAATACCAGAAGGTGGCGCTGGATTTTGAATCAGCCAAGGCTGAGATGGCAGCAAAGGTTACCGCGGCTGAACTGCTGACCAAAAATGCAGCCAATCACGAGGCTGCCGCACAGGTCATGGCGGAAACGACAAAGGCTGAAGCGGCCTCGTTGAAGGCCGAGATCACCTCGGAAAAGGCAAAGTCGGCGGCTGTACGGGCCGAAATGGCTGCATCCCAGGGGGCCGTTCTCCGTGCCTTCGCGGAGCGGATCTTCCGGTCCGGGCACTTCTCCAAGCTCGTGACCGAGTTGGTGGCCACCCTGAACGGTCCTGTTGCGTCGGCTGTCATTGACTAGATTGCCGAGGATTACCCGGAACTTGACAAGGACAAGTACGGGTATGAGGTGTTGACTCAGGAGGATTTGCTCCGTGCTTATGCAGAGGTATTGGTGGAGTACACTTCTTCCGTCCCTGTGGTGGAGAAGCTGACTTCACGGTCCACCGTGCTCTCGGCGGAGGCTGTTCGAAATTGTTCCTATGATAGGGACTTGAAGCTGGAGGAAACTATCGCCCGTCTCACTACCGAGGCCGAGTAGCTGGTGAACGAGCCGGGGACGGAATCTACTGATGTCGGACAGAAGAATGCCGAGGCCGAGCAGGAAGCCGGTGGCGAGGAAGACCTTGAAAGGGTCAGTTGAGCCTTTTCAAGATTTTTTTTTTTTTTTTTTTTGTGTAGGGCCTATGTACTACGGCATCATTAGGATGTTGTTTCACTTTTTGCCCTAGTGACTTAATGAAGGCTTCAATTCTATTGAAAATCTTCTTTGCCTTTACATATAGACTTCTTCTCCCGAACTTTTTGATGCATCTCCATACGTCGAGCGAATATCCCAATTAACCCGAGCTCTTGAGATAAAAGAGGCTGAGGTTTTGTATTGGAAAAGCCGGGCTGGCCATGTTCAAGACGAAGCCGACGTTAAGCTTAATGCTGCTCAGCTCAAATATGACGAGCTACAGGCTCAATTTTTAGAGCTCGAAGAGAAGTTAGAGATCGCTAAGGATGAAGCCAAGGCGATCTCTCTGGAGCATGCCGAGTACGAAGCTATCATCCACCGAGCTGGCGGATTTACCATTTTTGAGGCCTACAACAAGGTCAAGGAACTCAAGGCTCGGTGTCGAGACTACAAGGAACAGTATGGAACTGACTCCTTGGAGCTTCAGAATCAGTTTGACGAACTTGTGCGAGTGGCAAGCACTTATAATATAGTCCTGGATCGCTGTCCGAAGCTGAAGCGACGTATTTTGTCAGAGGCCAGGTTTTCGACTTCGGCTACCCATGGTACTAACTTGAGGCTTCTTGACCGCACTTCTAGGGAATTCTTGGAAGGTGAATCTTCAAGTTCGGCTAACCCTAATCCTAGGATTGTCGCACACCACTCTCAAGAATTTTATGGTCAAGAGCAGCAGTTGGCGCCTGGACGAGGTCGAGGTCGAGGTCGAGCGAGCCAAAGTATTCGAGATCGGGGAACTCAGGGTGGCCGAGGTAGAGGTCGAAGTCCAGCTCCTGGACGAGGTGGAGGCAGGCTTAGTGTAGATGATATTTTGAACTTTAACTCTGGTAGGGATTTTGCCAGAGATTGGCTTAGCTTTAGTCAGCCTAGGCCTCCGGGCTCTTCATCCTCTTAATGCGATTATACTTTTTCCTTTTTATATGAAATAAAATGGAATTTTATGTACTTATGTTTAAGATTTCATTCCCGTTTTTAACTAAGGTAATTTCCCTTATTTTAAACGAATGTAAGCTTTAGATAGTTTGTCCTCGTCATAAGACGAGGATTGTGTTAGATAGCTCGACCTCGTCATAAGATGAAGTTTTGGCTTTAGATAGCACTACCTCGTCATAAGACGAGGTTTAGGCTTTAGATAGCACTACCTCATCATAAGACGAGGTTTAGGCTTTAGATAGCACGACCTCATCATAAGATGAGGTTTAGGCTCGTCTTCATTTTAAACGAAGGTAATTCACCCTTTCTTTTAATGAAGGTAGTGCCTCCTTGTTTTAAACAAAGGTAGTTCGTCCTTGTTTTTAACTAAGGTAGGCTCAAAGTTCCTTATTTGTCGAATTTATCGATAGGGGTGGTCCCCTTACGCGCGTTTAAATTTTACTCCAGTTATGGAGTTTATTATCCTTAAAAGGATATTAAATTACCCTCGTCAGGGTTTTTAGAGTAAAAGAAGTGAGATAATTTGCATGAGTGGAAAGAAGATGTGCAAGATGCAATATGCAAGACCAATAACACCTATTAAAAAAAAGAACTTTATTGACATAAAAACTGAATTGAAATAAAATAATAGGATGACCTGACTCATGACCTACATGAACTAAATGACTAACCTTACTCCTATCCACCTATGCAAAGTATCTCTTTAAATGAGAAATATGCCAAGTTCGGGGTATTGGCTCACCAGATAAATGGGCGAGCTTGTATGATCCTTTGCCGAGGACTTCTTCAACTCGGTAAGGTCCTTCCCATGTGGCTTCGAGCTTGCCGAGCCTTTCAGCTTTACTGACCTCGTTATTTCGAAGTACGGGTCGCCTACTTGGAATTGCTGATACTTTACTCTTTGGTTGTAATACCGAGCTACTTGCTGCTTGTACTTAGCTTCCCTTATGTAGGCTAGCTCTCGCTTTTCTTCCAGCAGATCCAGATTGGTTCGAAGTCCTTCCTCATTAGCTTCGGCTGAGAAGTTAAGTGTGCGATGGCTCGGCATGCCGATCTCTACCGGGATCACTGCTTCGGTTCCATACACCAAACTGTAAGGTGTTTCACCATTTGAGGTCATGGGAGTTGTTCGATACAACCATAAGACTTGGGGTAAATTTACTGCCCAATCTCTTTTGGCTTTGTCGAGGCGAGATTTAAGTCCCTTGACGATTGTTCGGTTCGTAACTTCGGTCTGGTCATTCGCTTTAGGATGAGCTACCGAAGTGAAGTTTTGCTGAATATGAAGCCCTTCGCACCATTCTCTGAATGTCCTGTCTGTGAACTGTGTTCCGTTATCCGAGACAAGGATGTGAGGTACATCGAAACGGCAAACTACGTTATTCCAGACGAAGTTTAAGGCGTTCTTGCTCGTGATCTTTGCCAAGGGTTCAGCCTCGACCCATTTAGTGAAATAGTCAATGGCTACGATGAGAAACTGGAGCTATCCAAGAGCTTTGTCGAATGGTCCGACGATGTCGATCCCCCATTGCACGAACGGCCAAGGGCTCTGCATGCTCACGAGGTCAGTCTGAGGTAACCTCGGCACCGTCGCATGGATTTGGCACTTCGGGCACCTC
Organism: Mentha longifolia; assembly: GCA_001642375.2. NCBI lineage: Eukaryota > Viridiplantae > Streptophyta > Magnoliopsida > Lamiales > Lamiaceae > Mentha > Mentha longifolia. The sequence goes on from CM038113.1 coordinate 27,032,585, forward strand.
TTGACGAGGTCGACTGCATCTTGGAGCATTGTGGGCCAATAGTATCCCCATCTCATCACTTTCTTTGACAGTGCTCGAGCTCCGATGTGACTTCCGCACGATCCTTCATGCACTTCTCGCAGTGCGTAGTCCGCTTGATTCGGTCCCACGCATCTTAGGAGAGGCTGAAGATACGATCTTCTGTACAGCACTCCTTGCTCTAGAGTGTACTTCGGAGACTTGCTTAGGATCTTTCTAGCTTCGAGCTTATCACCGGGTAGTTCGCCCTTCTCCAAATAAGCTCGGAAGGGAGTCATCCAGTTCGGCTCGTCCTCAGCTACTTGGCAGATCTCGGCTTTATCTATACTTCAGCACTTGACTTCTTCCACGGGTGAGCTTGTAGATGACGACACTAATTTGCTTAAGGCGTCAGCTCGACTATTTTCTTCCCTCGGAATTCACACTAATTCGAAGTAGGTGAAGCCTTCTTGCAAGCTCTTAGCCTTGTGGAGATACTTCTTCATCATGTCGTCTTTAGCCTCATATCTGCCGAGCATGTGGCTCACTATGACTTGGGAGTCACTGTGAACTTGTGCAGCTCGTACTTGGAGAGCCTGAGCTAGATGAAGTCCGGCGATCAATGCTTCGTACTCCACTTCATTATTTGTCGTCGGGAAGGTAAACCGAAGTGTGTATGTTATCTCTATCCCATCTGGGTTGAGCAATATGACACTGGCTCCGCTTCCCACGTGTCCCGAAGCTCCATCCACATAGACCTTCTAGCAATCTTTGGGTGGTTCTTTTGGTGCTTCGGCCTCAGCTTTAGCTGGAGGGGTTCAAGCGGCCTTGACACTTCTGTGGAGTTGGCTTCTACTAGGAAATCTGCTAGGGCTTGACCCTTAATAGCCTGGCGAGGACAAAAGTTGATCGCGTGCTTACCGAGCTCAACTGCCCACTTAGCAATTCTCCCCGACGCTTCAGGTTTCGTCAGCACTTGGCGAAGTGGAAGATCGGTCAGGACTTGTATGGTATGTGCATGAAAATAGGGTCGCAGCCTCCTTGCGGCATTTACTAACGCCAGTGTGACCTTCTCTAGTGGTTGATACCTCATCTCCGGCCTTTGAGTGCTCGGCTGATGAAATAGACAGGCAACTGACGAAGTCCTTCATCCCGAACTAGTACCGCGCTTATGGCCTCGTCCGAAGCCACGAGATATAGGGAAGGGACTTCCCCTTCCTTTGGAACGGATAGGGTCGGAAGCTTGGCTAGGTACTTCTTGAGCTCCTCGAATGCCGACCTGTGTTCTTCTTTCCATTCGAAGTCCGGCGCCTTTTTCAAAATTTTGAAAAAAGAGAGTTGTTTTTCGGCAGCTTTAGACAAGAAACGACTTAGCGCGGCCAAACAACCCGTTAATTTGTGCACATCATGAATGGTTTTTGGCACCTTCATCTCTTGGATGGCTCGGACTTTGGATGGATTGGCTTTCAACCCTTCTTGCGAAACCCAGCACCCCATAAATTTTCCTGATCGGACCATGACGGTACACTTCTCGGGTTTTAGCTTTAGGTTCACTTTGCGAAGGAGGCCGAAGACGAGCTTGAGGTCGTTAACACAAGTAGTCGGCTCTTTACTCTTAACGACGATGTCGTCCATGTACACCTCTACGTTCTTGCCGATGTGAGGCTCGAATATTTTATCGACCATTCTTTGATAGGTCGCCCCAGCATTCTTGAGTCCGAAAGGCATCTTCTAGTACGCATAAACGCCGAAGTCTGTGATGAAGGCTGTTTTCGGCGCATCCTCGTCACTCATTAAGACTTGGTGGTACCCTTTGTACAGATCTAGGAAGCTGAAGACTTTATGGCAGACGAGAGCTTTGTCGATGTTGGGGAGAGGGTAGCAATCCTTAGGGCGGTGCTTGTTGAGATCAGTGTAGTCAATGCACATCCGCCACCCTCCTCCTTGCTTTTTCACCATGACCGGGTTTGCGATCCATGTTGGGTATTTGATTTCGAAAAGTATTTGCACTTTCAAGAGTTGATGCACTTCGTCATAGATGACTTGGTTTCGTTCTGCTGCGAAAGCTCGCTATTTTTGCTGAACTGATTTTACCCCTGGATCGATATTCAGTCGATGTATGATGATGCTCGGTGCCACCCCGGTCATGTCAAGGGGTGACCAAGCAAAGACATCTCTGTATTCTCGAAGAAGTCGGACTATCTGCATTCGGAGTTAGGCCCCACCAGCGAAGCATACTTTGACGACCTTAGAGAGGTCATTTTCATATAATATGATGTCTTCTACTGGCTCGTTGAATGAGCTTTCCAACTCCTCGGGTTTCTGTGATTGCTATGCTTGCGGATGCTGAGGTGTGCCGACACCTCGTAGGGCGATCTGTATGCATTTCTTTGCTCGCTTTTGATCGCCCCGAACTATGATCACCCCATTCTTCGATGGGATTTTGATCGTCAAGTGGTATGCCGAGCAGATTGCTTTCACCTCTACCAACCAATCTCTTCCTAGGATGATGTTGTAGGGAGAGTTGGCCTTCACAACAAAGAAGTTTACCATTTTGGTGGAAGATAATGGATGCTTCCCCACCGTAACGGCGAGTTGAATGGTCCCCTCTGTTGGCGTATCCTGCTGGATAAAGCTTTTTAGGGGGATCGGCGCCGGCGTGAGACGAGTCTCTTCGACCCTAGTTTTTTGAAGCAATCCTTGAAGAGAACGCTCACTGAGGCTCCACTATCAATAAAGATTCGACGAACGAGCTTGTTAGCCACCACTGCTTCGATCACGATGGCATCTTGATGAGGTACCGTAGGTGGTACTGGATCTCTCTCTGAAAAAGTGATGGCCTCATCCTTTTTGAACCTCTTCTGTGAAGGCTCGTCAGCCTGGGGACTTCGGGCTTCGGCCTTGAGTGATGACTTCATTGCTCCTTGAGGGAGCCCCGTGATGGCTGTGATGACTCCGTCGAACTGAGGTTGGTCCTCGTCTTCGTCTTCATCCTCGTGCTTCGGCTTCTTATCTACATTGGGGCCACAGTTATTCCCCCCTCTGTTCTTGCGTTTTCCCTTGCCCTGAGGTCGGGCTTCGTATTGGCCGCGACTTTGGTACTTTTTAAGGGTACCGTCGCGCACCAAGTGCTCGATATCTTTAACTAGGTTCCTGCAATCCTCCGTGTCATGGCCGTAATCCTCATGAAATCGGCAATATTTATCCTTGGATCGGTGCTTCGACCCTCTTCGCAACATGGGATGAGGCTTCTCGAACATGTTAATGTGGAATTCATAGATTTCTGTCCTCGGCTTCGTCAGCGGGGTGAACTAGCTCTTTTCCTGGTTCTGCCGAGGTCTAAGCCTGGATTCGATCGGTCCCCGCTGGAGTCTGTCAAGAGCGCTTCGCCGACCTTGGCCTCGGTCATTGCGATCTTCTTTCTTCCGATCTGATAGCTCGGCCCTGTCAGTTTCGCGCTTGCGCCTGTCGGCCTCGTCGGCTCTGGCGAACTAATCGGCTATGCTCTACAATTGCCTCGCAGTACGAGGCTCGTTTCTTACGAGCTCCTTGTACAGGACGCCCGACTGGATAACATTCTGGAAGGCCGAGATAAGTACCTCATCAGTTAGGCGATCTACTTTCAGACTTTCTTCATTGAACCTTGTCATAAAGTCACTGATGGACTCGCCTCGCCTCTGCCTCATAGTGAGTAGATGCGCCGCAGTTGTTTTAGCCTCAGCTTTTTGGAAAAACCTCCTCTCGAAGGCATCCATTAACTCGTCATACGACCCAATACTGCGAGATGGCAGGCTATCGAACCACATGCGGGCATTATCAACCAGCAGCTCCAGAAACACCTTGCACATGTAGATATCATCGCTGAGTCCCTGGTTGACCATGTTATACTGGTACTCTAAAAGAAAATTCTGCGGGTCACACGATCCATTGTACGGCTTTACTGGCGGAACTTTATACGAAGACGGGAGAGGCGTGTAGAGGATTCGGTTGGTGAAAGGCGTAGATATTCTCCCATATACGCCGAACCTTCCTCCTCAGTAGTTATCCTCGTCTCGCCGAGGTGAATCAGTGTAACGACGAGGTGAATCAGCATAGCGACAAGGTGAGATGGCGTCGCGCCGAGGTGAGGCACGATTAGGATTTCTCTGGCGGTCATCAACAAATCGCCTAGGAGGATTTATGGCGTCTTGTGCGCCTAGGATCCTGACGCTTGGGGACTTTTTCCGGCGTTTCGATCCGGATGTGGCGTCGTGCCCTCGATCATCACCGTGTGAAGGATGGCCGCCTTCACAATCGCGATGTCTTTGCTGTTTAGCGAACTCTAGGAAATCTTGCCAATTTTTCGCTAGATACGCTTTTACAGCGTCGTCAAATTCTTACTGGAAGTTTGAAAGGTCATCCTCCTTGCTGCTGCCGCGACCCTCTTTTTCACGGTCGAACTTGTCCAACGGCACATGATTGACATGGCCCTCCGGGGTTCGGTCTTTCACATGCTCCTTTCCGTGTCGTCTATTCGCTGCAAGGTTCTGATCCTGCACTTGGCTTGCTTCAACTTCGTTGATAGGTGGATTTGTTACCGGATCCTGTCCGGTTTGTTGAATCTCTCTTTCCTTGGCGGCGGCAGCGGCAGCGACATTTGATCGTGTTGGTCTTGTCATGGCTATCGTTCACCTGGAAAATTTTGATCGGAATTCACAAATTTCTAGCGATTCCCACAGACGACGCCAGTGATCGATCTTATTTTCGTAAGGTAATTAATGCACGTAGACAAGGAATTAATGAACACGAAAGGAGACGGAACACAAAGGGATTTACGTGGTTCGATCTATTGGAATAGATCTACATCCACGGGCGGAAATAGTATGGATCTTTATTGCTAGTATGAGTATTGATTACAAGATTGTTCTCCCTTCTCAATCTATTCTAAACCCTTATTTATAGGTAATTACACGGAGTTCGACTATAATACGAATTCTTCTCCTATTTGGACTCTTTGGCTTGATCTCCTCCTTTATGGATAAACACCGAGCTTTTGTATCTCTCTCAGAGCTTGAGTTGTAGTCGATGTAGGAGTCTTGGTTGCCTTGGTGATAAAGTCTCATCTTCAATTGGGCCGAGCTTAATTGTCGGGGCCCAATTATGTTGGGTCTGATGCTTTGGGCCTAGGTGCTGGGCCATATCCTATCACATACTCCCTCCGTCTTGCCAGAGTATGTACTATTTTTCCAGCACAAGTTTTGATAAATGGTAAGTGAGTGGTGTTAATGGAAAGAGAGACCTATAGTAATGTGAGCGGAGTAGTGTGCAAAAATAGAATGTGCATACTCTACTAAGACGGACCTATGGGGAAATAGTGCATACTCAGACGAGACGGAGTGATATATTGGATCGAACCATTGAATTTAATTTGGTCGAAATTAAAGTTAATTGTATGGTCGAGAAACCTTGAACGGGATAACTCAAAAAGGAAATGGAGACGCTTTGGAATGGATAAATGCTCTTTAAGATCATCAATTGTGATTTGGTTTACGATAATATATAGCAATACTTAATAATATTAACTAGGTTTAATATATATATATACCCCTAATTAAAAATAAAACTGTCAAATCTTAACATTTAATCTCAACCACTCATCTATTAAATTGGATGGTCCATATGGGTTCCTAGTTCACAAGTTTTAAAAGGGTTCTTATAATATACAATCTATATATATATATATATATATATATACCCCTATATAGAGTGAAGATCATATACAAAACACATATTATGTAAAAAATAAGAAGAAATCACAACCGTCCAGATTGCTAGATCAATGGCCGGTATATTTATTCAATTATTTTCCATAATAATACTTTATTAATTGTAGTGGGGTTATTTTTGTATTTTTCTTATTGGGGGCTCACGGTTTCAGCCTAAAATAATGGGAATTCCATATCTTAAGTTTGATCATATCCTTACATTTAATCTCAATGATTTTACAAAAATCATTTTCTTAAACAAGTAATTTTTTTTTACCATCATCTTCTTCGTCATTTTTGTCTTCTCATCTCGCTCTCATCCCATAATTTTTTTATTGCAGAAACAAAATTTCCTGTTTAATTTATAGTGTTTTTTTTTCTACTAGTTATAGATGTATATGATAATTGAGAAAGTATAAATTATGAATTTTTCTCCATAGTTTCCATAATATTTCTCACATGTATCGGCGACCACTCCATTGCCGGTTATGCCTTAAACACCATCTTTGCCGACATCACCGGCTACTCATCATCGACGGTCTCGCTTCCAGCAATTCGGCATACAGCCTATCTACGGCCAAAACTTTCGTGCCCATCGCGGTTTTAAAGCATATTTTGGTGAAGTGTTGTTCAAAATGCATTATGAACTTTGACTGGTGCATTAAAAAATCTTATGTAATGCATTACATTAATCAGTTTAGCCACAATCCTGATTAACGTGTTTTGGACAGTGCATTACATTGTAATATTAAATGCATTATTTAACGATGTAGTATAATGCATTACTTTGTTCGTTAGATTATTCTCGATGCATTATAATAACAATAATAACAAAACTAATGCATTAAAAATATGTAGTGATGTAGTAAAATGCACTACTTTGTTCGTTAAATTATTCTCGATGTATTATAATAACAATAATGACAAAACTAATGCATTAAAGATATATAACTAATGCATTATGAATGCATTTATATGTATAACAAGATTACATCTCACTCGATACAAAATTAACAGTGTGTGCTTTTGGAGCTTAGTATACCGAGCTGTGCATTACAATTTACAATATCAAAACATGTGCAAAAAAGTAAATATTCAACGCATAACAAATGTATCTGTAAAAATTATCTTAATCGCAAACAATATTTACATATTTTTTAAAATATATATGCATTATAATACTGCCTCAAGTGCATTACAAAAAAGTACTGCATTATGATAAAAGTTATATGCATTATAAAATGCATTATAACTCCATTATGATAACAACTATAATTTCACAAAAAAATAATATTATAATAAGAGTTAAATGCATTTAAAATAAGGCGTCTCCTTATTCACGATTTTAGGGATTCTGTTTAATGCAATCCCGTCTTTTTAAATTTTTTTGCCTTTACCTTTTCACCCTTTTGCATAATTAATTGACGGTTTCATCACAATATTAACTTAATGCAAAATTAAGTTCACACCATTAGATTGTTTATGATCTAAGGATCTAATTATTTCTTATTTTTTACTCTAACTAGCCTTTTCACCAGAACTCACCCCTATATATATATATAGTAAATCATATGAAAACTAATTATTACGTGAAAATTGCGACTCATATACATTTTATGCATAAAATGATGCATTTTTATGCAAAAATATTGCATAATAAAATATATTATTTAATATTATTTTTATGCATATAATGCGTCATCATGAGAATGCAATATTTTATGCATAAAAATGAAACACTTTTGTGCATAAAATGTAACATTTTATGATAGATTGCAGTTTTCACGTAATAATTAGTTTTCACCATAACGCATCCATAGCAATACTTAATTCGTCTTGATTTTACTACTATAAGTTCACCTTATATTAGGGTTTTGCTTTCTTTTTTTTTTTCTTTTTCTTTTTCTTTAGAAGACCCTAAGGTTTTACTACATAGGAGAATGACATCGAAAATTTAAAGTTCTATTCTGTTAGGTTAAAAAAATTCGGATAAAAGTTATGAATTTTGGGGAAAAAAAACTACCTTTTTCCGCAAAGATTTGCCGCTAAGAGTGTGGAATAAAGAAAGCAAGGAGGAAACCACTCCATTTATTGTAACGTCGAGATGCCATGACCCGATTTCGTCTGCCACCAACCTCGATTGTTTGCTTGAGCTTTCACGACTGTAATAATTAATGACCATAAAATAATTATTTTATTTAGATGAACCATTTTAATAATACCAGAAATGACGTCGATAATTTTTCCATATGTATAGGGTTTAGTTTTTATATGTATATAATTTATTTTTAGAGTATACATCATGTCAACTTTCACACATTAAGTATGTAATAATGGTTATGATATATTATGAACCTCATGAAAACTGTGTAGAATATGCGTTTAGCAAATTCTTTGTTGTCTGTTGGAAATTGTCCATCATTGTAGTGCCCAATTCTCATTGCATCAGCTTTCACTTGCTCATCCCCATTTCCAATTTCTGAAACAATAAATAAATAAATATGACAATCTTATAATATACTACTATATGTTCTTAGACTTCACTAGTTATGACAACCATTGCATGTAGCATTAATGTGGTGTATATATAAGATTATTTTTTTTTAGAATTTATACATTTAAGATTTTCTTAATAAAATTTTAATATTGTTTAGATTACTAATTCTATTTCTTATTCTTGTTTGCCAATACGTACATTTCTTTAAAAACATATCAAAACTTTAAGGAATGATAACATTATCTTATTTGCATTCAAAACAAAAACTTTGGAAAAAAAAAAATCTAAGTTATGTACATTTCGTGTGAAAAAGAAGTAAAACTCTATCGATATCAAATTACCATGATGCGTCGCATGAGTGCATGTATTACTAGTATCCTATGATTAGAAATTCATCAATTCGCAGTCAAAATGCATTTGGCATTGTCTATATCATATTTGAAAGAATAATTGATAAGAAGTTAGAACAAAACAACTCATTTCGTCATTAATTCTTTAGAAAAAAACACAGTACTAAGTTGTAGTGGCAGATCCAAATAGTAACCCCTCCCCCCCAACCATCTCCTTCTCTTTTGTTTTTTATAGTATAATATTCCCTCCATCTCTATATATATTTGTAAAACAGATTTTAAGAAAAAACGGATAATGTCGTTGTAAATAGAGGATGGATTCCACTTATGAGGGTAAGAGTATTTTCTATTTCGAGAAATATCACATGTATGAAGAACGTTCTAAAAAGAAAAATTTTCACACATACTATATGAGTAGGAACGGAGGGAGATTAAAAGTGAGAAGAAGATAAAAGGGAATTACCTTTTACTACAAGCTGACACATACAACCAACAATTGCAGCTACGGAGGAACTACCAACTCCATCGGAGAGTGGAAGTAAAAAACCAGAGGCCCCACTCCTTCTCAGATAATTCCACAACCAACATGCTGCTCCCATGCCTATCTCCTCCTCATGACAGGGATACTCTATCTATATTATATATATTTTTTCAATTTATTAATTTAAGTTGAACATTTAACTAAATTCAATTGGTAATCTTTGGCAATTAACTTTATATTGTATATAAAATGCTAAAATTTTGAGGAGTGTAAAAGTTACTAGATAAGTTGAGTTGACCTTGAGTGGAGTTGAAATAGAGGGGTGGAGCTTGAAAGAGTGGCAAAGCTTGTAATCTACAAAAATGGATGGAACTTACACTTTGCAACTTGCTTGTTCCAAGAAGCTACTGTTGCGACCTCTCAAAGATGCCACCTGTATTAACAAAACACACCTCAGTCGGTAAGACAATTGGAACACAGAAATAAGAACAGATGATCTCATCCGAATAAAAATTGTTGATTTCTCAAAAGTATTACCTCATTCATTTGTTTATTTGATTGTATAAATAGATGATGTTTGGCAATAAGATTAATGAGATGACCATACCTTGTCTAGGTCTAGTTGGGCAAACACCATATCCACATCTTTCAAAGAAAATTGTTGACCTTTAGCAACCACATCTCCATTTGCAATTATCATGAGCATCCATCTGCATCCATGCATTCTTCTCATTAATCATGCATGCATGTTCTCCAACTTCACTAATTAATATTACGGGAAAAAAAAAAGATATTAATTGAATTGGTTGTACAAATTATATGCTACTCCCCCATTTTATTTATAACATAAGAAAAATGATATATATGCTACTCCCCCATTTTATTAAATCCCTATATAACATAAGTATATTGATTTTTGGTTTCTGCATACAAAACATAATTATATAAATCAATTTTGCCATTATGCAATAATTTATAGATGTTATAGATCATTTATTAAATCTAGCTAAATACAATATTCATATCTTATATGGTGAAAACTAATTATTACGTGAAACCTGCAACCCATTATAAAATGTTGCATTTTATACGCAAAAGTGTTGCATTTTTATCATAAAATGTTGCATTCTCATGATGATGTATTATATGCATAAAAATAATATAACATAAAATAAAATAATATATTTTATTATACAAATTCTCATGATGATGCATTATATGCATAAAAATAATATAAAATAATATATTTTATTATGCAACATTTTATGCACAAAATGCATTATTTTATACATAAAATGTAACATTTTATGATGGGTTGCAAGTTTCACGTAATAATTAGTTTTCATATGATCTACTATATATATATATATATATATATATATATATATATATATATATATTCGTACTTTTCTTGATGGCCATTTCAATCATCAACGCATTCATTCAATATATACAAAATATATTTATAGCCCGGTTGAGATAAGAAAAGTTAAAACTGTTATTTCTGCAGGTTAGCCTAACAAGCTAACACTTGATAGCTTCAAACACTTTTAAACTGTTAGTGAGATTGATTTGTAATGAAATGAGTTCATGTGTTTTGATTGGATTCTAAAATTTCTTAGTTCCTAAAAAAAATATTGTCAAAGCTATTTAGCATAGATTGGAAAGCTCACATATTAAAGAGCTTAGAAATAAATTTTTATTTCACAGGTTAAAAACTGAAGGAAGAAAGTCAATCTGTCAAGCCAAGGATACGCTGATCAGACAGCCGATCGTTGATCAGATAGCCAGATGCTAATCCGATTGCCAACAGTATCAGACCCAATGTATCTGATACGTTGAGCTAATAAGTCGACTCTCGTACTCCGTATATCAGTAGAGAAACGGTGCACTTACATCGTCAGTTAAGTAAAGATTAATAGAAGAGCAATGTTGCACTTGAGACTTGTTCATCTATTTGAAGAATCGTCTCTATGATGATGAGAGATTCATCTGATCTCAAGGCACACTGATGACATCATTCATCTTAATGAAATAGAAGAACAACTCTTCATTCCCAGAAGCTTGACTTGAACTATGTTCGTTATAATTGTCTTATGTGCTCAACCAATGAGAAGCAAGAGCATTCATTGACACATTGATAAAAACTTGGAAGTCAAAGCTCAAAGTGAAGCGCAACCCAGTTGGTAAAACGCTAGTTTCCCCTCCAACAATCAAAATGTCGGGGGTTCGAGTCACCTTAGAGGGTAAATGGGGAACCATTATTAATTCTCCTTTAAAAAAAATGGTCCGAAAACTTGAAAGGATATCCTAAGTGTTCTACCATAGAGATCTAAACCTTATGTCCTTATGTTTCCATCGAGCTTAATTTTCATGTCCAAAGCTTAGAGAGAAATCATATCCTTTTACATTGTGCTTCATTGTAAGGCATTTCTCATTGTTGGAAAGTTCATCCAAATCCAAACTCACATAGAGTCGAGAATTTGTCTGAGTTGTGAGTGAGGAGTGTTAAGGCTGTTTTAGGGTCTTAGCTACTTGTAAAGCTATGGTGTAGGTAGGGTATTAGCTCCCCATAATACTAAAGAGTTGAGTTAGGCTCTTAGGTGCCCATAAACCTAAGGACTCAAGTTCTCGAGGTGTAAAAAACTGAGTCATAGTCCCTTGGCTATATGAACCAAAGAATTTGGAGTGAAGAAATCCATCGTCCATGATCTTATTAACTGTCATCATACAAATTTCATATGTGAAAGAAGCAAAATTTTCTAAGTATTGAGAAGCTGACACCAAGCCAACGTCTCATGCATTAAACTGATGCACAGACATGCTCATGTATTTAACTAAGTTAAAGAAAGATTTTTCAGATAACATAAACACGTATAAACAAGGGTCTACACTATTTCGCGTACACACTAATACTGACAGCTGATAACTTGACCACTCCTATGTAATCAGTGTATCAATAGCCAATGACTCACAAGTCAGTGTATCATATTAGTGCTTGGCGACAAACAAGCTTCTCACTGCTAGAGTAATTTACACTAACATCGGAATATAAATTAAAAAATTGCAAAGGGTGAAACACACGTGTAGAAGGCGTGTATATTCATCCCTTCTACACGTGTTCCACACTTGTTTTTGAACTAACACAAACTATAGAAATATGATTAGTAGTATTAATCTAATATATTCCATTATTAGTTATTTAAACATTTCAAATATATATGACTACAAATATGTTTCTATGTGGAGCTAGTGGTCATGGACGTTGCTTCATTTATGGTTGTGGATTCCTCCAACTCCTCCGCTTACATTTTATTCCTTTTTATTTTATTTTTTGGTCTTAAATACTCCCTCCATTTCGCTTAACTTGGCTCATTTGAATAGTGACTTTTCTGGCACGGTTTTCCACGCTTCTTGATGATGGGTTTTAAAATGGATTTTTGAAGAATTATTTTTTTTACGGGATACTACGACAGTCGTAGTATCCCGTAAAAAAAATAATTCTTCAAAAATCCATTTTAAAACCCATCATCAAGAAGCGTGGAAAACCGTGCCAGCACAAGCCAAAAAGTTTTGAGCCAAGTTAAGCGAAATGGAGGGAGTATGATATAAATTGGATGTTAAATGATTTTTCCTTTAAGATTTATCTTTATTTTTATTTTTACTAAAAAGAATGAATAACCTTTTCTTTTCATACCTATTAAATTTGTCGGCTGTCCTTATTCTTAGGTCATTCTAATTTACTTTTTACAGAATAAAATGAATGGTAGTTTTCTTCATACGTTATAAAATTTTCTTCTCTCTCCTAGTTTTATTTTTGACAAAGACTTGTGTCAGCTCGGCCGCATAATATGGTCAAGCCTTAAAAGCAAAATTAATCACCTGACCCAATTAATCCACTTGGCCCACAACTCAAAATAAGAAGGCTTATAAAAATATTCAATGGACCACAATGTAAGTCCGGACTGATGCAAGTATGCCCCTTTATTCTTAAGCCAATCTTCTCTGTTTTTAACATACTCTTCTCTCTCTTGATTCTCAATTCATTCTTCTCTCTGCTTTTTTTTTTCTTTGAAAAAATAATAAAATCTATAGTTTTTTCTTCTTCATACATTTTGAAAATTTCTTTTCTCACTTTTGCTTATTCTTCAGCCATTCGGTTTTTTTTTTTTTTTCCTTAAATATTTTTTCTCTCTTATTTATTTTTCATATTTAAAATAAAGAATAAAATGAATGGTTTTCTTCTCCCTATACCTATGAAATTATGATTAATTGATTTAAGTATATACTCCCTATGTTTCATGCAATGTGTTATTGTTTATTGTTTTATACCTTACATCTCGAACGGGACGGAGGAAGTATATATTAAAGGAAAAACTTACATGTCGAGAAACTGAATGTAGCCGTATCCAATAGGCGCCGTAGACTGTGAGATAGCTTCCGCTACATCCACAGGAAGCCGGAAAATGTCGAGCCGCGGCTCCTTCTGCTTCCACGCCGTGAACCACCTCAGCTCGGAGCAGCCGCCGCCGTTGGCGAGCCACATCTTGGGCCGAATCATCAGCACCTTCCTATTCAGACATAGCACCCGACAATTGTACCGCTCCGATCCTCTGATCACCGGCATTCCGAAGCTGCAAAGAATCCCGTCCGTCCAATCTCCGACCAGCAGCTCCTTCAAGCACTCCCATTTGATTAAGTAGTAGTGTTAAAAGAAAAGATTTTCTCTCATATGCATATATCATATATTTATATATTAATTAATTAATTAATATTGGATAGAATGGATGGATGAATTAATATAGTTACGCGTGGGTGACGATGTCTGGCTCCAAGAAATGGTCCTCGCAGCCGTAGCCGGTGATCTCGAGCTCCGGTCCCAGGCGGATGGCGGCGCCGCCGTCTTTGGCTCGAGTTATGGACTCCTTTATGTTCTTGATGTTGTTGTCGAAATCCATTGCCCATTGGTTTAAGCTGCATGTCGCCACCTTCAAGATCCTCATCTTCTTCTTCTTCTTCTTCAATTAATGTATATGTAGACTATAGTTATTAAATCTTGATATATCAATGCTATAAAACAGTCAGTATATAGGGATTGTATGTCGATTTATATCTTCATCTAACGGTGATGATAAACGTTTTTGTTTGTGTAATAGAAAATTTCGGATAATTGCTTCGAGGGCATCTTTCTTTTTGGGAGAATCCACCTAATAATTATAATATAAATTAACATTGATCCGAGTTATTTTGACTTTTATGGATGCCACTTATCTGTAAAGATCTTATCTAAAGTATAGTTTATGTAAACAACACATTACTTTTGTTTTTTTATAATTGGTAACCACTTGCATAAAGCAATTGTAGAGAGATGTGCTGAATCAAATACAAGTAAATTTTTCTTTTATGAAGTTGCGTTTTAAGCCACGTGAAGATATGGAGATTAAAGTAAAATATCGACGACCCCCATTCCCCAAGGTTAAGAATGTCCAACTCTAAAGTGAAACTCTCTTTTAACAGTCAAGTCAAGTCAAAGTCAAAGTCAGCAACAAACACAATGTTTATAAGGGGGCACTAATCAGAATCATCATATATCATTTCCCTCCGCTTTGCATCTTACGCCAATACTCGTTCCAACTTTCTTCACTTCCATAAGTACTGCAATGATGAATATACATGTTAAAATTATGCAATACCAATATATAAATATATATATATATATATAGAGAGAAATGATATGCTACTCACCTCCCGGTGGACACCTTCGTGGACACCTCGTCGTTTTATCACGTTTGCATTGCTTTTTTTAATTTTTATTTTTATTCTATATTCTAGTATCTTAGAAATTAATTTACAAATCATAAAATCTAAAAATACATAAAAATCGAAGCTCGATTTATTTTATTACTCATTTTTTGAAGTTAAAATAAAAAAAATAAATTGAACATTGATTTTTTAGATTTTATGATTTGTAAATTAATTTCTAAGATACTAGAATATAGAATAAAAATAAAAATTAAAAAAAAGCAATGCAAACGTGATAAAACGACGAGGTGCCCACGAAGGTGCCCACCGGGAGGTGAGTAGCATATCATTTCTCTATAGAGATATATATATATATATATAATAACGACGGGAAAGAGACTACGAAGGCCATACCTCATTGATATCTCATTCGGCATCACATATGCTGTCTCATGATAAGAAACAATTCCCATCTTATCTGGGTAATCAAATACACCAGTCTCCCTCAACTCTCTAGTGGTCAAATCATAAACGAGTAGTTGATTGAGCTCTGCATTAAGTTCTCTCTCAAGAAACAAAAACCTACTATCTTTCAAATCCAACAGTTTCTTTACATCAAAAAGAAACTCATTGAATAATTTCGTTCATCCTTCTCCCGTCCATTGCCAGATCTCAAACAACTTATACATTTCACCTATATCATCATACAAAATAACACCTAATGATCTATTAATCTCCACGAGATAAAATTTGGTGTCAGGAGCGAATGGCGGCAGGACAAAGGAAGAAAAGTTTTGCATGGAAAAATCAAATGCAAGAACCCCCTTGGTAGTAGTGTAGCCCACTATCCAATAACAACTACCATTGACATATCTAGTACCCATGTTAAAATCAGGGGTAGGGGCCGGATCTCATTCCAAGAATCGGTTGTGAAGGAGTACAGTTGAAACTTTACGCATCTAAAAGATCCATGTTCATCCACCCGAATAAGATTATAGTTTCTAATGACCTTGTAGTCATTTGAAACCGGATCATATCCAAAACCACAATAATTGAACTTATGTAGAAATAAATTCGGAGGTTGTTTGGCTGGAGGAAGGAATTTCAACCGGTGAGTGGTCGGGTTGTAAGGAACAACCTGACCATCGGAGGAATAGAAACACAACAACCCATTGCAGCTAATGAAATCAAATATGGGCATTTGTTGGTAAAAAGAAAAGATGATTGTACTTGATGAGAAAAGTCTTGAGCAGAAATAACACCTAGATAGCGATGGTCACTCCCAAATAGACGCCCCACAACACGTCGATCCATCCTATAAAAGAACATTAATGATTGAGTTGGAAATTCAGAAAAGAAAATAATTATGCGTACTATTTTTAAGATCCAAAATATACATGATAACACGTCAAAGTAAATGTGAAGACAACTTTCCTTAGAGTTACAAGTCCTTGATCACACTCATATATATACCAGTAAAAGTGACACAAGCCTTATTCAAGAATCAACAGTTCCTCATAATTAACCGCTAGTATAACATAGAAAGAAAAATCATAACTTCAACAACGAACATAAAAATTAATGGAGTTTGATGCAACGGGATCTTCTGCAATTGCAATTGGAGCTATATGCAGTCTAAATTGCAATCACATTAAAGTTATTAAAGTAATCATGATTAAATATTCCTTAAATTATTATGGGATCACTTGCTATTTTGTAGATTACTCTCCAGAGGGGTAAAATAGTTATCATGAATAATTCTTTCTTTCTTCTTTTTCCTCTTCGATTGATCTGTCAGTGGCAGAGGGAACGGCGAGACTCGGGATAGTTTCTATGAATTGTTCTTGTAATTTCTAAGTTGTGTACATACTTATGTAATTCATGTGCAATTTGTATGTTCTTAACAGTGTTCTTAAAAATGTTCTTGACACAGGAACAAATAAAAACGTAAAGAACACAAACGATTGGTAACCCAGTTCGGTGATAACACACCTACGTCTGGGGGACAAATCCGAGAGAAATAATTCACTATTACGAAGCAGGGATGCTTTAGGATCTTACACAAAAGGACTCCACCTTATGTCGCCTTTAGACAACCGTTTACAACTTCCTTTTTCAGCGTGAACTATACCGTGAGAGACACCCACAGTCAGGCTTCAGCCACCGGCAGATGGCACCTGTTCTCTAGCAGCTTCGTCAATGAAGTAACAGGCTGAACGATACGTTCAGAAATCACACATCTACTAGCACAATCCTAGTAGGAAAAATATGGCAGACACTGTGTAGAAAACTTTGCAATATGCAAAGTGATATTCAACTCTCGGTGTCTCAAAGTGCGCAGCAGCTTCTTCACGTCTGACTGCATATAAATACCGTGTCTGCATATGGGGATTTTCAACCCTAAACTTAATCTCCAAGATAATATATTCTAGGTAAGAATATATTATAATATCTCCACAAAATCTTTAGGATATCTATAGAATAATATCCTGCACAATCTCCTTCTCTCTCCACATATATCTTGAAGGAAATATATCTTCAAAATATATCCTAGCATGCATTATCTACGCAGCGGAATAAAACATTGGCTACATAAATTGTCAATCTAAAATAGTAAATATTATGATTGCATAACTGTATGCAACAACAATCTCCCCCTTTGGCATTTATGTAGACAAAACCAAATTGCATGCACTTCACACATAAGACCATTGTTCTTCAACCGAGAACATAACCAAGTACATCACAAAGAACACTGACTGTACTTATCAGCGGAGATTAGCACACATCACAGACATGACCTTTCAACCATGATAGCAACTCTCCCTTAGTCCAACACAAGGAATAACAATTGATAGGTAAAGGAGTGCACCCACAGTACCAATATCAAAGTTAAACCAACATAAATCCACCATACATTAGAACAAACTGTCACAAAACACAAAATAAAGAAGTAATAGTCTTATCTCCCCTTGAAGACATGCATGCTACTTCTTCATTTCTCCCCCTTTTCGGATACAGAAATCCAAGGATCAAATAAACCAGCACCTTTACGATAAACACCATCAAAGTCCTTTACGATATTTCCTCACAAATCAACCACTCCAATACCAACAGCATAACAAGAAAACACAACAGCTTCATAAGCAACTCCAAATGCAACCAATCTTGTATATGATCTTTTCAGCTCCCTCTGCATCCTAGCTCTTTCAAATTTGCATTTGATATTATTAACAAACAAACTAACACCACAAGTATCAACACCTATCTCATTAGCAGTTCAAGCAGTCTGAACTGAACTCTGAGGAACATTCTGAGAGACATTTTAAAGAACATCACCTGGATACACGATTTTCACTTATCAGTCTACACCAGCTACTGATTAAATCGATACTTATCACACTCCCTCTGGATTCATAACTTCTATCGGAACCAAGCAACATTACTACAATACTCCCCCTCAATGCAAATTTCTTTATTCTCAAAAGAGTGTAACCACCTCGGCATTCAACACATCAAACTCTTGGTGTTGCAGAAAGAATAAACTCAAGAAACAGACTGAAACCGGTACACCATCTATAGAAGAATAACTTACTCCAAAAAGAATGACATATTGCATCAACAACTCCTCATTAATAAACAGACAACATCATGACAGCAAACTCATGAACTGTAACAGTATGAAAATCTGCACAAACAGAGTTCTCATACATAGAGAATAACATTCTTATGCTAGACAAAGCAGATGGAGCAGAGCATTGAGGAACATCCTCAGGAACATCGTCAGGTACATCACCACCTGTAGCAACTTGTTCGACACCAATTGAACTGAATCCACATGGCTTTCTAACATTATCCTCTAGTATATCAGAATTGAGAAATATAGGAATAAGCATAAAAACCTTCAGAGCTTTCCCATCAAATCATCACATTAACCACAATATTCTGATATGACAAGATCCGATAAGTAAGTCCAGAAAAAAAAATAATCTCCCAACTCTTGATCTTGCAAATGATATGCCACAAACACTGTCAAACATCATACTCCCAAAATCGATTGAGCTTATAGCACAAATCCTATAAATTAGAGATCCAAACATCTCTACCAACAGAAGTTTGCTATGTCGCAACCAACCAAATTCCAATAATCAACAAGTTATAAGCGAAGAAGCTAGCAACTTCAAACCAAACATAATGTCCATGTCATGTGATCTTCTTAGCACCAACAATATCAGAAACTTGAATGACATGTTCTTCAACGGATTGATGAATAACTAAACAACATGAATACTGTCACCATCAAGTACTTCATCGTCTCTAATAACTTTAGTATCCGCATCCTCATTTCCAGAGTCACACTAGCATCAAATATCTACCATCTCAGCAAAATAAATGGATTGTTCCCCCTCAACTGAACGAGCACTCTTACCAAAATTCAAATCTAATGCTTTTAACAAGACGAGCATTAATACAAGATGTCAAAGCTCTCAAGTTCTTTTCAAGACATCTTCAAAAATTCACAGAAACTACTCCCTTTCCAAAGATTATACCCAACTCATGAGCAGTATACTTCACTTGCATCTTCTCATGGGTGCAGGAAACTTGACAACATTGTCATGACCAGTAGACTTATCACTCATCTCATAATAATTTGAGCAAATAGAAATCTATGTTCGTTTAGCTCACCCATCACAAGGTTCACCTTCGAAATGATAAAGAGCTAGCACATCAGCATCATCATTATTCATGCAAGAGAGACATTTCCTTGAGAACTGGTTCAGGAAAGATGGTAGCATGCTTTACCAACAATGCCAAAATTTTGTCCAAACAAAAGACCTTTCAAATAATCAAAGAAAACAATGGTCAAAAATAAGTTAAGCAACTTATCGACATTCACAAGAATCTCCCAGCTGAAAATAAGAATTCCAGAGAATCATCAACACTTGAAGAAAAAATCCAAATATCTCTTCAGACTAAGAAGCAACATCAGTATCTTTTACTGCACTATCTTCAGCAGCAGCAGTGGCCTAAAGATCATCATCAATAGCCCTATCAGAACCTGCATCAGCATCTTGAGGAACATCTCCAACAACATCGACAACTGCATCCTTGTTAGCTATGTCAAAACCTACATCAGCAGTCCTAGATTCATCACCAGTTGTACCCTCTTGATCCACTTGCTCCATCAGCTGAAGACTTAGGAACAATTTCTGGGAATAACTTCAATACACTCTCCACAGTAGACTTGTATCCAGACAAAAACTTCATGTGCTTGGAAATCTTTCCTAGCTCCTTTTCAAGCTTCTTCCGAACTGTACTCAGCACCACATTCTTCACTGAAGTAGTTAAATCATCATCAATCATTTCAACCTCATCCTCGTCAATCACTAAATCAACATTTATAGTTTTCTTTCTTACGTTTGCAATGGCTGATTTCCTTTCAACATCAACAACATGATGTTTTCTGTCAAAGATCTTAACACTAGGCCTCAAAGCACCCAAACAGCAGAAGCCCAACAAATAAAGTTGACTTTAAACAGGGACAAACTCTCAAAACCCAGATCAAACATAGAGTTGGTTTTGAAGAAATAGAGAGGAAAATAAATGCTCGGAGATCAACTCTCCATTGAAGAAATCCACATGAGATCAAACTTTGTAACTTTTGGATAAACAATATTCTAAACACGAGAAACATCCTCAGCTTTCAAACATAAGTTCTCTCCGAAGTTCAGAGAGTACCATATTTGGTACAGAAGTGACAGAAGCATATTCAGGAACGGCTTCAGGAACATTCTGAAAGACATTATCGGAAAGCTCAGAATCACCAAGATTTTCATCCTCTCGCACATCATCAACACAATATATTATCGAAACTCCCTAAACTCCACACTTGAAAACTTCAAAATCTTGTAGATCAGTCCAAGATAGACTAGCTTCTTAGCAGCACCCGTAGTATCAATGTAGTCACATACCTTTGTGAAAATCATACCTCCCAGATTCACATTCTTCCTAGTACCAATCATGTATATCAACTTTGTGACGTCCTGACCTACTGTAGTACGATGATTAGTAGGAAGCCAGTTTCGAATTGCAAGTGAGAACAACATAGAATGCTTGGAGGACAGTGATGAGGCTGGAAATTCTTGCCTATCGTCTGGCCAAAAATCAAACAAACCTCCAGTAATCTCTTCTGCAACCTCATGCAAATCCACTACCAAAGAATTAAAATCCCCATACTGATCTTCAGGCACAGAATCTCTCCCAAGAACAAGATTAATCACAGACTCTTTCAATTTCAACTCAGACATCAACTCATCAATACCAGCAAATTTAAGAGCCTTATTCTGCACAAATCTATCATCCAAAAAACCTCTTTTTGCAATAGACTTCCACCTTTCTCTATGAACATCAGAATGAAAGAGATGATCAGAATTACCTCCAGAAGTCTCACCCTCTTCACAAACAGGAGAATGGAGTAGGGAATCTTCATCAGATGAGAGATCAGCAGAGTGCTCTCGATTTGCACCTCCACACTTGGGCATTGCATCAACCATCAATTTTCGAGAAGTAGATCTGGTACTCGGCTTGCTAGGGTCATCTTTCCTTTTCCCTTTACAATCTTCTTTTTCTTCAAAATTACATCTTCACCAGATTCATTAACTTCGACTGGACCGCTTTGAACATAACTCGAAGAAGAGGGTTTCTTACGCAACTTTGTAGACACACAATCAGACAACAATTTCTTCCTCTTCATCAACCGTGAAGCAAGATTGAGATGAGGATCAATCACTCTATAGATTTGCCACTAAGATTGCGATTGTGGTCGTCAATTTCTACTGCCGAAGTAGAGTTTTGCTCTGTTTCAATTCCAGCAATAATTTGAACAAGCTTTAAAGATTCTTTCATATGGGAAGTGAGAGGAAAATCCCAAGATTTATTCATAGAATTAAACAAATAGATGAAGAAAATCTTCAATTAGGTTGGAGAAGAAATCAAAAATCTCCTTTTCTTTTTCTCGCTATTTTGACTACCTCCAACAAAGAGAAAGAAACTCTTCACATTCTCTTAAAAAAATTAAGAGATATTCCACATCGGCATAAGTAAAGTCAACTCAGAGTTGACTAACACCACACAGTAACATCTCGCGGAACATCTTCAAGAACATCTGCTGAATTTCCAGAAATCCAATTCCCCTCAATTCAAATGCAGAGAAATTTCCTCTTCATGAAATCACCTCATCAAAGAATTCATCATCCCATAAACATATCAGAATTCCACCAAAAAACATAGATCTCCCTTTTTTACCACCACAGAAAACCAATGCAAGAAAAACTACTTCAAGAATATGGACAGAAGCAAATCACTTCTCCAACAGAGGACAACAGAGAAAAACCACCTCTTGAATAACAAAACCAAATTTACATCATACAGATGTAAGGGTGAAATTTGAAGGAGAATTCGCATAACACAGAGACCACGCAGGTTCAAAGATGTTCTTAACACATTAATACCTTCACCATACAACGTCTTGACAGAGAGATCATCACTTACAGCCCAATTGAAGCTTATATCTCTAGAAAATAAATTGAGAAATGTCAATCTTCCATATACGTTCTGAAGTAAAGTCCGTTCTTCAGAAACTTCAACTTCACTTTCCGTCATCTTCACAAATACTTTCATAAATAGGCTTCGCATCTTGCATTTGATCATCCCAAACTTATGAAAGACAAAAAATTCCAATCTCTAACTCCACAATAATGTCATCAACAAATATTTGAACGAAACACTCATGTGAGAAGTCTGACTTGAAGAAGAGATAATTACTTGAATCAAACAGACATCCAAGATTAACGATGTGGACTTCAATAGTAGCACCAACATTCTCTCTAGCTTGAAGATTTTCAGCATCAAGACCATTTTCAATGCCCTTACTGACATTGACTTCATCAGCCTGACAAACATTTTCAAGGACATCTTTGGTAACACTGACTTCTGCTGTAACAAGCCCCAATCCAGAAGTTTGTATACCTTCTTCCATCACCTCCAGAAAATCATAGCTTTCTTTATCAGGAACATTTTCAGAAACATCTTCAGGAACAATCAGCACAGATTGTGTCAGAATTTCCAAACTTCTCTCAATCTTATTCACATCCATCTTCAGCACTTCAAAATCAACAGTGAGTTGTGACAGCTTTCGTTCATGAACGCGATTGTTCTCCTCAAATATATTCTGTAAAAAATTTCATGCCTCCATAGTAGAATCATAATCAGAAATTAGTGAGATAACATTTAGACTCACAGCAGCACAAATAAGATTTAGAGCTTTCTTATTTGAATGGAATTTTTTCTCCTCGTAAGACATCCTCTGTTCTTAGTTTTAGACTTCCATCAGCAGCAGTAGGAGAGGTCCATCCTCCAACAATAGTCATCCAAGCCTTATCATCAGTAGCTCGAATGAAGCACGTCATTCTAACTTTCCAATATCCGTAATTCGTGCCATCAAATATTGGTGGCCCTAATTCCTCCTCCATTGAAACCATCTACACAGAAGTATGCACAACTTTAGAAATATATCCCCAAGATCACAACACCTGAACAATAACCTTGGTGACATGCTCTGGTACCAATTGTAATTTCTAAGTTGTGTACATACTTATGTAATTCATGTGCAATTTGTATGTTCTTAACAATGTTCTTAAAAATGTTCTTGACACAGGAACAAAAAAAAACGGAAAGAACATAAATGATTGGTAACCCAGTACGGTGATAACACACCTACGTCTGGGGGACAAATCCGAGAGAAATAATTCACTATTACGAAGCAGGGATGCTTTAGGATCTTACACAAAAGGACTCCACCTTATGTCGCCTTTAGACAACCGTTTACAACTTCCTTTTTCAGCGTGAACTATACCGTGAGAGACACCCACAGTCAGGCTTCAGCCACCGGCAGATGGCACCTGTTCTCTAGCAGCTTCGTCAACGAAGTAACAGGCTGAACGATACGTTCAGAAATCACACATCTACTAGCACAACCCTAGTAGGAAAAATATGGCAGACACTGTGTAGAAAACTTTGCAATATGCAAAGTGATATTCAGCTCTCGGTCTCTCAAAGTGCGCAGCAACTTCTTCACGTCTGACTGCATATAAATACCGTGTCTGTATATGGGGATTTTCAACCCTAAACTTAATTTCCAAGATAATATATTCTAGGTAAGAATATATTATAATATCTCTACAAAATCTTTAGGATATCTATAGAATAATATCCTGCACAATCTCCTTCTCTCTCTACATATATCTTGAAGGAAATATATCTTCAAAATATATCCTAGCATGCATTATCTACGCAGCGGAATAAAACATTGGCTACATAAATTGCTAATCTAAAATAGTAAATATTATGATTGCATAACCGTATGCAACAACAGTTCTCTCTCTTTTTGAAACCCAATAATTTGTATTTGTGGCTTGTCCGAAGCAAAAAAACAATATTCTGCTTCAAGAGTGCAGAGACGCTTCATTCTCTTCTCTCCATTTTCTATAGAATCTGTCATATACTACCTTTGTCTCATTTAAGTAGACCAGTATTCCGTTTTGGTCCGTCTCAACTAATAGACCTGTTTCCTTAAATGATAAAGAATACTTGGCTACAATTAACTCTCTTTCCTCAGAATTAATTATGGCCACACAATCTCCACTCTCTTGATTCTTGTATCTACATGAACCGTCCCTACTTAAATGAGACGGAGGTAGTAGGATTTTTTTTCCTTGGTTAGTTAGAAAGAGAGAAAAAGAAAGAAAGAAAGAACTATTCATTGGTAACTATTTTACCACGAAAAAATAAATAAATAAATACAGTAATTTATATTTATATTATGCTACGTCTAGCAAATATATATAGCAGTTTCAAAACTGCTACAAAAAATAAAACCCGTCATCAAAAAAATTAGCATTGTGTGCGTGTGTTGGTCTAGTGGTAGGGGGTTAAGTCTGAACCAAAGGTCTCGGGTTCGAATCCTCCGTGGCGTGGCCTTAAAATTTATCTGATCAAAAAAATAATAATAATAATAGGAGTATAAATTAACATTGATCCGAGTTAATTTGAAAATTTATCTGATCAAAATAAATAAATAAATAATAATAGGAGTATAAATTAACATTGATCTGAGTTAATTTGACTCTTATGGATGCACAGCTTATCTGGGACGGAGGGAGTATAATTTTATGTATACAATACAACACTTTACTTTTGTATAATACTACCTCCATCCCATATAGTATCCCGTTAAAAAAATACTTCAAAATTATGTTTTAAAATTCGTACTAGGTTTCGGTGGAAATACGTACCGGAAAAGTCAATAAAACAAAGTTGACTAACTACATGGGATGGAGGTAGTAATTTGTAACCACTTGCATAAAGCAATTGTAGAGAGAAGTGCTGAATCAATAAAAATTAATTTCCTTTGAGAAAGTTACGTTTTTAGCCACGTGAAGATATGAAGATTAAAGTAAGTTATCGACCCCCATTTCCCAAGGTTAAAAATGTCGAACTCTAAAGTGAAACGATAATGTTTTGTCAATTTTAGAATTATGTCGTTGAATTTATAAAATGATTTGGTCAATTAGACTAATCCAATTTCAATGCCAGTATAAAATAAGGAAGAAAATCGATATCGCATGCAAGGCCGGTCCTGTGGTTCGTGTGGCCCTGGGCGAAAACGAAAAAAAGGGCCCTTTCACAAGCGAAAAAAAATTATCTCTATAACTTATATGAGTTTTAGTGGTTTATAAGTAGTAAAATTGTGCTCCAAAAAGAAGAGAAAAATAATGGTAATATATTCAGAAGTCGCATGAATTAAAATATAAATAAAATTCAGTCAAATAGAATAAGAGGTAACACAAATAAATAAATAAAAACTAGAAAATTAAATATTTTTAATTTTTCATTATTATAACCTAGCTAGTACTAATTATAATTAAAACTAAGGGTGTGTTCTCTTTGAAAGAAAAAGTGGGAAGAGGAAGGAAAATTTTCCCACGCAATTATTTTTTCTCCCTTATAATTTCAAATCTATAGTATAATATTTCTATCTCAATTTGGAGTAATAATATTTTCCTACATATATACATTATTTCCCACATTGTGGGATGATATTTTCTACACTTTTCCTATCCTTACTTTTTCTTTCCGTCTAAGAGAACACACCATAAAAGACATTAAAGAAAAGAAAAATAAAAGAAAAAACTAAAACTCATATAAAAACAAAAAATTAAAATAAAAAGAATGGGCCCCAAAATTTTGGGGCCCTAGGCACAAGCCTTGTGGGCCTTGTATCACGTCCGGGCTTGATCGCATGCAAAATTAGAATTTTGTAAAAGGTTACATATTTACATTTAAATTTTAACAATCGTATGCAAAATCAAAATTTTGCAAAAGTTTTTTTTTTTTTTTTTTTTTTTTTAATGCAAAAGATTTTGTATCTAGAGACAATTGTCACTATTAATAAGTGCGAACCAAAACATTTGCAGTTGACAAATTATTATCATGCCACTACTAATATTAAAAAAAATACAGTTATCAATATAATTACTTTATCAACATTTATAGATAAGCAGAATGATGCAATGCGCCAGTTTAATAAACAATAATATACTACAATTCTGTAATAAAAGTGTTTATTTGTGGGTAAAAAGTAAAGATGAGCAAATACCCGATGAGAAAAGTCTTGAGTAGAAATAACACTCAAATATCGATGATCACTGCCAAAGACACGCCCCACAACAAGGTTTAGCCATCCTATAAAGAAAATTAATGATCGAGTTAGAAACTCGAAAAGAAAACAGAATTCTAATATGCATGTATTTCAAAACTTCAATGAAGAATCACCACCAACAGCTCAAGACTTCCTATTTTGGTTGAATATTTTCGCTCCTTTAGCTTTAGTTTATTTCTTTCACACAAATACGCAGAGATACATAATAAAACTCAAACTTAACCTAATTAATTCCTTCTCTGACTGTCAGATTTATCAACTGTGTTTGAACAATTACCCAGCAATTAACAAAATAATTTAACACCCACCAAAAGAAATCAGTTGATGAAAAAAAATTCAGACAAGTAACCTCTGTAGGAAGGGTTGTAATCCGTGGGTGTATGAACGGCGACGACGGGGGCGCGGCGGGCAAACTTCAATTCGACGACGGGAATCGGCTACGATGCAAGAAGGGTTTTCTTTTTCTCCCTCTTTTTGTTCGTACGTACGTAGTAGTAGGACGTTGTCTTTCTTTTTATCTTTTTTTTTCTTTTTTTAATTTTAAGAATATATATCTTATATATCTATCTAAATTGTATACATATTATTCAATAATAGTAATATTTATTCAATTCAAATCTGATTCGTTTGCTAATAAGATTCTACAACCATATATCCATACCCTATTAATTAAATCTAATTTGTTTCCTAATAAGATTCTACAACAACATATTCATACCCTATAAATTAAAAACTTAGAGAATCTCAACGATATTCTCTTGCCTCCTTCTCTATATACGATTCTTCACTATCCTTTGTTAAGGTTAGTACTCAAAGCATGTGTATCTTATTTTATATATAATTCCGCAGCGGATTCGGAGTACCACGTTAATCCATGCGCTTACGTGGCATCCCCTACATCCTCCGTTTTCTATTTATCTAAATTGTATACATATTATTCAATAATAGTAATATTTATTCAATTCAAATCTGATTCGTTTGCTAATAAGATTCTACAACCATATATCCATACCCTATTAATTAAATCTAATTTGTTTCCTAATAAGATTCTACAACAACATATTCATACCCTATAAATTAAAAACTTTGAGAATCCCAACGATATTCTCTTGCCTCCTTCTCTATATACGATTCTTCACTATCCTTTGTTAAGGTTAGTACTCCAAAGCATGTGTATGTGCGTAATTGTTGGCGACTCCAGGATTTATGATTCGGAGGTGCGAGAAATAATTATATAACATTAATAGTATCATTTTATAATAAGATCAACGAATATAGTAAAATTAAAAATATACCTAATTTAATTTTCGACGATGCTTCATCACTTGAAAGCAATTGGTAACATTGTCATAAGAAATATATATATATATATATATATATATATATATATATATATATATATATTAATTGAGAATGGGCTAAAGAAAGAAAGTACTACCTCCATCCCATTATATTAGAGTTCTTTGTTTTTTGATTTTTCGGCACGTTTTTCCACCGAAACCTAGTACGGGTTTAAATTATTTTTTCCCCTACACCCAAGCGGAGTAGGAGTACAATTTAAATTAGCCTTATCTTTTGGGAGTATTTTATTCAAGGTAAGAATATCTTCTTCAAACATATTAGTTTCCTTCTGACTTCATACTTTATGGTAGAAGGAAATAATATCTCGTAATATATATCCTCGCATACAATATATACGACACCGGATACAGGCCAGAAGCTACATAAACTGCCAACATGAACGTTGCATGCCGTAGCCGGTGATCTCGAGCTCGGCCACAGGCGGATGGCGGTGCCGCCGTCTTTGGCCTGAGTTATGGACTCCTTTATGTTCTTTGTGTTGTCGAAATCCATTTCCCATTGGTTTAAGCTGCATGTCGCCACCTCCTTCTTCTTCTTCTTCTTCTTCTTCTGCTTCTTCTTCTTCTTCTTCAATCTCAATGCTATAAAACAGTCAGTATATAAAGAGGAGGGATTTCATTTCAGCATGGCTATGATAAACGTTTTTGTTTGTGTAATAAAAAATTAAATATGGGATAATTGGTTCGAGGGCATCTTTCTTTTGGGATAATAATAATAATAATAATAATGATGACGACGACCATGATGAAGAAGATGATAATAATAATAATAATAATAATAATAAATATTATTATTATTATTATTATTATTATTTTTATCAGATTATTATTATTATTATTATTATTATTATTATTATTATTGATCCGAGTTAATTTGACTTTTATGGATGCAGCTTAACTGTAAAGAGATCTTATCTTATCTACATAGTTTATGTGCTTTCAAAAAATAAAAAAAGTACAGTTTAGGTATACAACACTTTACTTTTGTTATGCATAAAGCAATTCTTAATATTCTTCACTTAACATTTGGGAGATCTGATTATACTCCAATGGCGACTCCAACGCCCAGTAAATCTTTATTCAATATAATTAAAACTATCATCATCACTATATTAAGATCAAATATACAGAGACCAAATACATGAATAAAACCATGTAGCACACGACACTATCGATCATCCATGATCAACATAATCCTTTAAAGATAATTACAAGCCAACATTCGGATTGCCCGAACCTGCAGCAACGACACCCATGCCACCGTCAACCCCCATCGTTTCATAATCAATAGCTACTCTATCACCATCCAATTCCTTCACAAGTTCGTCTATTTTTCGGAACTGAAATGGCCACCTTGCATTGTATAGGAATTGGCGTAGATCATACCTATTATCCTCTGGTGAGTAACTCTGCATAAGGTATTTGAAGGCGAGCAAGATTAAAATCTTAGATTTGCGCATAAAGGGAAAACGAGAGAACAATGATCGTACAAAACCTTCACATGATCGTAAGAAGTACCTCTGCATGGTATGATGGAGTTAGAACAGTCATCTTGTGTCTATTGATGGAATAGTACTTGAAGAAATATTTCACTTTCTCAGCTACCTCTGCTGGAGTTAACTTTGTTCCCCACTTGTAGCATAGATTCTTCCACAAAAGGCAGAAAAAGGAATCAACATTGGAAATTTACGAAATCATAGATGCAACCAAAGTAATTAACTTACAATCATCAGAAGAAAACTTAGTTTGGAAAAACATGGCTTGCAGAGTATATAATTGTGTATTGGGATCCTCATGCAAAGAAAAATATGCAATTGCCAGCAGTTGTAGAAAATTATTCCATTTCTGAAATTGGTTCTGAAATCCTCCATTAAAAGTGACTATACTTGCTTATTATCAACTTGTTAATTGCACAAGACAGTGAACTGTGTGCATGAAGGTGGGGCAGTGCTCAAGCGAGTGGACAAAGGATTGGTAATAAAATAAAAATAAACACAAACCTTAAACATGGACACAGGTCCACAGCGGAAGATCTTTCGCAGCCTTCCGTATACTGAGAGTTCTTCATATGTCATTCCCATATCCACTTCATCCAGCTGTTTTAAACAAATATGTATTCAGTCATGAGCTATTAAATCATGTAACAACTATTCTGCCTCCACCATCAAGAAGCAACAACTAAAATATATTTTCCGTGTTGAACATGCCGAGAAAAATATAGAGCGACCAGAAAAAAAGAATAAATAATTGCAAAAGGTTAAGAAAAAGGTGTGAAAATAGGAAGGAAGTATTTAACCAAATAACATGCTTGCAGCTGCGTGATCAGGTACTGACCTGACTGTAATTGGATCGAATTGGCTCCAACTCAGCAGTGGGAGGAGCAGCTTCAATTTCTTTCAAGGAAGAGAAACCCAAATGGGAAGCAGCCCATCTTAAAAAACTTCTCAAATCTTGCTTACTGATGCTTCCAATAGGATTTATATCAGCAGAACTGCAATCGTACTGCAAAACAGAAGTGGTTAGTAAAAACTCACCAACCCCAACACTGTCATGACTGGTATAAGTTGAATTCAGCAACACACAAGATTCAGGAACAAAGGGCAAATTCTTGATACAGAGTTGAGAAATGAAGTCGACCATATGCTATAATAAGCTAAAGTTTCCTGACAATTTTCTCACCTGACTGACTTGAGTTTGGGGTTTTATTGAGGATTGAATTAACAAAATGATTTTGATAAGCACAAAAGACTGAATGGATCTCTGAAGTAACAATGATCTTGCCAAGAATGTGCGTAACATAGACATATTGGTACCTTTGTTAAGTAACCACGTAATCCTTCATCAACATTGGAGCTCCCTAAGACCAAATAAAAACCAGGTTTGTTATGAACCCACGGCAAGAGCGATGCTAGCATAAATGCTAAGACCATTCTTATTCGAGCCTGAATGTTTTGTAACCCTAAATTTTCAATATTAGAGCCCCCATCTACCTGTTACAAAATAGTAAACCAACAAGAAACATTAGTTATGTAAATCCTGCATATGCCAAATGTCAAGCATATACGCAATCTAGATAAAAATCAATAAATGCATTGATGCTTTCATTATACACTCATTAATAATTTTTTATAAACCTTCAAGCTCTTGCATTTTACCTTGTAACGTGGTTGTTTTCCAGTAAGTCTCTGAAACAAAGAGAGCAGAGCAGAAATCACTGCATCTATTGAGACATCAAGATGCCATGAACCAATCTCTTCTGCGAGCACCTTTGCCCTCGTTCTTGTGGCATTGGAACTACAAGTGATGATGATCAGATTAATGATACAAGAAAGATATTATGAACATTAGGTAAAAGTCGAATGACACTTTTCTCTTTCTGAGCAATGGTCTTGGAAAGACAAAAATTCTACAGTATTCTATTCAGGCAAGAAAGCTACATTTAATCAAAAATTATCATAAACGGCAGAATTTGTTTCAGAAGAAATGTTTCATATTGCATAACTGAAGTCACCTCAGTGGGAAGTTTTCAAATTGATACTGAGGTCAGATTAGAAATGCTGACTTGTGATCTCTACCAGATAAATTTCATAGCTGTCTCAGACTAAGTGCAAACTTTAGCTGCTCACAAGCTTCCATTAGCATATCCAAGCATACAATAATTTTAGAAGACGCCATTCAACCCTCTAATAATAGAATAAAGATAAGCCA
The DNA here is from genome assembly GCA_001642375.2 of Mentha longifolia. NCBI lineage: Eukaryota > Viridiplantae > Streptophyta > Magnoliopsida > Lamiales > Lamiaceae > Mentha > Mentha longifolia. Next base: position 27,064,244 of record CM038113.1, read on the forward strand.
AATAATTGTAAACCCTAGGTGCCCAACGAAAGAAAAAATGGAGATGAAGCATTGGGAAATGATTCTGCACTCACAGCAGCTAAATGAGTCACCAACATAACAATCTCAGAATGTCATATACTGAAGCTGTCTCTCTGAGTTTATAAAGATATTTGAAGTTAGTTCTGCACTTCTGCTCATATGTTCTCACCTATTTTCAGTTCCCATGAAAACAGTGTAGAATATACGTTTGGCGAATTCTTTGCTGTCTGTTGGAAATTGTCCATCAGCATAATGGCCAATCCTTACGGCGTCAGCTTTGACCTGTTCATCCCCGTCTGATATTGCTGAAGTAAGAAGCATCTTAATCAATACCAGTACAACATTTGGCATAATATTAAGACTTTTGTACACATCAAGAGGGCATAAAGGCCTCATACAACCACCGTGAAGCTATTACTGGTAGAATTAACAATGTCTATGCAACACATTGCAGTTTTAAATAAAGAGATATCACTGTTGATCATGCAAAAAAAACGTGAGGATATGTGCTACACGAAAATAATGGAGCTTTTTAGCACCTAAGTCATTTAATGACTTTTAGGCCAATCAGACAAATAACTAAAGTAGGGAATATCATTCTGTTCATTCCAAGAGCAAAGGGGTATAGACCGTATACTAATTGCTGCCTCATAAAAGCCTCTTGGAATTTGCCTTCATCATCGTTGACATGAATTGTTAAACATATACAGCATACTTGAATCTTCACACAAAACAAGGGAACAAATTGCAACCCCCCCCCAAATCAAGCATTTGTTAATTTAAATGCAAAAACAAATGAAATAGCCTAGTGATTTTGACCAGACTGCGGTTCCTATAATTGAATTGATATGGAAGGTCAGATGAGTTCTAGAACCTACAAAAAAATAAATTAGCTTCATATTTAGGAATTTAGGACCCAAAAGAGAGCTGGATGCAGATTTTTATTGTATTTCAAAATAAAACTGCGCTCTGTTAGATTAGACATTTAGATGAAATTTATGTTTAACATAGCATCACAACCTAGCAAAATGAAAAGTTCAGTAGTCAAATCTCGCCATTATCCATTTCTGCATGCAATGCTCTGATAATAAATAAATAAAAGAAAGTAACCAGCTTATAGATGAGGAACATGTTAATTATAGAAACTAATGGGTGAAGTTTAATTATCGAAATTTACCTTTTACTACTAGCTGGCACATGCAACCAACTATTGCGGCAACAGAGGAGCTATCTGCTCCACCAGAAAGTGGAAGTAAAAAACCAGATGCACCACTTCTTCTCAAATAATCCCACAACCAACAACCTGGCCCAAAAGCTATTTCTTCTTCAGGTGAATGGTATTGAATCTGGAAAGGATGGGAAATTAAATCCAGTAAACTTTAACATATGAAGCTATAAATTTTTACTGGATATTTCAATTGGATACTAAAAAATTAAAGTAAAATGCATATATGATTGAGTTCTAAAAGCACAAAATCAAGTGAGAAAGTAAATCAATCGATAAATAATACTCCCTCCGTCCTGCCCAACTTGACTCACTTTATTATTTTATACCTCATATATATTCAAGAAGTGATACAAGTTAGGCGGGACGGAGGAAGTAGTATAATAGTGGCCTATAGAGAGTGCTGCCGAGTAATTTGGTTTCTACGAAATAGATAAAATTCACATAAATATTTATTTATATTACCAAAGTAATTGCTTTTATGTTGGCTAGTCCATTACAGAGTCATATATCTTATTATAGAATTCACAGAGCAATGAAGATATTATAAATAGATTATCTACGATATTATCCCACACTTACTTAATGTTTAAGATAAGCATAAGTGATGGGAATGAGCTAAAGTATGTAAGTGACGGGAATGAGCTAAAGTATGTAAGTGAGTGCTGGTTATTCTATTTTCATCATATAATCACTTTTATTAAAATTTAAAAAAAAAAGAAAAAAAAAGAAAAGCATTGGAGAAGCAATAAAGAAAAACAAAAATACACTTTATTACATTCTAATGTAAGAGGCAAACGATGAGTGAGGTGGATGCAAGCATAAATTATGTCGTCAAACATCAGCTATTAAAGCTAAAAAAGAGGTAAAGTTCCAAGCTACTTAGTTAACTACAGCCATCAAGATCAACATCTTCATACTACCTCCATCCCATTTATTTAGACCTATTTACTATTTGGCACGTATTTCCACTGAAACCTAGTACGGGTTTTAAAACATAATTTTGTAGTATCGTTTTTTTTACGGGATACTATGACCCGTAAAAAAAACGATACTACAAAATTATGTTTTAAAACTCGTACTAGGTTTCGGTGGAAATACGTGCATAAAGCAAATAGGTCTAAATAAATGGGATGGAGGTAGTATTTAGAAATTTGCCCCTCTTTGACACATTCAGGTCAAGGAAAAGAAAACATGAGTTAAATGATTGAAACTCGAAAGATACGGAAGACCTTGTAGAGTTGTAGGTTTAATAATTAAAACAATTTCATGTCAACCACTGATTGCTCACCTTAAGAGGACTTGAAAGCAACATTTGGAGCTTAAAAGACTCGCACAGTTTATAAGGTACTTCAATGGAGGAAACTTTTGATTTGCAACTGGCTTGTTCCTGAAAGCTACTAATAGATCCCCTGAGGCTGGCAACCTGCAATGAAAAGTTTCAGGAAGCCAAAATGCTACATATAATGTGATGAAACCATTAAGAATAACCATATACTGAAAAGAGAATCCTGTATTGTTTTATCCATTACTCTGTTGCAAATTAAGGAAGAAGATGAGCTGTTAAGGGTATCTGCAAGATATCATTTGCCATAAGTCTCAACACCATGTATTTCCTGACTGCTAATAACTAAAATCATGCATTGAAAAAGAACAACACCATATATTTCCTGAGCCAATACAGTTGAACACATAAATTGTGACTTGCTGTATTAACTTTACTATCACAGACACGGAAATAAGTTCCTCTGATGCCCTAGCAAGAAATTGCAGTACAACATACCGCATCTAGATCTACTTGAGCAACCACCATTTCCACATCCTTCAAGGAGAATTGTGAGCCTTGGGCAACCACATCTCCATTCACGACAATGCAGGAACACCCATCTGAATATAGAAATTTCTCAGACATGACTCCCTAAAACATCATGTATTTGTGTCACAAGGAAAAAGAAAGGGCCATAAATCCAAGTATTCCAATATCTTAGTGAGATTTAAGTAATTTAATATACTGGTTCATCTCAGACACAGATATTTCTTGGAGTCTAAATCATTTATTCAAATATATTGTCAGGTAGATATTAACACAGAGTGAAAGCTAGTAAGCTTTTCAAGAGCATGTCCTTGATCCAGCAACATGTTCCCAGAGAACAAGGCGGAGGACACAACAATTAACATTTCAGGAATATTACAATGCCGTTCTAAACTTAGTAGAGCATTTATTACAAAGCATATCACTGACATTGTCCAAGTTCGACTAAGTAATCAGGTCAGAATGAAATATGAAGGACCAAAGTTCCGTATGCTATTTCTGTGACAAAAAGCGAAACAGTCAGAGCTGAATTAGAGGTTTTAAGTTTCCCAATATTTCAAAGATGAAACTAAAAGAAACCGGGTTGAAACTGAAAAATGAAGGGCCAATATTTGTGGTGCATAAATTCATGTGAAATAGTAGTGAAAGGCATAGCAACCCCAAAGATTTTAAGTGTTTTGAGAATATGAGATCAGATATGTCGCCACAACAACCAACACTATGGAATGTGAAAAACAACTCACACTATGTCACCCACCATAATAAAGGCGGCTACCATCACATCCTTGCTGATTACTGTACATGTAAACTCCTCCACGGGTATGCGTAGCACCAATAATAGCACGGAGTCGAAGATCAAGTTTGCGTAGTTGATGATGACTTCCACTAGCATTCAGAAAAACTTCAACGCCATTCAATGCAAGTTCGGCATGAGGGGGCATTGGGCTAAAGAGTTCCTCACAAACTTCAGCTGCAATGGCTCTGAGCAAGACAAAGGTTTTAAAGTTGTATAAATTGGGAACAGTTGACCAGAGCTCAAACTCAGCTATGCTTATATACGTAGTAAGTACAGATGACCTGTTGTACTAAACTCATTTGACTCAGATTATACAACTACATGATGCATCGAAACAGGATTTCCAACTATTCCAAAGATGGAACCAAATCTACTTGCAGAACTTGATTGGTGTACCTTGAACTGATTTATAATCGGAAGTGGTTGATATAGATAAACCTAATTGCACCTTTCTTAAAATGTAAGCGACTGCTACAGATTTTAGCTTTATACATTACATTCATTAACAAAATCCTGCTAAAAGATCATGGGTCTTCAGTTTACTAATATTCAAAAATTTGACTGTAGAACTATTTTTTTGAGCCTATGCCACAGAAAAAGTAAGGAATAAATACGCTAGTACAGCACTACTCTAAGATGATTAAAAAAAACAGTGGTAAGAAGTAGACTTCAAAAGAAAAGAAAAAACGGAGGCTGGAGAACATGATGACTTACACGTCCAGAAACTGAATATATCCATAGCCAAATGGGACAGTTGTTTGTGATACAGCCTCAGATATATCCCTTGGAAGCAAAAAGTCTTCAAGAGGCCCTTTCTGTTTCCAAGCGGTAAACCATCTGAGCTCCCTGTAGTTTCCATCATTTGCCAGCCACATTTTTGGGCGTATCATCACTATGTTTCTATTCAAACAAAGCACTTGACAATTGTAACGCTCTGACCCTTTGATTACAGGCATACCGAAACTACATAATATGCCATCAGTCCAGTCGCCTACAAGTAATTCTTTTAAACAATCCCACCTGAAGATTGATAATTGAAAGTGTCACAACAACAATAATAATGCAAAGGATCTTTCTTCCAGTGACAAAAAAAGTTACAATTGATTGCATTTTAGGGATAAAAAGGTAGGCCATTCTCTGGAATTTCCCAGTTTCTTTTGCAGAGGGAAACCACCTAGCATTAAGACCATTAGAGAAAGACAACTCAATAATATGATAATTAATTAAGCACTGAAAAGCTTTCACCTCAGAGCTTTAAGATGTTAGCAATATGATGGTCTCAGTTATCACTTGGTTAAGAAATTATAAACCAACCGTTCTACACTAAACTCTTCCATCACAACTTAGCAACGTAGAAAAAACCAAACTACCTACTGCAAGCTCAGTGATAAGTTTGCACATAAATAATGGAATCCACGAGTTTGCGTCACTTCTAAACTGAAGTCAAAAATCTATGACCTCCAGCATCAATCCCCTGTTATTTCCTGAGAAATTGAGAAATAAAGCAGAGAATTGTGGAGGCTTACGCATGGTTGACAGTGTCGAGTTCCAGGAAATGGTCCTCGCAGCCATAGCCGGTGATTTCAAGCTCTGGACCGAGCCGGATAACCGCGCCGGCTTGTTTAGCCCTGGAGATGGATTCCTTAATGTTCTTCATGTTGCAATCGAAATCCATTGCCCATTGATTGAGGTTGCAGGTGGCTACCTTGAGAAGCCTCATTTTCCCAATTCTCTGCAATTCGCGAGAAGAAGTAAAGCAAACGAACAGAGAGAGAGAGAGTGTGTGTGTGGAGTGGGCGGAGAATAAATGGCCTAGATTGGACTTGTATTCTCTGGTTTTTGGAGGTTCCGACGTCTGTTCTTTGCCGCTTTGCCTTTGCTTTGTTTATTTATATATGTGTGCAAATCAGAAATTGCGGTTTTGCAATCTTAAAAAAAATAAAAAATAAAAAGGCTATAATTCCAACAGAAGAAAGTATGAATCTAATTCTTGAGAGTTATGGAAAAAATAAAATGTTTAAATGAAAAAAGATGAATAAAATTAAAAATTTGCGCATCCGGGGAATCGAACCCCGGTCAGTACCGTGGGAGGGTACTATGATACCACTACACCAGATGCGCTTGATGCAAATTTTGTTTAGATGAATGTATATATTATTAGGTCAACGGGAATTGCAAGCGTTGATGAATTTTTAGGGTTCTAGAAATGTAAATGTTCGCCTGGTTTCATATATATGTATCGCCGGACTTCTTCAGAGTTTCCAGAATCCATCTCTGAATTAAAATCCTTTTTTTTTTTTTTTTAATTCTTTACCTTCAGGGGGTTGGTTGTTGGAGTTATTCGGCATTTTTAAGTAGTATATGATTATGACCGATTTGTTTCTTTTTGAGAAACCTGCATCTGTTTATTACGAATATTTGAATTCAAAGCAAGGATCTTCATAAAAGGTCTTGCAATTTTCTTCTCTTAATTGCATCAGTTTATACTGCTTGTTTTGGATCCAACATTGTTGGGATGCAGTCTAAATTGTGTAATCCGAGTTCGATTTTAGGACCTTTTGCGGAGAAATGAAAATAAAATCTTGCTAGTGTTCGATAATTAAAGCAAATTAATTGAAATAGATGAGAGCTTGGATAGCTTGTATGGCAGTGATAATGGAGATTTGTTCCTTTATTCGCTGAAGTTGTAGATTCATGTCTTGTTTGTGCAACAACTGCTCTTGCTATGTTATACTCCCAGATGAATTTATTTGTGTTTAGGGCTTATATTTTGCATACTCATGTTCAAAATTATGCTGATATCTGCAGCTCAAGCAACATAAGTTTGGTTAAAACTCCACTTTAGAGTTGTTTTAATCCTTTAATTGTGCGGAAATTATGCTCATTTTGTTGAAATTGAAAGTTCTGCGTGTGACAGTGTATTGTAAGTTTGTTGGTGGAATGTTCATATTCAAATTGTTTGAATGAGTAACTATGAATGCTAATGTGCAGCGAACTAAAAACTCGAAGCATTGATTTTGTGCAGAATAGGATGATTATTGCCTTGTCCTAATCTCTATGTATGCAAATTTGAACCGTATCTAAGAAGACTTTCTCACTGACAAACATAAAAAGATTGGATTGGATTGGATTGGATTTGATGAGTTATTCCATCATGTATGCTACAACATAGGAGAACTGATTGGTTGATTGCGACCTCTTAATTGCTATAGCTATCCTAATTCTTGATGATTGTGGGTAGAATGGTAGTGATAGTAATGCCCTTCTTGCAGCTACTCAGAAGTTTAATGTTTTTCTAAACTGAACTGATGGCATTAGTTCTTCCTTCACTCTACAATTAGGAGCTGTTTACCTGTAAACTCATTTAAATCCCTATGCTCATCTAACCTTACAAAGAGCAGGAGCAGCTGCTTTGCTTGAATCTGCATGCCTAGTCGTCGTTTTCCCTCCAACAAATTAGCATGTAGAGGCACCGACCTATTATGTAAAGCCTCGCCCTTTGCTCCTTGAGAACCTTGCATCTTGGGATGTGAATTCTGCCTTTTCTTTGCCTGTATGGAACCGTCTTCCCCATGGATATATGTTCTCGTTCTCTTTCTGAGTAACTTGACCTTGCGATGAAATGTGAAGAGGTTGTTATTCTTGGTGTAATTTACTGAAGTCCTAGTCATCTTTGTAGAAGGATTTATTGTGTTGAAAATCTGACGACTGTTAGATATTTCACTTTTCTGCAGTGAATTAGGGGCATTGTTTCCTACTTTCAAGAGAGGATTTTTGCTATGTGTCGAATAAGCCCGCTTTCCTGGTATGCTGCCACCTCACTTTTTTGTTTTGGGATTGGTTTCTATTTAATAGTGTTAGTTTATACCTTGACCAGACCAAATTTCTTGCACAGTTCAAACCTGAGTAGATGAGAAGATTGGTTCTTTCTACCGTCACTGCAGCTTTTAAGGTAACCATTAATGCAAAACAAAGTTTTCTGTATATGCTTTGTCTCTTTGTATTTCAGTGCTGGTCAATTTCAAACTTAGCTCTTTTTCATGCATAATTATGGAGGCTTATTAAAGAATGTTGATTTAAATTGTGATATTCTAATCTCCAATCATTCAAGAGTGACAGCAGTATCCCTGTTTTGGGATTCTGTTCATGGCTTTTTCACCAGAAAATTAAAATTGTTTTTCGTTATTTTGAGTTGTTCTTGAAAGCTCCGATGATGATGTCGAAACTTATATATCGTTCCAATTCCTGAACTGCTCTACCATGTTAGTGGTAAATGTAGATACGAAGGGACAACTGAGGAGCTTGAACTTTTTTTATGTATCCTTTACTTTTTCTTTGATGATATTTTACTCTTTGTCTTGCACAAAATAGTAAGCATTAATTCTGAGGCCGGCCTTGAATTCTTTTGCCTTTTTCTATATGCTCTAAGGAAGAGCTGGTTTTTTCACACTTTTTAATGTTTTTTCTTTTTTCTTTTTTTTTGTGTGTTTGCTTTTTGCTAGGGAATGCCCTTTTTGCAATCAAGGTTCTTCCCACGTATCGTCAGCTTATATTTCATGACTGCTATGTTTATAATATTTTTTTAGAGGAAATAGAATTTCTTTGAATACTTTTATATTTACTGCAGTAAATATAAAAGTGAATATATACATACTTTATTTCATTCCGATTTTGTTGTGCACGTCCTTACTGAGAGGGAGAGAGAAAAAAATGTTATGGAGAAGTGAATAGAGTGAAATTCAGCATTACTTGAATAGATTAATAAAATACTCCCTCCGTCTCAAAGATAACGTCCTTTTTTTTTTTACAATAATTTTAAGTTTTTTCGTCCCATTAATTTGGGCACGAAAATTAAGGGAGTGTGTAATCTTTTTCCAATTATGAATAGTTAAATATAATATTATTTATAATTGGGAAAAAATTACACATTCTCTTAATTCTCTTACTTAAATAAATGGGACGGAGAGAGTATGAAATTATTGTCAAAAGAAACAGGACTTTATTTTTGGGACTAGGGGAGTACTTATTTATCTGGGTTAAGCTTTCGAGAAACTGCTGAATTAATCGTGGTGTTTAATTATACTGTCTTGACTCGTTGCCTCACACGAGTTTTTCAAAAAATAAAAACTTATCACTTAAATGTGATTTATACTAGTTACCAACTTTAGTCAAATGGGTGTATGTTGTTAAACTGAAGGAGAAATTGATTTTTCATTATTGAAAACTGGTGAACTATGCATACAATCTCAGTATTTAAAGGAAAGAGAAGACGAGCACGTGCCTATCACATGGCTACAACCGCCTCTACTATTATCTAACTAATTATCCTAGCTGGCATTTATTAACACCTAATTACACTTATTACTTACACTAACACACCCCTGTAGAAACCTAACCAGGTTCAGGTTCATGCAAGCATAACTTGCTGTGAAGATTTTCAAACCGCGCTTGGGATAACGGCTTAGTAAAGATATTCGCGACCTGCTCAACACCAGGAACATGTCCAATGCTAATGAGTTTAGAAGCAACTTTCTCCTGAATGAAATGAATATCAACCTCTATGTGTTTGGTGCGAGCGTGAAACACAGGATTTGAGGCTAGAGCCACGGCACTTATGTTATCACACCAGATTTGATGAGTAGCTGGCACTGAAATACCCAGCTCAGAACACAAAGATTGTAACCAAATAACATCTGTAGTGACAGTGGCAAGAGATCGATATTCAGACTCCGCACTACAGCGTGAAACCACATCTTGTTTCTTTGAACTCCAAAGAGCCAGATTTGTCCCAAAATATACACAATGACCTCCTGTAGATCGACCATCATCAGGACACCCCGCCCAATCAGCATCAGAAAAAGCTTCAATGCAAGCTGAAGATGATGCAGTGAAGTGTAACCTCAAATTTTCAGTGCCTTTGAGGTATCGAAGAAGCCTCTTACAGCTGTTCCAGCGCTCCTCACATGGTGTTTTCAAGAACTGACTAAGCTTGTTTACACAATAGGCAATATCTGGCCTAGTTAAAGTAAGATACTGCAGTGCACCAACCAAAGTTGTTGATGGCGGATGGCGGTCCATGGCGGTTTTCCAAAAAACTGCCATAAGGATATGGCGGTTGATATGGCAGGGATATGGCGGACATTGACAAAATATATATAATAAAAATTATAAATGATAAATAATAGAATAAAAATATAATATAAAATAAGTCAAATCATAAAATATGAAGTCATGAACATAAAACCACAAAAACAAAGTATCTTAAAGAGATAAGAATCTCTAAAGTCTCTAATCCTCCTCATTAATCGCAGCATAATCGACTTCTTGATCATCCAAAGAAGCATATCCCTCTTCCTCTTCTCCTTCAGAGGACTCATCAACCAAATGAAGCTCATCATCTTCTAGAGCATGTTCCTCACTATCCACATCATCATCATCTACATCATCCACTTCATCTTCAACCTGTTGCTCAACTCGATTCGATCTTGAGGTAGATGTGGATGTGCCTTTCTTAGTTTTCTTAGCTTTAGCACCATGAGCTGCAAAACTAACATCAATAGATGGTTCTTTCCTTTTCCTTGTCGTACTTCTTGTACATGCTTCAGGCTCTCCAGCCCCCGAAGCAGCATGAACAGTTTGCCAATCAAGTGTCTCACCTTCAAAGACAAGATCATCTCCTACATCATCATCATTATCCATTTCTCCTGTTAGCCATTCATTGCACACATCAATATGATCAAGTGAAATTGGATCAATTTCTTCTCGATGTGAGTGTCTCTCCAACAACTTCTGGTTATACTTAATGTAGACCAAATCATGCAACTTTTTGTGCTCAAGTCTGTTTCTCTTTTTCGTGTGAATCTGATAATAAAATCACAATTAATGAATTAAAAAAAAAATAGTAATCTTTATCTAATCATCTCTCTAACCACGATTTAATAACCTGTTCAAATACGCTCCAGTTGCGTTCACATCCAGAAGCAGAACATGTCAAACCCAAAATCTTAATTGCAAGCTGCTGCAAATTTGGTGTTGAATGACCATACATGCTCCACCAATCAGCTACAAAATAGAATAATATACACTTTAAGTTTTTGTAATCAAAGAGACAAAGATAAACATTAAAGTAATAATTAAAGTTAAGTTTTAGGTGTCTTACCAGGAGCAAAATCAGCTACGTGTCTCTTTGCAAAATCATCATCAAAAAGGCCTTCACAAGCCTTGTAGATATTTAACTCTTTAACAATCTGATCTTGATCCTTTGGATTTTTCACAAATTTGCGAATACAATCAAACATCCCATTGTTCACCTCTAAATCATATTGCAAGGAACGATTGTTATAGTATATCTCCGGATTCAAAAGATGACCGGCTGCATGCAATGGCCTATGGAGTTGGCAATCCCATCTCTTGTCGATGATGGAGAACACCTCCCCGTATCGACTTTCATCGTTTCCAAAAGACTTGGCAATTGTTTCTTTTGCTTTCTCCATGGCTTCATAAATGTAGCCCATAGCCGGTCTCTTATCACCATCCACTAGACGAAGCACCCGTACAAGAGGAGCCATGACTTTCAAGGTGAACACAATATTCTTCCAAAATGAAGGTGCTATAATTGTTTTGGTTGCGTTTTTCCCCTTGGCTTCCTTTGACAACTTGTTTTGTGCCCACTCCTCCGAAGTAAACAACTTTCTTAAACTCCCCTTTTCCTTATGAATTCTTTCTAAAGATAGAAAGGATGTGGCAAACCTAGTCACTGCAGGCCTCACCAATTCCCTTTTGTTTGTGAATCGTCGCAACAAACTCAAGGTACTAGTGTGGCTATAAATAAAGCCAACAAGCTTTACTCCTTTTTGAATTGTCCTTTTTATCACTGGAATCTTGCCAATGTCTTCAAGCATCAAGTCTAGGCAGTGAGCAGCGCATGGAGTCCAATAAAGATGTTTTCTTTTTTCCATCAACATCTTGCCGGCTGAGACGTAGTTGCTCCTGTTGTCCGTTACAACTTGGACAACATTCTCTTCTCCAATCTCATCAATAAGAGAATCAAGCATCTGAAATAGCTTTTCCCCTGTCTTCACTATGTCTGAGCCATCAATCGACTTGACAAACACCGTACCAAGAGGTGAATTAACTAAAAAGTTAATGATGGACCTTTGCTTTCGATCGGTCCATCCATCGGACATAATAGAACAGCCATGTCTCTTCCATTCTTCTCTATGCTTCACTAACAAATTATTAGTGTGTTCCAACTCTTTATTCAAGAGTGGAACTCTAATGCCATGGTAGGTCGGAATAGGCAGGTTCCTACCATAAGCACCAATCGCTTCCACCATATCTTCAAAGCTTTTCAACGTGATCAAGTTAAAGGACAAGCCAGCTTGATACCAAAACCGGGCAATGTATTGATGGACTCGGGCTACAGCTTCTTTGTCAATCGACTCTCTAATGCTAGCTTGTCTCAGCTTTGCCTTTTCTCTTTGCTCAATTGCCTTCTTAGGATTTCTTACAAACAAATCCATTGGCCCTTTCCCTTTGGCCTGTTTCTGAGAAGGGGGAGGTTCACTTTCATCTTCAACTTCATCTTCTTCATCAAAGTCTAACCCGATATTAATACTTGCCCGACTAGACATTTTCATAGTTCCAATGCTGTTCTTTTCCTTTTGATAGTCCCCCAGCTCCTTTCTGACTTCTTCCGGGCATTTTACACAACGTTTTACCTTACCTTTAACCCCAATCAAGTGCTCTTTAGCTCTTGTTATTCCAGCACTCATTATTTTCGAACAAAACTTGCATTGAACTTTATTTGTTCCATTCCCAAATGGAACACAATATTTCCAGCCTGGATCCAAACTCTTAACACAGACACTACCAGTTGCAGAATCATCTATATCATTAGACATTTCAAATGAACCTGAAAAATACACCATTACACACCATCAACAAAGACCAACAATTACCAGCTTAACTTTAAGAAAACAGTCTGTTTTAATAAAAAATATCAACAAAAGTATAATAGAATCTCAAGATTCTCAACATATGTGCTGTATTTAGTGCTCAAAAGTAAACAAAAGAAAATCTGCGAAAAAAAAATAAACAAAAATAAATAAATAAAAACATACCTGAAACTTCACCGGAGCTCGCCGGAGTTCGTCGGTGGTAACTGGTGGCTGGTGGGTGGTCGGCAGTGGGTGGGCAGTGGTGAGTGGGAGTGATTGTCGTGATTTGTTGAGAATGAGAATACAAAAGAGAAGTAAAATAAAATGGGAGAAAGACGGCTGAAAAATATAAAAGAAAACCCTAATTTTGACTGGGCTGGACCTGGGTCAGCCCAATTGACCCGGTCAAAAATATATATATATATTTTTTTAATTGAAAAAATACTAACTTCCGCCATATCCCGCCATAAACGCCATAACCGCCATACAAATGGCAGCGCCATTTCCCGCCACAAGAATTCCAGCCATATCCCATATCAGTATAACGTTTTTTTGAAAAACTGCCATCACAACCCGCCATATCAGCGCCATATCCGATATTTAATAAATTTGGCACCAACAATACTCCTGTATAGTCTTGGCTGAGAGAAAGGCTTTCCCCCTAACTTTGATAACTTTGTGTTCATAGCCATAGGTGTAGAACAAGAGTTGCAATCTACTAAGTTGGTTCTCTCCAACAATTCATGAAGATATTTCTTTTGACACAGCTGAAAACCAGAATCATAACAAGATACTTCAATGCCCAGAAAATAGCTGACTTGACCCAAGTGTTTGAGTTTGAAATCCTTCTTGAGATGATCAATGATTCTCATCACAGCATCCTTGTCATCCCCTGTTACTAGAATGTCATCTACATAAATGAGAATCAAAAGCAAACCACTGGAGGAAGACTGGAAGAAAAGAGAGAAATCTGAAGTGCATCTTTAGAATCCCAAGCTTATCAAAGATTTCTTTAGAGTCTCATACCATGCGCGTGGGGCCTGTTTTAAACCATATAAAGACCTCTCCAGTTTACACACATAATCAGGATAGGTAGGGTCTTCAAAACCAAAAGGTTGTGCCATGTAAATTTTATCCTCAAGAACTCCATTCAAAAAAGCATTGTTAATATCTAATTGTTGCACACTCCACTTCCTAGTAGCAGCTAGAGAGAAGACAAATCTAATAGTAGTAGTTCTGACAACAGGACTGAAAGTCTCAACATAATCAATACCTGCTAATTGTTCAAAACCGCGAGCTACTAATCTAGCCTTCAACTTATCCAGTGTGCCATCAGCTTTAGTTTTCACCTTATATATCCACTTATTGCTTATCACTTTCATTTCAGGTGAGTATGGCACAAGAGACCAGGTGTGATTCTCTATTAAAGCCTGGAATTCTGTTGTCATGGCTGTTTTCCATCTAGGATCAGCCAAAGCCTCAACATCTCTAGTAGGCTCAACTGGAAAAGTAGTAACATGAAAGATTTGCTTGGGCTTGAAAATGCCAAGTTTGGACCTGGTAACCATAGAATGAGTATTCTGAGTAGGAACAGAAGGAGAAGAGGAAGAAGAAGAGTTGCCAGCACTTGAAGATGTATCAGACACAGATGAACTTGGAGAAGTAGTGTGAGAGCTGTTTATGTCATCAAAATGATTGTTGTTAGGGGAGTCATGAGAAGTATTAGGGGAAGGAGCTGGAGAAGGGATAGGAGGAGGTACAGAAGCAATGGGAACAGGCACTTCAGTAGGCTGAGAGGGTAGAGAAGAATTAGGAAATAGAGTAGGATATGGGAACTCTTGTTCATTGAAATGAACAGTATCAGATAGATAAAGTCTACCTGAGGGATGGAGACACTTATATCCCTTGTGGTTAGGACTGTACCCAAGGAAAATACACTTAGAAGATCTAAACTGCAACTTGTGCTGATTATAAGGTCGAAGAAAAGGGTAACAAGTGCAGCCAAACACCATCAGTTGTGTATAGTCAGGATATTTCATATGCAACAGAAAGAATGGAGAATTATTATTAGTGGTGGGAGATGGCAACCTATTAATGAGATGGACTGCAGTTTGAAAAGCATCCCACCAAAAAGAAAAAGGAAGAGAGGCTTGTGCTAGCAAGGTTAGACCCATGTCAAAGATGTGTTGATGCTTCCTCTCAGCCCTCCCATTTTGAGGGTGAATATAAGGACAGGAATGTTGAAAGTGAATCCCTTGATCTTGAAGAAAGGACAATAGAGGTCTAAACTCCCCTCCCCAATCAAACTGAATAGTTTTGACTTTACTAGAAAACTGACACTGAACAAAGGCTATAAACTGTTTAACAATTCTAACTACATCAGATTTTAAGATGATAGGATATATTCAAGTATACCTTGTAAAATCATCAACAAAGTGAATATAATACTTGAAACCATTAGAAGAAGTACGAGCTGGCCCCCAGAGATCTGTATGAATGAGATCAAAGGGCTGAGAAGTATGAATAGGCTTAGATATGTGAGGATTCTGATGCATTTTACCTATTTTGCAAGCATCACAGAAAGATAAAGTAGATAAGTTGCAGGGAATTTGAAGAGAAGCATACACTTTAGACAAAACATCAGAATTAGGGTGTCCAAGAGACTGATGCAAAACATTAAGATCTGAAGTTTTACAAACATTGAAGACAGGAACAGCAGCATCAGAGCTAGATACAGATTGAGTACAAGATGAATTACAATTCATACCACTAGCTGTTGCAGTACTAGTAGTAGACACAGAAATATTATTACAAAGATAACTAGGATATCCAACAAAAGACTCAGCAGAAAAACTAGCAGGCAATGAAGAATTCAAGTTGGAATAGGTAGCTGCAGACTTGAGAGATAAACTTGAGAGATCAATTTGATAGAGTCCATTAACCAGATTTCCCTTCAGCAGGACCTTGTGAGTGAGTTTGTCCTTAACAAGACAACAGTCATGATAAAACTCAATGAGAACATTGTTATCATAAGTCAACTGAGAAATGCTTAACAAGTTCTTAGCAATTTTAGGAACATAAAGAATATTATTCAGGAACAGAGACTGATTAGAGCTAGGTGCAGGAGTGGAAATAAGAGAATGACCAATAGAAGAGATAGGGATGTGGTTACCATTTCCAACCATGACACTTTCTGCACCCTTGAAATCAGAACTGATGTGCAGATTCCCAAGATCATTTGTGATGTGAGAGGTAGCCCCACTGTCTATGTACCAGGTGTGATCATCACCAAATTCCTGAGGAACATCAGCTACAAACGCTTGGGGACTGTTAGTATCATCACCAGTGAAATGCACATCAAACCTCCTAAAACACTTAAGAGCAAGGTGACCTATCTTTCCACACAACTGACACACAATGTTCTTAGATCCAGACTTGAAGAAACCACCACGACATGTACCACGACCAACTGAACCTCTACTACCTCCATAGTAAGCAACATTTGCAGTTGGTTCAAACAGATTGAGATTGTGCTGAATCAAGCGCTGCTCATACGCTTGAAATGCAAGCTGAGCATCCTGGAGCGTCGGAGAATCCGAACGCTGCATAAAATTCACAACCAACGCTTCGTACTCCATACCAAACCTAGCCAAAATATACATCATAAGATCATCATCAGACACCAATTGACCAACAGCAGACAACTGATCAGCAATAGAATGCATTTTCATAAAATATTCTTCAACAGACAGCGAGAGCTTCTTAGTAGTTTGCAGACTCATGCGAAGTTGCATAATACGAGCTTTGGATTGAGAGAGTGATAGGCGCTCAAGGACAGACCATACCTCACGCGCAGTGTTGCACCGAACGACATGACCGAACATGGATTCGCTGATGGAAGCAAGCATCCAGCTCATCAGGAACTGGTCACGACGAATCCAAACCGCATACTCTGGATTTTGAAGCGGCGGCGCACCAGAATTGGACGGAAGTAGCGGCGCCGGCGGCATCGCAGTAGGAGCAATGAACTCCTCGAATCCATGCGCTCGAATCGTAGGTAGAACTTTCTCTCCAAAACGTATAGTTCGTACGATCTAGCTTGAGAATGATAGGGTGGAATTGTGGAAGAACAGCAGCGGAAACAGAAGAAGAGCGAGAATCCATGAGAGAGAGCGCAAAACGAACACAAAATCAAAGAAGAAAATGTAGATCTAGTGCGATAGAAACGCAATTGACGATAGAAACGTCAAGCCCTAGATCTAGGAAAAAAAATGGCTCATGATACCATGTTAAACTGAAGGAGAAACTAATTTTTCATTATTGAAAACTGGTGAACTGTGCATACAATCTCAGTATTTAAAGGAAAGAGAAGACGAGCACGTGCCTATCACATGGCTACAACCGCCTCTACTATTATCTAACTAATTATCCTAGCTGGCATTTATTAACACCTAATTACACTTATTACTTACACTAACATATGTAATGTATGGAAATCATGTGTTCATTTATCCATCGATAGCGGATAAAGTTTACTAGCTTTTAATATGTTTAATAATGAAAAGGGTAAAAGCGAAACATGAACTCATGAAGGTGGAAAAGAAGATTTTGCAACCTGCACTCTCGAGGCATTTCAACAAACAAATTCACACACTTGGCTGCGAAAAATTACCAATTACTCATTTTTAGGGGTGTTCGGCTGAGTTTATATGTTATTTGAGAGTTTATAAGCACTATGGAAGAAGTGTTTGGCAAATTAAGAAGTCTAAAAGCTTTCAAAGAAATAAGTTGTAATGCACCAAAAATTAAGTTGTACTTCCTTACTAGATCTTTTGTAGAACATGAAAAGATAGGAAGGCCAACCATAAAGTTCGGAGGCTCTATCCACACATGAGGGTGTAGGTAATCTCTAGTAGCTCTAGCAATACGATGCGCCACAAAATTGGCGTTGTATGGACTATTACATTGTAAGAAGCTTAAGCAACTCTTTATGATAGTACCGAATTCTAAAAAATCGTTCTTTGGCAAAGTTATAGCATTAGCAACTATTTTATTGCCAACTTCAAACCTGCACCAAGTCCATTTCTTTGATCCAAGGGAAGGCCTCTTGCAAAAACAATAATTGAGGCAACAATAAAAAATATTTATTTTTTAATTTCGATTTCTATTTCGACTTAAGTAGTAAGAATTTTTTTTTATGACATTCAGATTAAAAATAAAATAAAAATTGAAATCAAAAAACAAAACAAAAAAAAAAAACATAAACATAAACATAAACATAAACATAAACAAAAGAAACAAAAAAAAAGGGGGGGTGAGAAATAGGACGGATATATATATATTTTTTTATCAAAATTCAATTTTTTAAAAATAATAATAATAAATATGCCCAGTTGACGTCATAATGACGTCAGCAGGGGGCTCGTTCTCATCTCGCAAGAGCAAGACTTCCACCGATCTCAGGCTCGCCAGTGGGGGTGGGGCTCGCACGGGTCTCGCTCGGCGGCGGCCAGCCCGAGCGAGCTCGCCCCATTGGGGATGCCTTTATAAACTTGGAATAGTAATTTTAATATCGGGTCTTGCCCCAATACAGGGCCTGCAGTATTTCTTAGTGTGACTACCAAATAAGGATATTATCCCATATTATGAACTAATATAGGCTTTATATAATCTATCACGTATTCCCTAAGTTTATAAAGTTGGTGCCTAAAATTTCTATTTTGTTAACTACTATAATTATTTTTATGCATTAACTCTTAGATATAATAGCAACAACAGTTCTACAAACTTTTAAGATTTAAGTTGTTTAGAGATTTAAAAAAAAAAAAATAGCAGAGAGAGTATAATATTGTATTCCTCCTTTTGCATGCTCAGTACTGAATTTGGCTCCACCTCCTTGCAAATGATCAAGTGACAGCTCAAACCACATTTTGTGTGCAAGAAAGTATCCAATACCCAAGATACTCTTCTAATGCAACAACATAATTAAAAAAATCAAATATAACATAATTGAAATAAGATAATAAAAATTAGAGGCTAATCAGCAATAATTGAGGCAGCAAATTAATAATACTATTATTTATGTATTGAAGAAAGAAAAAGGTTGACTCCTACTACAGTTGGTGCCAACTGATTCCCCAGCTAGATACAAGATACCCTAGTCATTGCCAAATAAGAAGTCCATGCATTCAAACTATAATTTTTAATTATTAATTATTAATTACTATATACATACATCAAATGTGTGTGTGTGTGTGTGGAGACAATAGATAAGGCCTAAGATGAAGACATAAAACTTGGATTTGCTCAAGATTGAGTGAGAAGTGCAGACTGCAAAAGTGATCACCTAATTATGCTCCAAAGGTAGTGGAGTTAGTTACCCTTTTATTTTGAGCCATGAGTCCACATCAAGCTAATGAACTGACAAAACTTTAATTATTTTTTAATTACAAACCCTAAATTTAAAACCATTCCACATTTTAACTCTAATATATATATACTATAGTTTTTGTGGATTCATGACACCGTTTAATATAAAGAGTTTGTTTCAAATTAGCTTCTTTCTTTTAAGTTGGGTGTGTTTGGTGGTGGGTCACTTTTACACCTTTAATTACATACAGAAAAAGCCTAAAGTTTTGGAGAATCAGTCCCATTTTAGATTAATTAAATATTTTTGGATAAATGAAATGAATAATTTGATGCAAGTTTACCACTATTTTTTAGTTAGTTGCATGTATTCTTGCAAGATTAAAGAGAAATTAATTAGATGAAGCAGTTTGATTCATATGACATGAAAAGACAAATGAGAAAGAGAAAGAAATACTTAACTATGAGTGCTATAATTAACTTTTTTCTATCATTTTAGATTTTTTTTAATACTACTATTTAGATCTCTCTCTTCTTTTCTTTTTCTTTGGCGTGTTTTGCGTTTGGTTAAGAGTTAGATTGTTCTCATATTGCTACAAGCCTACAACTTAAAGTGGATCTTGATATTAAAAAAGAAAAAGTGTAGTTCTAATAAATAAATAAATAAAAAGTGGATCATAATCTTAGTATTATACTAATGTGGTTTGTGAATCATATATGGTTGTGGTTTAATTAATGGAGGTGGAAGATGATTAGTTCAATCCAACAAAGATTGATTATAGAAAAAGAGATACAGTACTATTTATTTATTATTAGTAGTAATTTTTATATGTGGACGCTTCAAGATTCTGGGCTCCCACAGAAAGAGTGGCAATCATTGCCAAATTGGAGTATTCAATGGCTACACACAATTGTGCTTTCATATTCTACAAGAGAAAAAAAAATATGTATATATTCATTTAGTGAGAGAAAAAGGAGTTAGTGGAAAGTCATGGCAAACTCCACAAAAGTGTATAAATTAATGACTTTGATATATATATTCATTGGTCAATTAGAGTTGGCTAACATATAATTATAATTAAGTGCTGATATAGTAAAGCATTTCACTATTGGCGTATCTAACTTTACGACTATCTTTCCGTAGGAAAACTTGAAATATGTATATCTCATTTTCTCAAGATTAGTAGATATTGATCAAAAGAGCTAGATATATAATGCTACTTTTGAACATACTTAATGTATTTACCATTAATGTGGCAATGTTATATGACACTTTTTTAAGTAGGATTGTAAATAAATCAAGCTACTTGTGAACTATTTGGCGTTTGGCCATTCTAAAAGTTTGTTCGAGATTATTTAGTGAAGTTCGTCAATTGAACGAACCAAGCTTGAGCTGAAAGTATTCGGCTCGTTAGCTCGTAAACAAGCTCGTTAACTGATTTAGAATGAAAATATAAATTATTAGTAAGTTACGACTTGTATTAAATACTATGAATAGTAATAAGTGTCTAATTAACTCTATTTGTCATATAAAATGATTAATACTGTATTATCTTATTAATTATTATTGAGCATAAAATCATCTATTTTCAAAAAAAATTATATTTTATATACGATTCCAAATTTAAAAAGTCTATTTTGGCTCAATTAGACTCGAATAAGCTCGTGAGTAGGTAAATAAAGTTAGAGACTTGACTTGATAATAAACGAGCTAAGCTTGAGCATGACGGTATTCGGCTTGGCTTGGCTCGATTACACCCCCTATTTTTAAGTATGGTTTAACTTTTTTAAGTAGAGTTTAGTTTTAAAGTAATAATTTTCTTTATATATATCATTGTCACGTCAGTTGTGAGTACATTGAGTGCTCACGATAGACATTAAAGCATAGCTATGAGTTGATGTTGGGAACCCACTCAGTTTATGAGTTTTGATGATGTTAATCAAAACAATACTTAGAAGTTTTAACTCTTTTCTAGAGTTAGGTTGCTAGATCAAACTGCCATGTATAGCCCAGTTTGATGATCTCAGTTTGGCAGATCTTAGTTAACCAGGTTGTAGGAGTTTAGCACTTGCCTTAAAGAGTTCAAGACTAGCAGATTGAAGGAAGGAAGATTGCTGAAGACTCCAGATTGAAGAGGTAGTATCACCTGCCTACATAGGTTGATCTGATCTAGTTTCTGCATCTCTGTTAGTAAACTGGACTGCCTCAACGGGAAGAAAGTACATGTGTCAGTGTACGGATCTGACACGTTCCAATGGCTAGAATTTGACTTCTCGCCTATAAATACTACTTCCCTCGACCGGATTTCTCATGGGAAAATCAAGCTTACAAGCCAAATCTCTGCCGAATTCTCAAGCACTCAAGTCTTCCACTCAACACTCGAAATCAAGATATTTTTCCAAGTGTTGTAGTTTAAATTGAGAGTTTGAAGCTCTGGTCTCGATTACTTGAGCGTTTACTGCTGCTCAAGTAATTCTAGAGAGTCTCTACTGTTCCACTGACTTTATTCTTGTGTAGAGATTCTTGGTTGTAATTTCTTTCTACAAAGTTAGGATAATCCTTGAGTTAGATAGATGTAGCAGTTATAGTTTGTAGCATGTTATAAGCAAGTTTGTAAGAGTTACGACTCTAATTTGTGCTTAGTTTTCGTAGAAGAACTGACGGAGACTAGGGCTGGTTCTCCACCAGTATAAAGAAAAGAGAAAGAAAATCCAAAGCAAGAGATTTATGATCGCAAGATCTGACGTGGACATAGGAGGGTTATTTCCAAACTACGATAACTCTCGTGTCTTGATCTCTCTCTCTCTCTTTTAAACTCTCTTTACTGCTTGCATATTATAAACTGTCAAACTAACAATTACATCAACGCTCCAATTTTCTATCTATGGTTAATCCTCAACGCTCTTTAAGGCATGCGAAATACAAAGAATTTGAATAAGAAAAATAAAACATTTCAGTATTTGGAAGAGTCCTAATTAATAGTAATTAATTAGATTATTGATGATACGCATAATATCGGAGGATTCGTCCATGATGACAAATTAGTAAAATTAAATATGCTATTATATATATTGATGATCATCAATATATTTGGAAGAGTCCTTATGGATAATTAATTATTAGATTAAATTATTGATTGATAAGGCAAAATTATGAGAATTTAACAAAATAATCAAGAAAATTCAAGATTGATTGACCTTTATTTTGCTATTATATATATATATATATATATATAGATTAAAAATATCATTGTGATTATACTATATGAATACATAATATTACGGTACGAGAAATACTCCAATATCCATTTTAGACACTAACTAATGTGCTCAAATTTGACATGATAGAAATGGAAAATGATTTGGTTGATCACTTTGTGATCTAGGGTCCAAATCAACTACTAGTATATTATAATTGTATTGAGAATGCATTATAATGACTGATGCATTATAATAATTCTCACAATGCATTATGATGTGCGATACATTATAGTTTTACATTATTTTTTTTATAAGATCTCACCCCTATATATATATATATATATTCAAATAAACATAAGGCTCCGTTTACTTTGACGTAAAAGGAGGTATAAGAGAGTATAAAAGTTTATTTACCACTTTATAACTCATTTACTTTTATGTATAAAAAATACGATCAGGCTGTATAAAAATTTGGGTAACCCTTTACATTATAGCATGGTATAATATTATATTTAAGAAAAAGGTGTGATAATTTTATACCAACTGTTAGGATATAATGTTAGGACAATTTGTAAAGATGAACTGAACGAGGTGTTTATAATTTTAATGACATTCCAAAACTCATCCAAAAACCTCTTAGAACAATTCCCTAGATTAGGCAACCCAGATCAAAACCCAAAGTAGTTTTGCAAGGTTCACTTGTCAAGGAACCAAGTAGCATAGTCGCGTAAAACAGGCTTGATCATGAAGTGAAGATCAGAGCCGCAGCAAGAGAATGTGATGCTGACCAAAGAGGTACTCGAAGAACTACCGATCACTGTGTTGATGAAGCAGGCGATGTCGCGCTGACATCCAAGTAAAGTCACTCATCAACATCAAGAAAGAGGACAAGCGCATTCAAGTAAGGAGACTTGAAATTCTTCAGCAGAGTCTCCAACAGACACATAAGTTCAGTAAGAAGAAAAGTACAAGTCAGAAGCTGCACGACGAAGAGATGACTACCTCAAGAAATGTAATCGTAAAATAAAGTGCATTGTAAAGAGGCAAAGCGGTCAAAATCCTGGAAATCCTGCCGAAAAGCTGTCTCACCTACACCCGACAAGACCGGCCGATGCTACACTTGCAGTCTCTCAACGATCACTTCCACATTGAAAATCGGAGAGTAATTAATGAAGATCCGGTCATTAAAACGAGGATTAAGATGCAATTACCTCCAATGGTTACATTTGACTCCCACGCTATAAAAGCCAAGGCCACTCCATCAGATAAGAGAGAGGGCATACATGCCCAGAAAAGAAGACTCCGTCGAAGCTTCGCATTGATATAGATTTGACGCTTACTCTTAGATCTCCAGTTCTTCAAGATTCATTGAGCACTCACCTTCTTCGAGTGTTCATGTCTTCAGCGATCTAGCCTTAGGTTTTTCCTTAGAAACTAAGCCACACGCATATCTTAGCTTAGTCGAGCATCCATATCCTTTGCATTGTTCTTCAATGTAAAGGGATGTCTCATTATTTGGAAAACCGATTCTTTCGCTCAAAAGAAAGAGGAGGCGAGTTTGGCAAGGTAGTTGCCCACTGAAAGCTATCCTTAATCATGTTTTTTGAGTGCATGTAACGGCTCACAGTTCCGATGTGTGGGTGCCCATTGAAACCCATAGTGTAGAGCTCTGAGGTACCAACTAAAATCCTTAAAGAATTCTATAAGAATTCACCTCCGACAGGAGGACAATGGGTATAAGCCAGGTTTGAGCCGAACCATTTTAAAAATTGTGTGTCTATGTGTTTTTAGGTTAAACACCCATATAAATTGCTTTTCATTAAATAGCATAGTTTTTCATGACAAAACTAGTCGCTAATCACATTTAGTGACTAACATTCTTTCACACACAAACTTGCACTCGCATGTTATACATTAAAGGAAAAACACATTTCAGCAAACTTAAAATTGAGTATAACTAGGTCTCACACTTTCACACACACTCAAGATGGTAAAAATAGTCTGCTGACTTGGGGTTCAAACGTTAGCAAACTGAATTCAACTTCACACCTCAGTGCATTATTTTTTCAATCTGTTGATAGCTCAGCATGCATTGAAAGAGGCTGAATCAAGAGCACACAAAAAGTCAAAAAATCATCATTGACAATACACACATGTATTCACCCATCTCCCTACACGTGTGAAGATTTGCTCTAAACAGGACCAATACCAACTTTTACCACTTTTGTAAGAAGATGTCTCTACCCTCACATGTCATTTCCCAATATAAAAAAAAAGTAAAAACAATTTAGACATTTGATACTTTATCCATCAATTTCCTACAAAATAAACAACATATTTGTATAATATAAACAATTGTATACATCAATTATCATTCAAATTAAACACTATATAAAAATAGTGGGTCCGTCTATTTATTACTATTAATTTATACAACATTATATTATTCAACTTTATTCCTCTAAATAGATGTATACATAAAAGTAAACACACACTAAGTACTATACATTTCTTCTCAAAAATTTAGTCTCACTTACCTTATTTGATCATCCAATAAATTACACTACTACCCTCACACACACAATGAATATCCTTATAAATTTCACTCTATATCACTGAAAAGAACTACATATATATATATATATATATATATATTATATATATCAATTTGAATAGAATCCTTAAAAGGGATACTCTGTCTAATTATATTATAATCAACTCTTTTCTTGAGTCCATAACTAAATTCATGCAGACCTAAAAGTAAAAGAAGGCAAGAGTTAAATGGTAACTCCCTTCGTTC
Organism: Mentha longifolia; assembly: GCA_001642375.2. NCBI lineage: Eukaryota > Viridiplantae > Streptophyta > Magnoliopsida > Lamiales > Lamiaceae > Mentha > Mentha longifolia. Next base: position 27,089,405 of record CM038113.1, read on the forward strand.
CATTCTATCTTACAATTTCATAAATAAATATATAATAATAGAAACAAAATTAGCATGAAACAAAAATAATTGAATATATACTCCCTCCATCCCCTTCTACTTGAGCCAATTTCCATTTTGGGTCGTCCTACTCTACTTGAGCCATTTCCTAAAATAGAAATAATTAGGCCCAATTAGTAGTGTAATTAAGGGACTTTTAATGGCTTAATTAAGAATTTTTGTTTCATTACAGTGTTTTTAAGTTTGGAAATATGAATTTATTCCAATTTTCTATTTTTTAAAATTTAATAAAATAATTTAATAATTATAATTGATAAAATATTATTACTATCTTAATATACGTGCCCACTCTACCGGGCTTAAGTATAAGGGGACGGAGGGAGTATATATATATATATATATATAATAACGTGTCAGGTAAATATGACGGATGGAGTTGAAGAAAAAAAAAAAGCAGGAATGTTGAGGATAAGAATGCAGGCGAAAACACCTTTTCCCCTTTGAGCATCGGTCCCTTTGTTTTTGGGTGGAAGAGTACAACTACAAAAACCACTATGGAATGGAAGAACACTAAAGCCCCTCGAAAACTGTACCAGCTTTTTCCCTCACTATCTTTTCTTTTGAATTTGACAAATCATACCATTTTCGCATTTACGTTACTACGCCCATCTTCATATAAATTCATTTATCGGCGCCATATAAATTTAAAATTGAAATGCATCTTCATATTCAACGCTCTTTGCCTCGAAACTCTGATGATGCCTTCATTATAGTCAAACAAACTTATTCCTACACATAAAATATTTACTCTCGGATTAAGTGAATTGAATCTTCTCAAGAAATTCAACAAATTATTTACTAATTCGAACAATTTAAAATGAGGCTAGCTACCATGTTGCACTTGCATGTACTCCTTTTTGTATTAATTGTAATTTTGACCACCTTTGTACCTTGCTATTCAAATTGACTAAAAAGGGTAATTAAAAAATAAAAAAAAAGGTTAAGATTGATGTGTTGGACTAATTTGGTCAACTTGTGAGCCTCGTGTAGCTCAAGTAAAATATTTATATTTCGAAGGGGAAAGAAAATATATTTATTTTAGGAGAAAGTATTAGGTGGGTGCAATAATTATGAATAATTAAGATTAAGAAATGATGGTGTGCATCGATCATTTCGCAGGTAAGAATCTAAAAGGTCAAAAGATCAATCCTGTTTTCCATGTGATCTCTACCGAATTCAAAATACACTACTCCCATATAGTAAGAGATGATCACCTTCAAGAAAATTATGACTTAATTAACTAATTAGCACATCACTATTATTTTTTTATTTTTTATTTTTATTTTTTTATGAGCTCAGGTACTCCTTTCCGTGGATTCATATAATCTTTAGTTATCAATGTAGTATTTAATATAATTTTGAATTTAGTCTAGATAATACCTATATATGCATCCCACATCTTATTCAAATTAAACACTTCAATGGGCCCACTAATAAAAATTGAAACTTTGTTTTAAGAAGTTGAATCTTAGTCGATTTTGATCGAATTATAAATAAATGGTGGTCTAATTAACGAAATCCAAAATGAGTTGTATCATGTATGGAACTTATAGTCCGCTATGACTTCTGATCAAAAGCAATAATGAATGAGTGAGAAGGTAAAATTCAATTAGATCAGTTCAAATGTGTATTGTACATGTGGGATTAAAATAACAATGCTTTAGTCTATAATAATAGTTGGGCCGAAATTAATAATACCCAATTTAAAGAAGTTGATTATCAAAATACCCATTCTGAATTTACATATGCAAAAAATACTTATTTATTTAAAATAATGGTTGTGGGGCCCGCTTTTTCACATGGAATTCTGCAAAGTTTCATTACTTTATCGGTGCTTGTTTTTTTTTTGTCTTGTTGTTGTTTTGTTTACTTTGACTGCTACCCAATTCGACCACTATAAAAGTATAATTTCAAAAAAAAAAAAAAGGGGGTAGAAAATAGCAGAAGGGCCCGGCTTTGATAACTTAATTTCGGCCCTGGGCTTGACAGATTAAAAAAATAATAATAAAATAAAAAAAAAGAATTATACCCAGTTAAAAGAATTAAAATTCATTTTGCCCCTTTCACTTTCACGGTCCTTCCCCTTTTTCCCACCCACTTCTCACGGTCTCTCTCAATCTCTCTCGCCCCTCTCACGATTGAAGAACCCTAGCCACCAAATATTTTTTTTTAAACCGTGAGATATCTCACGGGTCTCTCTCAATCTCTCTCACTCTCACGATTCAACAAACCGTGAACCCTAGCCCCCAATTTTTTTTCAACCGTGAGATAGAGAGAAAAGAAGAGAAAAGTATGGCCACCAATAACAATTCGGATTCCGAAGATGAAGGAGTCCCGACTCAAGCGCGTCGCATTCCGACGATGGAAGAACGTCGAAACCTTCCTCATCCGCATCCTCCGGTAATTTTTATAATTTTCTTCGTCTCTTCTTTGTTATTATTTGTTATTTAAAAAGTCTTGAATTTTTAGTATTTTTTAGTTTCCTCAATCAATTCGTATGTAATGATTTAATGATTTTATGTTATCTTGAATAGAATTATAAATTATAATGTGTATAAAATGCATTAATATTTCGATTTTGGTATGCAAGAAATCTGGATTTATTGGGTAATTTATGAATTCGAAATCTGAAATATATATGGATTTATTGCGATTTAAATTATACATGTTTCACGGTTTCTGTTGCAAACAAACCGTGAATCACGGTTTGTTTGTAAAAGAAACCGTGAAATTACTTAAAAACACGGTTTTGTTTAATTTCATACTATTGCGTTTAATTGCAGAGAAGATTGTAAAATTTGATACTTCACTAAATTAATGAATCGTTTTGATCTATTATTTTGCAGCCTAGGTATACATGGTACATGCCTCGTATGCAAGGATTCCCGGTGAAATAAATAGTTACAACAGAATCAATGTACTTCAAGGCGTAATGTATCATTTAATACGCATTGGTGGACAGGATCTATTGGGACGATTTGCCAACGAATCTCCATTTGGAAAGGTTCTCGCGCTTAAGAAGGTCGGGAATGTCAAGCGTGCCTTGCACGAGTTATTGGCTAGGGAGTTGTGGAGGGGTGAAGAACACGAATTCGAGAGGTTGTTCCACGTACGTGGACGGGATATTCGGTTTGGGCCTCAAGAATTCTGCCTTGTGACTGGATTATACTTCGGCCTTACGACCTTTAATCCCCACGGTCGCAATCATGTCATCCCACAGTCGAGCCTCTTTCATACTTATTTCAGCGGACGTCAGGTGCAAGTCAAAGAGCTCTTGAATCATTTCAAAGATGCTTCAATCGTCATAGGGACTCCGGATCAATACTTGAGCGCCGACAACCTCATTGTCTACTACTACGTGCTACTAAGTCGTGACCCTGACAGACATGTTGATGATTGGGCATGGACATTAGTAGAGGATCCACAATGATGGGCGGAATTTCCGTGGGGATCATGGTCATTTCAGATCATGTGCCACCAGCTCGGAGTGGCCAAGAAGGACCCCACAGAAATAGGAGGCCAAAAAAATAGGGGAGCCTACCATCTCTACGGGCCCGTGTGGGCGATGTTCATTTGGGCCGTCGAGGCCATTCCTGCTTTAGGGCAAGCAATTGGGGTTCGTCGCAACGAGCACCTCATGCCACGACTTCGGAGATGGGAACTTGGGTCGTCGAATGCCGACTTCGTTGATTTCTTTGACAATCCAGAGGTATATACTCTCTTTTTACTCTTTTACTGCATTAATTAATTATGTTAATCATTTAAAATAATATTTATGGATTCTTTAGTTTATCAATAATTAAAATGTTTTTAGTACATTTTATTAATTAATGATTAGTTAATTACTCATAATAATACTGATTTCATAATAATTGTTTGGATTCGAATTTATAATAATTGTTTGTTTGTATTCGAATTTAATTTAAAATTTCATTTTTTTTTTATTTAAATGGTGAAATAGTTTTTCCACGGTTTGATCTTAAATTAACCCGTGAATACACGGTTACATTTAGTTTAAACCGTGAAAAAGTGCTTTTTCACGGTTTGATCTATATTGAAACCGTGAATTCACGGTTTAATTTAAGTTCAAACCGTGTAACATGCTTTAAGTTAAAAAAATGGCTATTTCAGATAGGTGAAGATTGGAAAATTGATAATGGTTATGCATTTTTTTTTGTTTATGCAGCTCGAAGTCAAACCCACACTCGAACCTGATGAAGAGGAACGAACCTCCTATTACTTTCAGTCCCTATTCGAGTGCCAAGACCCGTTACAAGTTCGGTTTAACCCGAATACACGCCATTCGTGGAAAAAAGCGCCTCCGGAGCAGAGGCAAACAAAGGATGCGAGAGATATGGCTCGAGTGATTGATAAGTTGAGGTGCCGTGATTCGAGGCAAGTAGGCCAGCCCCAACGTCGCCATCCTCGTGCCACCCGGGCAAATTCAGAGGGTGGAGCACCTATCCCGGCCTTCACGGCTCGTGCGAGTACGTCGAAGAGGCCGAGGGTGAATAGTTCACTCCCCGATAGGTCCTCAGGTGTTGTATGCTGCGTACACGGGGATCCGTGCCCTCGAGGATGTGATAACGACGCGTGGGCTGACAAGGTAATGGAACGCCTGGCTCGGGATACGTCGGAGACCGGCGTCATGGCTCGTATCGCGAAGTTCATGGCAAGGCACCTGAAGGGGATCTTCGGGAAGTCGTCATCTTCCTCGAGCCATGGCATGCATTCTCATCGTCGAGAACCATCACATGGCAGCCACGTCCCCTTGGCAGGCCGACATTTAGTTGACGGGGGCCACGCAGCTCGTTACGATGATGACGGTGGCCACATTGAACAGAGGACACCTAGCCACATCCCCTTGGCAGGCCGACATTCAGTTGACGGGGGCCACATTGAGCAGAGGGCACCTAGCCACGTCCCCTTGGCAGGCCGACATTCAGTTGACGCGGCTTACGCAACTCGTTACGACGATGACGGGGGCCACATTGAGCAGAGGGCACCTACCCCTGAGGCCGCTCCGGGTTTCGAGCACATGTTCGGGTTTTTTATAGAGCCAGTAGGGTAGAGATCAAGGACGCCTCCATTTCGAGAGGCTGAGGTCGAGGATGCGGAGTCATCGCACTCGTCTTTTATCAGGGACCTGGAGAAGATGCCCCTGATGGATTGGGTACATCCTGTACTGCAGCCAGTGCTTGCCCATCAACCGGTGATTCCAGACTCCGATACTCTGTAGGGGGGTGACTACAGTGACGCAGATTCAGATATTGCAGGAGTGACGCTTGTGCGTCGGGTCCGTGTTGGGCGTCGGACCGTAAGGCCATCGGCTTCGTTACAGAGCCCCTTTGAATATTCTGACACCGTATTGCGGTACGACGATCAAACAGTTGTATCAAGAATTCAGACTAAGTGGGCCGAATGCCTGCATCTGGAACCTGCAGGACCCGCCTTTTCAGATGAACCAGTCTTTGTTTGATGAGATCGAACACCCTCATATTCAGTTCTCAGCCGAGGTTAGAACGATCCTTACTTTATATTATTATTAATTATGATACGCAGTCCAATATATTTTTTTTATTAATACTCTGTGTGGATTATAGATCATGGACCTGTATACTGTTTATTGGTGGAGTCGACTCCAAGACGGACTTTCTTTGTGTCCGTCTCTAAATGACAGACGGACCGTTCTCCTTGGAATGGGCGTATATGTGAGTTTTTTTATACATTTTAAATGAATATATTATTTTATTTTATTTTTTTCTGTAATCTCTAAATTAAAATATTTATTGACAGTACGACTTGAGGAGGACCCTGATGGATTTTCACAAGGGAGATCAAACGGCAATGGCAAAGTCGAATCTAAAGTATCGTGATTATAAGCTGTCAGATAATCTCGGGAATTGGTTTCACGGCGTTGGCTCGTACGATGTTTGGATGAACGCAACTTGTGTAAGTTTCTTCATTTGAACTTTGAGTTTTTATTACGTATTATTATTAGTGCTTGAATGCATTATACTAATTATATAAAACTAAATGCATAAGATGTTTTAGAAAACATAAATTAAAAATACGAATTTTTATCTATTTTATTTTAGTGTTATTCAAATTAATTTTTAAGGAATTGTGAGATTTAACGTGAGTAGTGGGATTAATATCAAAATCTTGTGTTGATCTTTTTTTTATGAAGCAAACTGTGTGGATGTAGTTAAAAAAATATAAATATGTTGATCTTTTATTTTGATTTTGAGTCATTAATTCTAATATGAACTTGTTTCCCATTTGTCATGTGCTGTTTTAATTTGCAGTTTGTGTTTATTTGCCGCGTTGCCACCGATCACTGGGTTATTTGCCGAGTACTGACTGATCAGTGGACGATGGAGGTATATGACTCACTTCTACATACGCTCCCTAATGCACGAGACAGAATGCATCGGTTGGTCCAGCTCTACCCGATCCAGAAATTGTGGCCCAGAGTGTTGCAAAAGGTTGGATATTGGGAACAACATCCAGGGATGAAGAAGCATCAAGATTTTCTGAATGTTGTTTGGATCCCCCTAGAGCAGCAATACATACAGAAGGACGAGTATTCATGCGGACCGTTCTCGTGTATGTACATCGATCGTATTTTCGCCCCTGAAGAAGCCGCGAATTGAACGGATTGGCATGAGGTACCTCTCCGCATTTCACTTAGAGGTCGCGAAACGGATATTTTCCCTTTCACGTCGTGGTGTCGAGTTGTGAACATTATATTTCCAAACGAATATATGTCAGAATATTTAAATATTCTATTTAAATATAAGAATGTATGTATTTAAATATTAGTATAATTAATTAATTAGAATGTTTGCCTTTAAAATGAAATTTGGCCTTAATTTTGACCAACTTAGAGTGTCTCACGGTTAGGGTTTACGAGCTGGCACGTAATTACACGGTAAAAATCACAACAAACCGTGAAAATAGTAGTGGTTTTGACCGGATTCTAATTTTGACCAGATTCCACGGTTAGGGTTCACGGTAATTGTGATATCACGGTTTCATTCTCATATAAACCGTGTAAATATTTTTTTATTGTTTTCTGAATGTTATTACACGGTTTACTAGCTCTTAAACCGTGATATCACGGTTTGAAAGCTACATAAACCGTGATTCACGTTTAAAATTGTTTCTAACTGTGATTTCTCATTTCACGGTTATTGGATACATTACAAATGATAATTTATTTTTGGTATATTATTTATATTATTTGTCCTAAATTTTGAAGTTATGTTATATTATTTTTCTTGATTTTTATTATGTATAAAATAATAGGATAATATATTCTTCATTTACTGCAACAAATTACATTAATTGAATGATTTCATCCACAAGTGACACATGGCTGCAACGTGACCTGTCATATCACAATGTGGACATCTTCGAGAACCACGGCTTGCCCGTCGGCGTGCTTCCCCTCTCCCTCTACGTCTTCTTTCTCTCGGCCTCCCCGGTAGACGTACTCTTATTGGGGGCAATACCTCCGCACTCCGCAGCTCTTTGGGCCAAGAAGATCTATGTGGTACACGTAAAATTGAGAGCTCGTAAGCTTTTGCATGAGTACCTTGTTGGTAGTAAGGTGAAACGTAATGCACTACTTCCTCCCCTTGGTACCTAAAATCAGACAAAAAAATATAATTAAGTTGAAAGTACTTAAATTATGATTGTTGATGATACCTTGAAGGTGACTTACATGATTGCCGCGATCGCGTGTGCACAAGGGAGACAGTCCCTCTGCCAACGCAGACATTGACACTCATATTGTTGAAGATTCACAATAACAGTCATTTGGGATGTACGAACATTGAATTGGAATTGAGATGTTTGCGTGACCCTGTATTTCCGCGCGTGCTCTGTCTGATCCGCAATTGTTCGCCTCGCCGCCAACGTTATTGGATGATTGTCCCGCTGGCAAGCTATGCGTCGTTCATCGAACCATTCTTTGATGATAAGCCTCACAGCATCGAGAGAAGCACAGATTGGTAGATGCCTAGCCCATAGGAGGGTATTATTGAAAGACTCGGCAACGTTAGACGTCATATTGCTAAAACGTCGAGGTTGGCACATCGATCGAGCCCACTTGGCAGGGCCGATTTCCATCAATTTTGCATGGGCGTTGGCGTTCAGATCACGAATTTGATCCATTCTCGTATTCCATTCCTCCACATCATACGTGTATGCAGCTCGTATAAACAACCCGATGACATGCTTACCATAGTGTGCCAAGTTCTTACTCAGGTGGTAATAACACAAACCGTGGTAGGCATCGGGAAATACAACGGATACGGCATGTATGATAGATATGTGCTGATCCGAGACAATCAACGTGCCATTCAATGCTCCATATGCACTTCTGAGTCCTCGCATGAAGAAAGTCCAGCACTTGTGGTTTTCGATAGGCTCTACTCCGTAAGCCAAAGGATACAACTCCTCGTTAGCGTCCTTCGCCACGGCTACGAACATGATTCCCTTGTTCTTCCCCTTCATATGTGTGTCATCCACTATGATAACCGGCCTCATAGTGAGTGAAAACGCAACTCGAGTAGCGCTTAGAGCAACAAAAACTTGTTTGAACCGGCCATCATTGCCGATGTTGATCTTTGTGATTATACCTGGATTTGTATTCTTCAGCATTGCGAGGTAGCCCGGCAACATCTTGTACGAAGCTTCGTACTCGCCATAAATCATCTAAATTACGCGGTTTCGCCCCCTCAAGGTGACATCATACGTGATGTCGACACCGAAAACTTCCTTCAGCTCATTCATTATGATCTTTGGCTTGATTATTTCCTGATCACGTAGAATTCGCTTCGCAAAGTATGCCCCAATGACCGTAGAACGGAGCTTCCTTTTCTTCAGACCCATTATTTCATGATTGCACGTGTGATCGCCACAAAACTTGTTCACTAAAAAATGGCCGCCTCCGCTGGCGGTGGCGTGTAACTTGAAGGGGCATTGCTTCGATGCTTTGCATTTCAAATATAGTCTTCCACTATTCGACCTCTCTACCTTTGATTACGCACTCTTCTCCAAATTCCACAGACCGGCTGCAATCGTGAGTTCATCCTTTGTATCGTACATGGCGTTAACAGCAAGCCCTTCAACAATCAAATTAACCTCACCCGCATATACTGCAGAGTTTTCAGGTTGGATAGGGACCATGGGGACTATCCAATTACTCGGATGCGTTGTATCGATATCCTCATCAGCATCGTCATCGTGCGGACTTGGATACATCAATCATAATAATTTTTCCATCCCGCCTTCGTCCAGTATCCACGCTGTGTACTCAGCAAACAAGGACCTATTCAGCCGCCTTTCAGAATTGTCTCCGGCTCTGTCGCTCTCGGTGCTCTGAGCATCAGATTCAACGTCGTAATCTGGGTCGTCCTCATCGTCTATAACTTCATACACATGGCCTCGAGACCGCGCCTCGCTACGGCCATTATGCTCATCCTCGGCCGCAAAATGAGGTCTGGGATTGAATTTTCTCGGGCACTCGAGGCATGAGGGAATAAACTCGCTATGAGGTTGAGATCTGGACGATACACGTCGTCAGTTGGAAATGATGAAGTAGCGACCCTACCAATCTCATCGAGGTATGTGTGCCAATCAGTGCCTGGTAGCCGAAGTTGAATGAGCCACCATACTGGTACGTCTGCTCGGCCGTAGGGAAATGTGAAGAGGACCCGGCTTGTTCACCGTAAAAGTGAGAAGACGATGCCGTGTTGTTCCAAGATATATATACCTTTGGGGACGATTCTGTTCTGCACAAGCAAACGAGTTCTTCGTCCGTCCCCAACGGTGATTTAACAAGACGTCCAGATGGTGTCTTCCTCAGATAGCTGATCTCAAAATCAGTACTCAAGAAAGCATTTGTTGATAAGACGATATCAACTATTTGTCGTCTCAAGTTGTAGACAGTTATAACATCTGTTGATAAGACGATATCCATCTGTCTACCGCCCTCGTACTCAACGCTTTCCAATTTCCTCCATAGTTTACGTTCACGATAACGTAGGACATCTGCATGAATTTAATTCAAAACATTAGATGTATATTAAATGAAAAAATACATTAATTTAAAATTAAGATTTTATAAAAAAAACAATGATAATACAAATAGTAAAATAAAATTGAAACTAATATTGAGTTCAACTAAGGCAAATTATAAATAGATGCGTACCTAAATTAACTTGAGCATGTGTAATTGTAAAAATAGACTCATTAACTTGAGAATGTAACTTAAAAGTGCTAATTTTATTAAAACAATATTATCAATATAGTTTAAAAGATGTCTCACGGTTAGACTAGCATTTAAACCGTGAAATTCACGGTTTAAATGTTATTCTAACCGTGAAATACCTTTCTAATTAACAAATTATTTTATTAAAAAATAGTATTAAAGAGACGTCTCACTGTTAGACTAGAATTTAAACCGTGAGACTAGAATTTAAACCGTGAAATATCTTTTTAAACTATATTAATACTATTTTTTAACCGTGAATTCACGGCTTAAATTCTAGTCTAACCGTGAAAGACCTTATTAAAAAATAATATTAATATAGTTTAAAAAGATATCTCACGGTTAGAGTAGCATTTAAACCGTGCAATTCACGGTTTAAATGCTAATCTAACTGTGATGTAACTTTCTAATTAACAAACTATTTTATTAAAAAAATAGTATTAATATAGTTTAAAAAGACGTCTCACGGTTAGACTACAATTTAAACCGTGAATTTACGGTTTAAATTCTAGTCTAACCGTGAAAGACTTTTCTGAATTAACAAATTATTTTATTAAAAAATAGTATTAATATAGTTTAAAAAATGTCTCATGGGATTTAATTAATAATAATAATAATAACAATGATAAAAATAATAATAACTAAATTAAAATTCAGAGTTAATAACTTAAGCATAATTTAAATAAAATAGCACTTACAAATCGCCCTAATCATACCATAATTAAAATAATTTAAACAGTACACTTTCATATTTATCTAAATATCTTACGGCTAAAATCATACTATAACACATAAGAATCAATATAACATTGAGCATGTAAATTCCAAAAATAAAATTGAAAAATAGAATAATTAACTTCATAATGTACCTTAAAAGCTATAATTTACTGAGCTTTTTCAATTTCGTTTGCTTTTTCTTCCTCCTCAATTTGTCACCAATAAGTTGTCTTTGATTGCCTTCTAGCGCTAAAAAAATACTCCAAATTGTAAGCTTTTAAGAAATGAAGAAAATAATTTTTAAGGTGTTGTGAGCGAACTCTACCCACTTTATAGGATAAAACAGGTATGGATTATGAATTATTTGCTGTGAAAATAAATTTGATAAACTAGTCAAATTTGTCCGAATACAATTATTATTTTCACTATTTAGTCCGTGAATATGAATTTTCAGAGAATCTATTCAATAATTTTACTGTTTCACCTATCATATTAAATTTGACTGAATTTAGAATAGTTTGGTGTCGGTGATATAATTTCACCCCAAAAATTTTATTTTCTAATAAAAATAAAAATCAAACTCGATGGGGGCATAGATAGATAAAAAGTATAAAAAGTGGGGCCCCAATTCTGCGCCTCTGCAAAGTTTGTGCATTGATTTCAACAATATAACATTAATATATTCAAATGGGTATTTTCTACATATGTATTTTCAGAATGGGTAATTTATATATACCCACTTAATATTTGGGTAGAAAGACATATTACCAGATAACAGTTTAGATCTTCTATTGTCAAGGCATGTGACATCTTCTATTGTCTTAATAGATTAACAACACGTGGCAAAATCAATGATTTAGGATTTAAGATTTATATAAGGAAAATATATACCCTAACATTTAAAATATCTAAACCCTTAAGGCTTGCTTGGTATGATGGAATGGAATGAGGTGGAATGGAATGGAGGTAGAAATCATGTAGAAATTTGTACATCATTTCTACCTCCATTTCATTCCACCTCATTCCATTCCATCATACCAAGCACCACCTTAGTATTATAAAAAAAGAATACCAATTAATTTGCAAATCTAGAAGAAGAAAAAAGAAAAAAAAAATATTCATCCTATATATATATATATATATATATATGTATATTAAAAGTTAATTAAACCTCTTATTATAACAAAGTAAAATACATAATTAGACATCTACGTAATAGTATCACATCAGCAATGGACACGCAAACGTAAGATTACACCACCATTGTCCCAAAAAATTAACACAAACACCATTTCTTAATTAGTTTCTCAAGGGTAATTTTGTGGCAAATCAATTTATTATACGTTCCGATGCGGATTCGGAGCACGAGAGCGATCCAAGTGCTTACGTGGCGCCTCCTACGGCCTCCGTTCCCTATTTATCTAAATTCTGAATTTTTATACATATTAAATTATTATTTAATATAATAAATTCACATAATTAAGATATCATCAATCTCTTATTACCATCCATATATATTTATACATATTAATTATATATATATTAATATACATAAAATTTAAAAATTTAATTATGAGAATTGGAGGATTCGAACTCATGATCTCCCACATGATAAGCTATGTTTTGTACCACTACACCACATCACTAAATATTACTTATTTAAGGCTTACAATATATACATCCATTGTTCAATCAGCTTTGAATCATTATCAACTACATTATGTTCATTTTATAAAATTATAAATATATGTTTTGAGTATAAATATATATAATATGAATATGTTTTTTTTTATTGATTTTAACATGTGTTTCTTAAATTTTTATGAACATATACTATATAATCATGAAATTTTTGATATTTATAAATATACAATAAATATTTTTATTAATTTATTTATTAAATGGTTCAACCGATCGAACCATGACCAGAAAAATGTTTCAATGTTGAGGGTGTTTTTGCTACTCTTCCCAAAATAGGAAAAAAAAAACAGAAAGGAAAGAAAAAGAAAGTAAAATATTTTGGTTCGTGCTATCTAACACCATTTTAATTTTGAGGTGACCCGCCCAAAAGATTTTGATATTCTTTTAGTTTGTATCGATAACAACAATTGACAAATTTTTGTAACGAAAAATATATTTTTAATTATTAAACACAAAATCAATTTTGAGGTGACCTATTGGCCAATAAATTTTCTAAATTCTTTTAGCATGTATAGATAGTTTTAATTGTCGAATTTTTGTAACAAAAAATATATATTTTTAATTTAAAATAATTGACAATAATTAGACACAAAAATGAGCTTCGTGAACAATTTTCAATTCGGATTGGCTAAACTTTTTTTTTTTGTAAAAATATTTTGGCTATAATTAAATTTTTAAATTTTATGTATGATATAAATAAATTATAATAATTAATATATTAATATATGTATAAAGAATAATTAATATGTATAAATATATAGAATTTAGATAAATAGGGAATAGAGGTTTCCGTTGCGCATTCGAAGCACCTCAACGATCCACACGCTTACGTGGCGTCTCCTACGGCCTCCATTCTTATTTATCTAAAATCTATATATTTATACATATTAATTATTATTTTATATATTAATATATTGATTATTATAAACTATTTATATTATACCTAAAATTTAAAATTTTAATTATGAGGATTGGAGGATTTGAACTCATGATCTCTCATATAATAGACTATATTTTATACCACTATACCACATCACTAAATAATACGTATTTAAGGCTTACAATATATATATATATATATATATATATATATATATATATATACCCATTATTCAATCAGTTTTGAATTATTATCACCTATATTATGTTCATTCATGTAATTATAAATATAATTTTTGAGTATAACTATATATAATATGAATATGTATATATTTTTTTTTATTGATTTTAACATGTGTATCTTAAATTTTTATGAAACTATACCATATAAATCATGATTTTTTTTATATAAATTTACATATATAATAGATATTTTTATTATTTTTATTAATTTATTTATTAAACGGTTCAACCGATCGAACCATGACCCGAAAAATATTTCGTATATTTTTTGCTCTTAAGTGACAATGTCAAGGGTGTTTTTGCTACTTTTCCCAAAGAAGAAGAAAAAAAAAGAATAAGAAAGTAAAATATTTTGAGCTGGGCTATTTTCAATTTCAGTTGATCAAGCTAAATTATTTTTGACAATATTTTGGCTCTAATACCATTTCGATACATTCTGATGTTTTGAGTAAAAAAAAAATATTACTTTTGAGGCGCCACGTAAACTCCGATGCGGATTCGGAGCACGAGAGCGATCCAAGCGCTTACGTGGCGCCCCCTACGGCCTCCGTTCCCTATTTATCTAAATTCTGAATTTTTATACATATTAAATCATTATTTAATATAATAAATTCACATAATTAAGATTTCATCAATCTCTTATTACCATCCATATATATTTATACATATTAATTATATATATATTAATATATTAATATTAATTATAATTATTATTATTATCTATTTATATTATACATAAAATTTAAAAATTTAATTATGAGAATTGGAGGATTCGAACTCATGATCTCCCACATGATAAGCTATGTTTTGTACCACTACACCACCACTAAATAATACTTATTTAAGGCTTACAATATATACATCCATTGTTCAATCAGCTTTGAATCATTATCATTATGTTCATTTTATAAAATCATAAATAGATGTTTTGAGTATAAATATATATAACATGAATATATATATATATATATATATATATATATATATATTTATTGATTTTAACATGTGTTACTTAAATTTTTATGAACTTATACTATATAAATCATGAAATTTTTGATATTTATAAATATACAATAAATATTTTTATTATTTTTATTAATTTATTTATTAAATGGTTCAACCGATCGAACCATGACCAGAAAAATATTTCAATATTGAGGGTGTTTTTGCTACTTTTCCCAAAATAGGAAAAAAATACAGAAAAACAGAAAGGAAAGAAAAGGAAAGTAAAGTATTTTGGTCCGGGCTATCTAAGAGCATCTTCAGCCGAGAGCCCTTTTTTGGGGCTGTCGGCACTATTCCGGCAGGGAGGGGCTCTCTCCAGATTTCGTCTCCAGCCGCAAGCCCCTCCCCCGAGCTCTCTCTTACTTTTAATTAATTATTTATTTAATTTTCGATTTATTTTTAATTCGTTTTAATTTCGATTTTATTTATTTATTTAATTTTATTTCCAATTAAAAAAGTAATATTTTTTTTTTGGATTTTTTTTTGTTAAATTAAAACAAACATTGATTTAAACAAACGAAGTACAACATAAGAGCTCGAGTTCGCCGGAGGATGAGGAGGAATCGGATTCAATTTCGGAAGAGTTCGATATAATGATGAAAAAAATGTAGGAAATATGAATTTTTTGTGATAGATTTTTGTGTAAATTGGGTAGAAATTGTGTATAGAAGGTGTAGAAATTGTGTGTGTGAGTGTGAGTATTTATAGGGGAATTGAGAATTTAGCCGTTAGAGGCTCAACGGCACATTTCAATTTTTATTTTATTTTTTTCGGGCTGAAAAATCAATTTTTTTAAAAAATAATAATAATAAGGGTTGCTGACGTCATAATGACGCCAGCAGCCGAGCGCGAGCCGGGCCTGCAATCGCAAGGCGGGCATGAGCCTCCAAGGGCTTGCCAGCGCTGCGCGGACTCACTGGAGGGGCTCGGCGGCGGGTTCGAGCCCCCCTCTCCGGCAGCGCTGGAGGTGCTCTAACACCATTTTAATTTTGAGGTGGTCCGCCCAAAAGATTTTGATATTCTTTTAGTTTGTATCGAGAACAACAATTGATAAATTTGTGTAACGAAAAATATATTTTTAATTATTAAACACAAAATCAATTTTGAGGTGGCCCATTGGCCAATAAATTTTCTAAATTCTTTTCGTATGTATAGATAGTTTTAATTGTCGAATTTTTGTAACAATTTTTTTTTAATTTAAAATAATTGACAATAATTAGACACAAAAATGAACTTCGTGAGCAATTTTCAATTCGGATTGGCTAAACTTTTTTTTTTGTTAAAATATTTTGGCCCTAATATTATATTGATTTTGAGGTGGCCCATTGGCCATGAAAAATTTCATAATGGAGATTATCTTCAATGATTTATTTTTTTTATTAATACATATAAATAGAGTACAATTACTCGATAATAGAGTACACCGCATTAAACTATTTTTCTAATAAAATTTAACGCAACTTTGTAAAACATATTCTCTAACAAATTATCATAATACTATTTTTCAGTTCGGGTTGATCAGGCTAGACTGATTTTTAGTAAAAAATATTTTTGCCCTAACATTATTTCGGTATTGAGGTGGTCCGTTGGCTAAGAAGTTTTTGATTTTTTTTTTGGCTCCAATACTATTTCGATTTTGAGGTGGTCCATTGGTCAAAAAGGTTTTACAATGCTCTTATGTATTGCAGCATTTGACCCAAACTGAGATGAGGTGCTTACGGGTGTCAAAGATCTGCCGTCCGCGCTAGCCGCTGCCGAGGATGCAGGATGTACTAAGGATAAGGGGAAAGGTTGGAACAAGAAGGCTTTTAACGACCCAGCGCTGGTGGTGCGGCGAGTCATGCTTCGCGAGTTGGGACAAGCTTAGTGGGTGCTTCATATGTGATGAGGACCACTAGATACGGGACTGTCCAAAGCGGAAGGCTAACGTGGGGAGAAGTTGAATGGATGTGGTCGCTGAATCAGTGGATGAGGAGGCTCGGGTCAACACGATACAGTATATTTCGGGTATGCAAATGTTAGATGAGGGTCAAGACATGCCGAGAGTGGACCGTGTGGAGCTTGGGAAGGACATGGCGATGAAACAGCCAAGTGTGAGCCGTGATGTGCTCACGTATGAAAAAGTCTTGGCGGGAGCTACGTCAAGCAACGGACGTGGTGTGCCGGGAGAACTTGCTTGTGGTGAGCGAGTTGTTGCTGAAAATGGATCGAAGACAAGAGGGTTAACTTCCACATGACGAGGACGTCTTCGAGTTTTGGTGGGGAGGTTTGTTAGACCCCTAAATCATCGGATGCAACATGTGCACCTAGCCACGGGAGAACTATATCCGATTTTGAGGCGGCCCGTTGGCTAATATATTTTTGCCTAAATCGGCGGATACAACAGGTGCGCCTAGCCACGGACAATATTCGATTTTGAGGTGGCCCGTTGGCCAATATATTTTTAAAATTCTTATAGTATATATCGATACCTATAATTGTCAAATGTTTAAGTTTTTGATTTTTTTTTTGGCTCCAATACTATTTCTATTTTGAGGTGGTCCATTGGTCAAAAAGGTTTTACAATGCTCTTATGTATTGCAGCGTTTGACCCAAACTGAGATGAGGTGCTTACGGGTGTCAAAGATCTGCCGTCCGCGCTAGCCGCTGCCGAGGATGCAGGATGTACTAAGGATAAGGGGAAAGGTTGGAACAAGAAGGCTTTTAACGACCCAACACTGGTGGTGCGGCGAGTCATGCTTCGCGAGGTGGGACAAGCTTTGTGGGTGCTTCATATGTGATGAAGACCACCAGATACGGGATTGTCCGAAGCGGAAGGCTAACGTGGGGAGAAGTTGAATGGATGTGGTCGCTGAATCAGTGGATGAGGAGGCTCGGGTCAACACGATACAGTATATTTCGAGTATGCAAATGTTAGATGAGGGTCAAGACATGCCGAGAGTGGACCGTGTGGAGCTTGGGAAGGACATGGCGATGAAACAGCCAAGTGTGAGCCGTGATGTGCTCACGTATGAAAAAGTCTTGGCGGGAGCTGCGTCAAGCAATGGACGTGGTGTACCAAGAGAACTCGCTTGTGGTGAGCGAGTTGTTGCTGAAAATGGATCGAAAACAAGAGGGTTATCCCACATGATGAGGACGTCTTCGAGCTTTGGAGGGGGAGGTTTGTTAGACCCTTAAATCGTCAAATGCAACAGGTGCGCCTAGCCACGGGCGACTATATCCAATTTTGAGGCGGCCCGTCGACCAATACTTTTTTGCCTAAATCGGCATCAAGTGTGCATAGCCACGCGATTCATATTCGATTTTGAAGTGGCCTGTTGGCCAATATATTTTTAAATTTTTTTTAGTATGTATCGATAACTATAATTGTCAAATGTTTGTAACAAAATATATATTTTGAATTTAAATCACCTGAGAATATATTAGACACAAAATTGGTTTTGAGGTGGCTCATTAGCCAATAAATTTTTAGAATTCTTTTAGTATGTATCGATAGCTATAATTGTAAAAATTTTGTAACAAAAGTGTATATTTTCAATTTAAGACACTTTACAATAAATTAGAAATAAAATGATAATCGTTTTAACAAATTATCATAATATTACCATTTTAATAAATATACAATAAAATGATACCCGTCGAATTTCGACGGGATACAAACTAGTTATGTAAATTAATGGGCATGATTAAGTAGGTTTAAGCTTTAATTTTTTTTAATTATTAATCCAGCCAAGCACAGGAAGTTTCCTAAACACATTAAGAAAAAAATAAAACATACAAAGCTCTAATCATTTTTTGCTTTCTACACCCCACTTGCAATGTATAATTAAAAACTAAATATTTAAATATATTACATAAACAGTTGATTGAATTATTACTCAGATGAAAACAAGGAGCAACGAGGCTCGCCTACTCGGCCTCCCACTCACAACAATACCTCAGTGAACTTTTTATTTCTATTCTATAAAAAAATAAAATAAACAATCTAAATTTAAATGACGTCTAACTAATTTTGGAACAAAATGATTTCTTTTTCATTCACATTTCGTTTAAAGAAAGAATTCTTTAAAAATCCATTTTAAAACCCATCATCGAGAAGCGTGGAAAAACGTGCCAAAAAAGGCAAAAAAGAAACAAGGCGAATTCGGCGAGACGGAGGGAGTACTATATTATATTAAATTATATTATATTATATTTAATTTTTTATTTGATATTATTAATAAAGTTTGACCGAAGATCGTCCGCTTTTAAGTATTGATGATCAGTCAAAAGTTAATAAGCAATTGAAGATAGCTTGATTGTTAGTTTGAAGTGATTGCAAAGCTTATTCTATTAGGGTTATGCAATTTAGTTACAATGTTTTTTATTTATTAAGTTGTTTATTTTGCATTTGCATTCTATTATATGATTTTTTTTGAATTTTCCTATTATGAATTATAAAAAATTAAATATTTCTTTTATTTATGGTTAACCGACCCGATTTGTCGGTTAATCACTTTTATGGTTTTTGGTCTTTATTCTTCAATTTATAACGGTTAACCGATCTGATAAAAAAACGTATGATCAATTTTTTTAGATTTAAAATTATCAGTTAACGGACCTGTGCTCACCCCTAAGTAGGAGACCCAATCCGATCTTCTTGTAATCCTTGAGAGTTATCATCTCAAAATACACCCATTTCAAAAATAAATATATAAATAAATAAATAAAATCAATGATGAATTATATTATTGGGCGTAGATTAGCTAAGAATAGAAGTTTCAAAAAGGAAGGAAGAAGTGGAAGAAATCGAAAGGGTCCCCGCACGAAGGCACGAGATAGGAAGAAGTGCTCTAAAAAGCTGATATTTCGTGCCTTCTTTTTTCCTTTGTGTTTGTTATTATACTTTTTTTATTTATAAAGTTTTATTTCCACTTTCCTTCCCTTAGGCTAACACATAACAAGACAACCAAAGCGTGCCTCGTTTTAGTTTGCATCATTTTTCTTTTCATATATACGAGAAAGACTAATCAAAGATTTGATTTCTTTGAATTAAATATTGACGATTGACACATCGCCAATTGCCTCACTAATGAGATTATTATAATGAATTTACTCGAGATGTTAGGATAATGAATTTATTCCATATGAAATTATAGAGTTATGAATCTTTTCCAAGTCGATGTGAGATAAATGGGTGGTTCTAACATGTCTCGACAACCATCATTGTTTTTGGACTGGCTCTAATAGACTTTTCCCTAGTCGATGATACAATATTAGAATTAGGTTATTTACCCTTAAAGGCTTTGTAAGGAGGAATGATTATTCAATCTACATGTAAAACGTGATATCCTTTCTAAATAGATATGGGACAAACAAGTGACTCTAATATCTTCATTTAGATTAAAAATTGTTATGCAGAAAATATAACTTCAAATTTGCGGGATGATTTAAAATAATTATTGACCAAAATAATATGATGGACAACCTTAATGAACAATTCCGGAAGTATTAAAAAATAGTATTCATGTTGTAAAGTAAATATTGTAGACCAAAATAAAGAACACCGGAAGAGAAAGAGAGAAGGAAGAAGACGGCGGTAGAAGAAGAATAAGGTTTCTCATTGATTTAGCATTTGCATATTTTACAAATAGGGTAAATACAAGATATATATACAAGAGAAAAAAATCATAATTAATAAGTAATGTCCACAATAAATAAATATTTATAATACTCCCCCTTGGACATTACGACGTGATGTTCATGCCTCGTTAAAAACCTCTCCGCAAAAATCCTGTGGGAAAAATTCGGCAGAGGAAAAGAGTACATAACATACACTGCTTGTGTGTTGCATTAGTTGCCTCATTAAAAACCTTAACTAAGAAAATCCATTGGGAAAAACCTTAGTAAGGGAAAAAGAGTACAACCTAATCGTATAACCTTTAGATATGAATGAAAGGCATTTCAGCAAATACGTGGCTTACTTCTATTTATCCTATCATGATTGCGATTTGCATAGGAGATAGGAACTAATAAATTCTTGTTACATAGGGGTCAACATATGAATTCTTAATCATAATTAGTGTTTGTTTTGTTTATGAATTCAAACATAAGCATATCAGCCATATATACCATTTGATTATGGGCGAAATCTATAGATGCCCGGTTTGAAAATGGGGATTCAAAAAATACCCATTTTGAAAATTCATATTTTAAAAATGCCCAATTTTATATAATACAATAAATTGGAGCCCACTTTCTCGACAAATAATGCAGAGGTTAGCAGAATCCTCCTCCTTTCTCGATAATATTAAAGGATATTTTGTCGTTTTGTGTTTGTTTGTGAATCTGATTCCCACCATCCCACCAAAAGCGCCCCCACCCCAATTAAGAGATACATGAATATCGCCCATCTGCCTCTCTCTCTGAAAATAACTCTCTCTCTCACACACATTTCGGCCGTGTCCAGGTTTCCTTCTCCGACCTCCGCATCCAGCCAGCTTCCTCAGCCGTGTCGACGACCCCTCCTCCCCTTCGCACCCGCCGCCGCTGCCGGAGTCATTATTTGTGAGTTTCGATTAGGTTCGAATGTTTTTTTTATTTTAATTATTCACTTATGTCGTTAATCTTTTTTTACAGTGAATCTGCCGATCTGCCGCCATCCGCCGCCGCGATAGAATTGATCAGAGGAAGAGTAGCCGCCGGAATTCCCTCGAGTTATGGCACGAATTCCTGAGGTTAGGGTTAGAGGATTCGATGTACTCATTTATTATAATTTGTTTGAATAGCGCTCGTATTAAAGTGAATATCGCTCATTTTGCAGTCAATAGCGCTCGATGTGTTAATAATTGCGCTCGAAAAAATTTATTTATTTTGTTTAATATATGAGCAAATAGCGCTCGATTAGTTTAAATTTGCAATAAACTAGGCATGAATAACTCTCGAAGGCCCATTCAATAGCGCTCGAAAAAAATATTTGACTTTCGAAAAATTGTTATTTGATTTTTGGTAGTATTTGATTTATAGAGTTATTTATATAAATCAATAGCGCTCGATTACAGATTTGTACTCAATAGAGGTCGATTAGTGAAATGTATGAGATTTGTAATCAGTAGCGCTCGATTTGATGTATTAGTTTAGATTTGTAATAATCTAAGCATGAATAAAGACCGATTAATATGCAATAGGGCTCGAAAATAAATGTATAACTCTCGAAAAATTGGAATATGCAATGGGAAGTATTTGAGAAGTATTTGATTTTACGTAGTATTTGATTTATTTATATAAATCAATAGCGCTCGATTGTACTCAATAGCGGTCGATTAGTGATAATTCGATTTTACATGAATATTAATTATATTTGTTAGATATATTTGAAATAATTAATCAAGATATATTTGAAAGTTTACTTTAATATTTGTTTTATTATAATTATTAATTCAAGTTTTAATTTTTATGTGAAATCAGGTATTGTCCTTCAAGAGACAAGATAATATGAACACGCATGCAGTCGTGAATACTTCTTGTAGAATAGGACTCCTCAAGGATATTCATACAACCTTGAGTGCTAAAGGGGGTGACAGCTTGGTTGGTCGTTTCTGTAACGGGCCTTCTGGGCACTTGATAACTTGGAGACCGGGCCGTATGAATAGCCAAGTGCTACATGGAATCCTGACGAGATTCCTAGATACTGAAGAAGGCATTTGGTTCCATATGAAAGGGAGGTTTATTGAGTACACGATGGTGGATCACGCTTTAGTGACAGGATTGACTTTTGGAGCAGCGAACTATGATCCCATTGTTACTCGTGATCCGATGAATTCACAACTTGCAAGGTTAGTGTGCGGTGGGAAACCGGGCACTGGGAAAGACTTGATTGGCCAGTTCAAGAAATTGCGAAGCTCGATTGCTGACCCCGACGGTACTATCCACTTGCACGTAGCTCAGCTGTTAGTGGCTGATATTTTCATCCTTGGGCACGATGTACAGAAAGAGCCGTACCCTTGGTTGTGGGAATTGGTAGAGAATACTGAGCTATTTGCGCAATTTCCATGGGGTGCATATTCGTACCAGACATTGAAATATTATCTCGAGAATGCGCAAGATAGTGATGAGTATCATTTTTACGGGCCTGCATGGGCATTATATGTTTGGGGATTAGAAGTGGTTCCCGGACTTGGCAACGTCGCAGGCGTGAAAAATAATGATGGACGGTTACCGCGGTCCATCAATTGGAAGTTGAAAACGAAGCTTACAATTGATGACCCTGCTTTATGGAGACTTTTTCACGAAGGGGTAACATTCTATTTTTTTACATAGTTTTATGATATTATAGTATTATGTTTATTTTATTCATATGAATGTTGCGTTTTGATAGTGAAATGCCGTTTATTTCAGATTGGTGATCTACCGAACATTGAACCCACAGTTGATGAGTCCGGTTCCTGGTACTTCCGGTCGCTCGGAGACCCTACACGAGCTCTCGAGGTTCGATTCAAAGAACCTTACAACGCTCTTCGAAGGAGGGAGACAGTACCGACAGAGGTCCGCCTACGCCGTCGAAGACAACCCTCTCCTCAGCCCCCCCTCCCCCTCCCCCCCTCCCGAAACATCACGGCGTCGACGCGCTACTGGAAGCCGTGACAGGGCGCAAGGGAGTGAGGGGTCTTCAAGTAGCTCTGGACGAATCAGCTAGAGCAAATTCCGTCGTTTGGAGCGTCTAATCCTCCAAACGAAACAGGATTTGAAAGATTACATTGACGAGAAGTACAATGAGCTAAAAGAGACGTTCAACTATGGTTGTAGTCGACGTTCAACAGCGGTGCACGAGCCTATTCGTCGCGGATCCCCTGTCATCATCCATTCCGGGCGAGATTCTGGTGTACGAGGATCACAAGAAGACACTCAGGTTTTGATCTGTGCGCCTGAGCCTTCCACCTACGTTCAGAATCTAGGCGAAGGTAGAGACACTTCCCTCCCCGTTTACACAGCTTCCGAAGCTTGCCCGTCCACTACCAGGTATGGTGATGTTGACGATGGCGGTCTAGTTTCACAGGCATTCGGGTCCATATTCGGGCAGGTACAAATTAGTAGTTTATTTCATCCTTAAACTCCTCTAATTATTGAATTGCGTTATAATGTTTGAACCATATTGTTTTTATCAGGTTTCTGGTGTTGCTTCCGGGGTGCCTACGTATCTCACTGGAATCGATACACAGCATCGGGCTTCGACTAGTAACATACCGGACGAGCCAAGACCCTCGATGTCGGTCAGTCTTCCGGGTTTTGCCCCCTTTGTGAGTCTTTCGGGATTTGCCCCGTTTGTGAGCAACCGTGAGCGTTATTCGATGTCAGATTTTGAGACAGATGTATGAATTTGTTGTTACCTATTTTTGAATAGTAGCTTTTAATTTTGGACAAATATTTCATTTTGTAACTTGGTTGTGCTGAATATAACATCGTTTACTACGTACAACATTCGTCCGGTTTATCGTACTACAGTGATCCTGCGAATGTCATTCCAGTCGTGACAGGCCCACTCAAAATAGAATCCCATTCGAATATTGAATCTTCAAGTGGGGACTCAGCTAGCAGCGCTGTCGTTTCTAGCGATTCAAATGTTGACGGTCAGACACAACATGATCGCCGTACGAGAAAGCCATGTATCGCTAACATCGAAGTGATTCGGAGATGGTATGAATTTATGAAGTCTACTCCCGGTACAATTCTATTACTCGATGGAGGCCAAGACCCGCTGTATGTTGAAGATTTTTTGCAAATTCTCGACATGGACCGAGAGTGGAACTCAAGGGTAATTATTTATTATCTTTTGTTTTGAGAGCTATCAAGATCATCAGGTATATACAAGACATTATGAATGTTCTTATTTTGCAGCACGTTGACCTATACATGGAAGTGTTACGGGCAAGATTACGGAATAACGATCAGGTTCTCGAAGCACACAGAGGGGGTGCAACTGTGATATGTAACTGTACTTTCATGGTAAGTTTGCATAAATTAAAATTACAAATTAATTGAATTATTGTTAAAAAAAATGTAATCGAACTTGTTGTAACCTTTCAGGAAAAATTAAAAGAAGAATATGAACGACTTCTTGAGGTATCCCAAGGTATCACTTGGGCCAACATGCAAGAACTTGTGACATACTGTCAATTCCGGGCGAGATTCGGGATGGACGTCCTGCAGATTGTCCATGGAGTTGGAGTAACATACATCGCTGAAAATTGGTTCAAAGCTCGTTCGGTTAGTATGTTGGACTCTACACTATGTACTCTTACGTCTCTTTTGACCATTTAATTGATTCATTTCAACCTGCTTTAATGAATTAGGTACTCTTCCCCTGTTATATCCAAGAGCGCTTCGTTCTGGTTCGTTTTGCACTGACGAAATGGAATGTATGGCTTTTTGACCCGATGTGGTATGACCTAGACGCAAGAGCTCGTGGACAAGTAATTCGAGAGCTACGTCCTTTGTTTTTCCTTCTACCAGTGGTGCTTGTACAGTCTCAATATTATCGTCACAATAGGATGGGAGTTCAACAAAACGAGGAGATTTTTAATAAGCTGAAAGTTCCCACAAAAAAAGATCTTTTCCGGCGAAGAAGACACAGCGCAATTATGGCGTGCATGACCGTTGAACGTCTCATCAGTGGACGTCCTCAAATAAGGTGGGGTACAAGAAATGTGAAAAAGTACAAGTACCTTGTTGCACCCAAGATATTTGGTCTTGGAACTGATTTTATCTAGTTTTACGTTTTGTATGTTTTAAACATTTGACTCGTATAACCGATGAATAGCTCTCCATGTTTTTTCTTCGTATCTACCATCGTTTTGAGAATAGCGCTCGTATAACCGATGAATGGCGGTCCATTTAATTATAATAGCGCTCGATTTCATTATTAAAAGCGCTCCATATATTGTGAAAAGCGCTCCATGTATTGTGAAAAGCGCTAGAAAACTTTTAGAGATATTATTATTAATGTGGTATTTCATTAACAATAGCGCTCGAAAAAACCTACAATAGCTATCGACCAGTAACCAATGGCGCTCGAATAAATTTAAAAAGCGCTCGATTTTTATTTTTTTTTAAATATTACGAATTCATTTCACACATAATTCACCATAAATCAAATAATCCAAAACAAATGCAAATATCGCAACAAATTACCTATTTAAAAAAAACATTATTAGAAGTTTCAGATTTCTAACCAAATGGGACACATGGTACTAACGTGAGCAGTACTCTCACAATACCTACATTTGCGCTGCCCACGAACATGTTCACCTCTTCTTCTATGTCTCCTTTCTCTCGGCCTACCCTGAAGATGAACTTTTAGTGGAGGATCAATGTGAGGATTTCGTAGCGAGTGTGGCAATCTCCACTGACTTTTGTGTGGAACAGGCATAATAGGGAGATTGTATGAATTGGCATACGTAATTCGCTTGTAGTAGGCAGAAACATAATCCACTACCTCTTCTTTCCGATCTCTAATGGGAAACCAAAAAAAAGAAAATAGATTATCATAAAACACAAAAGAATAACCATTAATACCTATCAGGAGGAAAAGTCTTACATGATTGCGGCGATTGCGTGTGCACAAGGTAGGCAATCGAGCTGCCATCGCATGCAATCACACTCGCTAGTTTGCAGATTCACAGTCAGCGATCGTCTAGCAGTTTGAAACGTATACTCCTCTGCGTTGCACTGTCTAACACTGTATGTCCTAGCGAGCTCTACAACAGAGGCTATTTTTTTCCTTGCCTCGTCAGTTATGGCGTGGTTCACTCTCCGGCAATCTGCTCGTCGCTCATCGAACCACCGTTCGATTACAATTCTGACAGCATCAAGACAGGCGCAGATTGGAAGACGCCTCGCCCATAGAAGAGTATTATTAAATGACTCCGCAGCGTTAGATGTTATGTTGCTGAAGCGACTAAAGGGGCAAATCCGCCGGGCCCACATCTCCGGGCCTATCTCCATCAATTTGTTATATGCCGCTGGTTTCGCATTATGAATCTGTGTCATTCTCTTTGTGAATTCTTCAATATCGTATGTGTACGCAGCTTTTTGAAACAGCTTGCCTACCGTCTTACCATAGAATGCCAAGTTCTTACTCAAGTGGTAATAGCACAAACCGTGGTGGGCTTCTGGAAAAACGGATTTCACGGCATGTATAATGGATATGTGCTGATCAGAGACAATAACAGTTCGAGCAAGTGACCCGTAAGCATTCCGGAGTCCTTGCATGAAGAAAGTCCACGACGCGTGGTTTTCGGTAGGCCCTATCCCGTAAGCCAAAGGGTACAATTGCTCATTGGCATCCTTTGCCACAGCTACGAATAAAATCCCGTTATTCTTCCCCTTCAGGTGGGTGCCATCCACGACTATAACCGGCCTGATACACATTGGATATGTGACTCGAGTAGCACCGAGAGCGATGAAAACATGTTTGAAACGGCTGTCATTCCCAATGTCTAACTGCGTGATAGTACCGGGATTTGCCTCTTTCAGCATGTGGAGGTAACCGGGCAGCATGTTGAAGGAGTCTTCGTATCTCCCATACATTATTTGAATAGTGCAGTTGCGGCCCCTCAAGGCTACACCATAAGAGATGTCCACACCAAACACGGACTTCAGCTCGTTCCTAATGACCTTCGGTTTTATTATTTCGGTGTCACGTTGAATTATTTTCGCAAAGTAGGCCCCAATAACCTTAGAACGGACCTTCCTCTTCAACAAATTTGTTATATCCTCCCTGCACGTGTGATCGCCGCAAAACTTTCTGACTCGCCAAGGTCCGCCTTGGGTAGTGGCGCGTAACTTGAAGGTGCAACTCTTCGATGATTTGCAATGCAGCCATAGCCGGATCGTATCAGACTTCTCAGTAGCACTTTGCGCCCTCCTCTCCAAATTCCACAAACCGGCTGCCACTTGGAGGTCATCCTTTGTATCGTAAATGGCATCAACCTCCAACCCTTCAACGATCAAATTACCATCACCTACATAGACTGCTGAGTCGTTAGGATGGATAGGGACCACGGGAACGATCCAACTACTCATAGGCCTTGTATCAATATCTTCATCATCCCCGTGCTGGCTTGGATACATCAATCGTAAGAGCTTCTCCATCCCTCCTTCCTCGAGTATCCATGCTGTGTACTCGGCAAACAAAGACTTGTTCATCCGCCTATCAGGAGTGTCTCCATCTTCGTCGACTTCGTTCTCCGCATCAGCATCCGCCTCAACGTCGTACTCTGGGTCGTCATCATCATCTACGTCATCATCGAGATCGACTTCAGTTTGCGGTTCAGTATGCCCATGGTGCTCATCCGAGGTTGGGAAATTGAGGTCCGGGATTTCACTCTCTCTGGCAGTCGAAAAATGAGGATTTGAACTCGAGGCGAAGTTAGTATCGCCGACAAAGACGTCATCTTCCCAATTTGAAGATGCAACAACCCTCCTCCCAATCTCATCGAGTTGCGCATGCCAATTGCCTCCATGGTAATCAAATTGGAATGACCCACCATACTGGTACGATTGCTCGTACGTAGGGAAATATGATGATGAGGCACCAGCTTGTTCACCGGCTAAGTAAGAAGATGATGTCCCGGTATTCGAAACCACGTATAGTTTTGGGGCCGATTCTCTACCGCACAAACGAAGAAGTTGTTCATTTGTTTCCAATGGTGATTTAGTAAGCCGTCCGAATTGAGATTGCTTGAAGTAGAATATCTCATAATCAGTGCCAAAGAGATTACACATCTCCGTTATGTTGCATCTCAAGTTGTATAAACTGATTGATTCTCTTGATAAAGGGATATCAATCTCTCTGCCACCCTGATAATTACTATTGGACCAATTTCCTCCGTAAGTCACGTTTACAAAATAAACGTCATATGCATAAGAAAAGGGAATTTAAGTTAGAAAACTATAATGGACAAAAATTCATATGTCAAAAACTTCTCAACGATATTATTCAAAAGTAATATTTTTATTTAATTTAATGGAAAAACATGCGGAAAATGTCAAAAAAAAAAATAACAAATTCATAAATAATGCAATAATAATTAATAGCACTCGATAAATTAACAAAAGTGCTCAATAAACAAACAAATAGCACTCGATAATCAACCTATAGCGCTCGATAAAATACAAATAGCGCTCCATAATTCACATATATCGCTCAATAATTTTTAATAAATCTATTTTGTGATTATTTTTAATTTTAGTTTTCTAATGTGTTATTCTTATTTTAGCGTTATTCCAATTTTTAGCCCCATTTTTAGCGCATTAAAAATTCCAAATAAAATGTAAGAATTCTCTATTTTATAGTATATTTTTACTAGTAATTTTATTTTTTTAATATGTATATTTTTACTAGTATAATATGAAATAACATAAAAATGGGAACACTAAATAATTTAACATCATTTAATATTAAGCACGTTAGATTTATAGAAAATCATATAATTTAACATAATTTAGCACGCTACATTTTAGAAAATAATATGAATACCTTGTATAATTATATCCCTTGCGCGTGTTTCTTGCTTCTTTTTTCTCTCCTCACTTCTTCCTCTTCCTCCCTATTTTTTCTGAAATTTCTTTAGCTCACAAGAATGAGCTCAAGATTTCGACTGAGTGCTGAATACATAGCTTTTCAATTCAATTATTTGATTTACTGTGTAAATGCTACTATTTAATCCGTGGAGTAACTGTGCGAATAATTTTGTAGATCCGTGAATTTCGCAGAATTGTTTGTTTTGTAGCAATAATTGCTACAAAATAACAAACAAACTGAAAAGCGCTCGTATTTTGGTTGAAAGCGCTCGATTCTTAGGTAAAAGCGCTCGATGTATGGTTAAAACCGCTCGATGTTTTTAATGAAAATATTCAATTTTTTTAAACGCCCGATGTTGTATCAATAGCGCTCGCTATGAGCTGTTATTTCAGCGCTATTGGCTGCATGAGGGCAGCGATATTTATCAGCGATATTCGCTTTTGGAAAACGACAAAATCATATCCCAAAAATACGTGAAATGCGGAAATTGATGTGTGAAGTGGGGCCCAATTTTATTATATTTTTAAAAAACGGGCATTTTGTGAATGTGTAATTTCACAGTGGACATTTATTGAATGTCCATTTCCAAAACGGGCAAAAATAGACATTAAGAGTTTGATTATTGAGGTCGATTCGAAAATTACCTTGCTAGAAAGACACAATTCTTTCCATAGACATACCTCCAAAAAAATTCATTGATTGGAGACTATTTGTGCTTCAAAATCCGCTCAATTGGTTAGAGACTCGTGCTGATAACGTGTTGTAAAGTAAATATTGTAGACCAAAATAAAGAACACCGGAAGAGAAATAGAGAAGGGAGAAGACGGCGGTAGAAGAAGAATAAGGTTTCTCGTTGATTTAGCATTTGCGTATGTTACAAATAGGGTAAATACAAGATATATACACAAGAGAGAAAAACCCTAATTAATAAGTAATGTCCACAATAAATAAATATTTATAATAATTCCAATAATTATTATCGTCCAATACTGTTGGAATAGTTAAACGTAAACGCAATATCCCCCAATTTCTTCCCTAAATCGATTTTTCCCAATTTACGATCATTCAATTTTGAGATTCAGTTATCCTATTATAATATTCGAGAATGATGTTTTGTTTGGCTGAATATAAAATTGAAATTTCATTCGTTAAGTTGAAGTATATTCAAACTTGAAATTTCATTTATCATGTTCTCATTTTTGAAAAAAGTAAACACATTAAAAAAGTGTACGTATATCCTATTTTTTTCTTAATATTTTATACATTATTCTTAATTTTCGCACTTTAACGAAACATGATGTTGTTTATGAGACGGAGGAAGTATTAATTTACATGTCATTTCCCAAATTACACTTGTAAATCCACATGCCCTCTTAGGATGTGATTGATAGCATTGATGAGATATAATATACTCCTTCCGTCCCGCCGAAATGACTTGATTTCTTTTCGGCATGAGATTTAAGAAGAGAGTGTTTAATTCATAAAGTGATGCAGCGGCTGCAAGAATTAACAATAAACAAAACTAAAATACAAGAAGGTCACAATCCGTTGATTCTATGAATACTGGAGGCAACTCTCAACTTGAGGAAACCCTCGTTTTCTTATTCTCTAATATCAAATCCCCCACCCCAAACCTTAAGTCATTTCAGAGAATAAATACTAGGAACAAAAACCAGAATCTTAAAAGGAACAAATTTCCTTCCCAAAAATAAAAGATACGAAAGTTGAATAATAATACTAATAATAATAATAATAATAATAAATCAACAAATAACTAAATCTTCTAGCCATGTCGAGACTTCATGGTAGAAAGACGATCAAACTTCTCTAGAAACATAAACGCGATATCATCTCCATCATAAAGTGTGTTTGATAATTAGAATTTTGAATTTTTTATAAATATATTTAATATTAAATAAATATTTCAAGGAAATTAAGGTCATTAATTAATTTTTTTATTAATTAATTTTTTTTAATTCACTAATTATTTCATTTTTAGGAAACAAGGCCATTTCGATGGGACGACCCAAAAAGAAAAACAAGATCATTTCGACGGGACGGAGGGAGTATAATAGGATAAGAGAAAATTTATCATGACTCCTAAGATTAAAATAATCATTGAGGAGAGGTGTGATTAAAAACAAAAGAAAAATGCTACCTCCATCCCATTATATTATGCTTGTTTTTTTTTTTTTGACTTTTAGGCACGCATTTTCACTGAAACCTAATGCGAGTTTTAAAATATAATTTTGAAATATTCACTCATAGTATCTCGTAAAAGAGAGAATATTTCAAAATTATATTTTAAAACTCGCATTAGGTTTCGGTGGAAATGCGTGCCGAATTCGTGACCCCATTTCCTTATTGGTCCGTTCCAAAATTCGTGACCCCTTTCCCTTTTGGGAAATAATTAAGGATAATTAGGTACACTTAGTTGTTCCCTTATTACACTTAACACTAATTTAAATCAATTTAAATATCCCCACCTATGCCCACCACCCACCCCATTAATTCACACACACAATACACACATCACACAGACACAACCCGTCGGCTCTCCTCCCTCCTCACCCTCTCTGCCAGCATAATCGCCGCCGGCCGGCGCCCCTCCTCGGCGCCGCCTCACATACTCTCCTCTTCCTCCTCTCTGTTTCTTCATCTTCCTCTCTCCCTCTCCCTCTCCCTCTCTTGTAAGTGAGGAGGCGCCGTACGGAATGAAGAAGATGGGGCGGAGCTTGTCGGAGCCGCGATGGAGATGAAGCTCAGGCATCGGGTGTTCAGCGGAAAACAGGAGAAGGAAGGTAAGCCGATTTTTGGTAGTTGAAGAAATTTTGGGATTTTAGGTTCAATTAGGGATTTGGGGGAGAAAAATCAGAGAAGAGGGAAGACGGTTCGAGGGATTTGAGAAGAGGGTTTGAGGGATTTGAGGGAATTATTATGGTTATTCAAAGGCTGGAAATATGCTTGGGATTACTGAAGATTGTGGTTCAGTTCATGATCGATTTCGTCGACGCCAGTTGGATTCGTGGTGAATCAAACTATTAGAAAATGAAATATTGGGCCCATTTCCCCCTCAAAAGGTTTTATGAAAGGGAGAGTTGTCTCACCATATAAAGAGGCTCTAGAGACCATCTCCAACCGATGTGGGATAACATTTTAACACACCCCCTCACGCGCAGCGTGGATAACCCAATGCCATCTGTTGACAACGATATCGGGAGTCCATCATCGAATTGGAGTCTAACTCTGATACCATATTAGAAAATGGAATATTGAGTCCATTTTCCCCTCAAAAGGGGGAGAGTTGTCTTACCATATAAAGAGGCTTTAGAGACCATCTTCAACTGATGTGGGACAACATTTCAACACAAACAAATTCTGCAATTATGATAAATTGGTTTGATTTCACAATTTTTTAAAGCATTGGCCGAATTTCCTTATTAAGTTTGCTGATTTCAATTTCTTTGTTTGATGTTAATTAGTTTCATTTATTAATAATAAATAAATAAATAATAATTAATTAACCTATATGTAATTTAATTAAATATAAAAAAAATTAAGAAAAAATAATTTTAAAATTTAATTCGAATATGTATAAAATTTGTTAAGTACATAAACAACACTCATTCTCTAAACAACTAAAAACACTTAACATTCCCGTCTTAAATTCCTTGCCCAAAAGAAAGATTCACGAATCTTGAAATAGAGGAAGTAATATAATAGGATGGAGGTAGTAGTACTTTTAGCCTAGACCATAAATTTATCACGGACCTTTTAAAAGTATTATCTAAGATACCAAACAATCGGATTAAGCAATATAATTTTTGTTATCTTGATGTATATACTCTACCAAACAGGGCCTTATGTGACACAAGATTTTTCCAAGATTCGTAAAATGTGACATGGAAATTATTTTACATTAACTAAATACTACTACTATTACGACATTACAAAAATAATGTTTTAAACGTTGGGAGTATCATTTTATTACTGTTACACAGGTCACTCTTCCGCACGGCAATGTTGAGTACCAAAATATTACAGTTCAAAAATTAGGACATTTCCGTAGTATAATAATAATAATAATAATATTGGCATCGTCATTTATGCAGCGTCTTGCTTGAATTCTTGTAACATAATTTTGGTTGTGGGTGCAAGTTTGATTTGATTCCAAATTTTGATGGAAAGATTAGTTAATAATAATAATAATAATATGATTATGAACATAAATACTACCTCCATCCCGTTACATTAGTCATATTTCCGTTTTGGTCCGTCCCATTACATTAGTCACATTTCTAAATAAGAAAATATTTAACTTAGATTTCAGGGCCCAATTAGTACTTTTTGTACTTTTCATCCTAAATTTTGTACTTTTTCACACTAATTTTGTTTTAAATTTGTACTTTTTTACTTTTTTGGTTGGGATGAAGGTAGTAAAAATTAGTGGTAGGGTTTGGGTTGGGGTTAAAGGGGAATGATTGAGCCGTAACTTTTGTATATATGATGAAGTGAGCAAATGAGAGATTCGAGGCCGTGCCCATTGACCATTAATTCTCACCCTCACGTGCGATGCGAACTTCATTTCTTCTCTTCTCTAATATTTTTATTTTATTACTCCCTCCGAGCCCATATAGATATATGAAGAGAAATGACAATTAGTTTTAAAAAAAATTGTGTAAAGTAGAAAAAATTAGATAAAATAGGGAGAAAGTAAGAAAAGTAAGTAGAAAATGAGAAAAATAGAAATAAAATGAGGGTGAATAAATAATTTTGATAATAGAATCTTTCTAAAGTAAGTAGAAAATGAGAAAAATAGAAATAAAATGAGGGTGAATAAATAATTTTGATAATAGAATCTTTCTATCATAAAAGTCATATATATAGGGGACGTCTTAAACGGGTAATAACCACACATGTATCTGGGACGGAGCTAGTAGTACCTACTTAACCCTTAATTGCTTTTCTTAATCGCCGACTAATGCCTAGTAATGCCTATGTGTACAATGTACACTGTATTATTATGGCTATTACATCCAATCAAATCACGCCTTTCTGTACTCCATGATTTTTATATAATTTTTTTGTTAGTATAATAGTATGACCTTTTCTCGTAATTAGGGGTACTTCATTGACAATTATTCCATGGAAAAATCACCGTTTTAACTTTTAAATGGTCTATACTTCAATAACAACTGTACATACTCTCGTTTGAGTCGTTTCCAAAAATCAAGCCTTTAATCGGTATATTTTATGATATAGATCAATTATAATAATAAATTTATAATTTCTCCGATCCACTATATTAGTCCAAATCTTTTCGGCACAATATTTTAGGAGAACTTATTTAAAGATTAAGTGAATGTATTGTTTAACATTTTAATACATATTTCATCTTTTCAAAATAGAACATTATAGTCTTATAAATTTATAAAAATATATTAATAATTGATCTTAAATAAAAAATTATATCAAAATTTTTAATTTAATATAAAAATTGTAAAAATCAAAAAAGAAACGAGAAATTACAAATTAGATACTCCCTCCGTGTTGTAGTATCTCGTAAAAGAAATAATACTTCAAAATTCATTTTAAAACTCATCAACGATAAGCGTGGAAACACGTGCCACACATGCTGAAAAAAGAAGGTCACTAAATGGAGGACGGAGATAATACATTTCTTTTTAAAATTCGTACATTGATAAAATAAAAAATAAAATAAAAATTGTGAATCGAGGGAGTATTATATTAGGGTCTATATTAGGAGTAATGGTTCAGGTCGGTTAATAAATGAGAGAAATCGAGCTAATAATAAGGCCGTCCCCTCTCATGTTGAATACGGAGTATATATTTGTACTCCGTATATTGTAGATAAATATATAATGTACAACTTGCACAGTAGTAGATATTATAATTCATGACACGAATCTCAGGGGAAGAAATAATTATTATTCATCAATTTCTGCAAAATAATAAATGGTGGTGCGGTAAAACGCGAATATGAGAACTAATCTCGGCAAAAGTTAGTTATAGTTGAATGCTTAAACAAATGATCAGTTATTAAAATAATCAATCACTAATAAAGTAATAAAATTAAAATAAAAAAAAATACTAGTACTAACATTCAATGATTAAGAAAGATTAACCCCAATCAATCAATGACAAAGATGTAATCCTATCTTTTAATAGATTCCAAAATCCCCACATTTCTTCCTTATATAATCCCTCCCCCCCCCCCCCAATCCCCTCCGCTCTCCACCACCACCGCCCACCCCCGCATATATACATACAACTTCTGTATATATCTATCAATACATATCACCTCTGCAAAAACCTGCAAAAAAGAAGCCTAGCCCTCTGTTTACCTTTCCTACTCTGCGCTTGTTGACTCTCTCTCTCTCTCTCTCTCTCTCTGCAAATTGCATATTTCTACGTACTTTACCTTTCCATCACACACAGTACACACACACCAACAATTTTTTTCTTCCAAAAAACAGGAAAAACACACACACACACACACACACGCACTAAATCATGCTGGAGACGGTGAAGTACCTGATCGGCACCGCCGGAGCGAGCGGCTTCAGCAGCAAGTCCACCGCCGAGCAAGTCACCGACCTCTGCCCCGGTCTCCGCCGCATCACCGCCATAATCACCGGTAAAATTAAAACGCCGCCGAAGCTGCGAATCTAAATTTGTAACATTTTCTTCGATTTTTTGTTTTTTTTTGTTTTGTAACAAATACATATTCCGGCGGCGTTGCGCAGGAGCGACGTCTGGCATCGGAGCGGAGACGGCTCGGGTGCTGGCGAAGCGCGGCGCACGGCTGGTGCTGCCGGCGCGCCGGCTGAAAGCAGCCGAGGACACGAAGGCGCGCATACTAGCCGAGTTTCCCGGCTCCGAAATCATAGTTATGTGGCTCGATCTCAGCAAGCTCGGCTCCGTGCGGAGATTCGTAGCCGAGTTCGAATCGCTCGATTTGCCTCTCAATCTTCTCATGTAATTAATTTCTCAAATCTTCCATTAATACGTTATTTTTTTTAATTAATAGTAGTAGTACTTAATACATAACCTTTCCTTGTTCTTTTTTAATCTAATTTTTTTAGAAATAATGCGGGGAAATTCTCGTACGATCACGGTGTTTCCGAGGATGGAATCGAGATGACTTTCGCCACCAACTATTTAGGTAATTACGTAATTTACATTTATAAGCTCTTCTATTATATCTAAGCCTTTAAATTTAAAAAAAGAAAAAGAAAGAAATTGTAATAAAAATGTTTTCAAAATAATAATAGTAATAATAATATTAAAATAAACACCTAACACATTATGCGAAAGTACAACATGGGGATGTGGACATTATTATTTTCTCTTTTTCTTTTTTTTTTCTTCTTCTAACTGATTATGCGTAATGATTTGATTTTTTGATTAACAATTAGGTCACTTCTTATTAACGAAGCTGCTGCTGAAGAAAATGATTGAGACGGCGAAAACTAGCGGCGTGCAAGGAAGAATAGTTAACGTGTCTTCGAGTATTCATAGTTGGTTTTCTGGTGATTTCATCCATTATCTTGCCTTAATTACCAACAATAAAAGGTCAGTTTTTTTCAATTTCCGTTACTATTATCCTTAATTTATTAAAATAAATTACGTTTTTTTAATGATGATATGTTAATTAAAATGATAATCCTTGCTCGTTTTTTTTTTAATTAATTAATTTTCTCCAACAGTTTCTGTCTCACACATGCATTCCGTAATTATTAGATCGTTGTTTATTTGAGTAGATATCGGTGGCTTCAGATTTATGATGAAAACTTAAACATGTGTATCTACTAATTTTTTTAGAAATTAACATAAAGAATCTCGGATTGGATTCGCCTTCTTGCATAGGATGGTTTTCATATTTAATTTTGG
Source organism: Mentha longifolia (assembly GCA_001642375.2). NCBI lineage: Eukaryota > Viridiplantae > Streptophyta > Magnoliopsida > Lamiales > Lamiaceae > Mentha > Mentha longifolia. The sequence goes on from CM038113.1 coordinate 27,126,766, forward strand.
TGTTTTTAGCCTTCTAGAATAATACGCAGAAAATATGTTGGTAATAGAAGTACTTTTTTTGGGTACAAATCACATAAATGGCAGTGTGAAAATAGAAATACATAACCAAAAGTGTCGTATTATTCGTGTTTGTTAAGTAGTAGTATGTTTTACACCAACAAGTTTGGTATAAATTTAGTATCATAAATAATATTTTTATTCAATTCTTATTCTTTTTTTTACTTGACTTTTATTTATTTATTTATTTTTCGCTTTTTATGTAATATTATAATTTATTCTAATATTAGTACTAATTAATATTTTTATTACATTACATATTTAGAATACTTAATAAACAACGTATTCGATTTAATGGAATTAATGCAGTATACTACTTCAACTTTTGTTTAAAACTCGTGTCAATTTTGGGAATTGAGAGAGTATTATTATTGAAATTGAAATTAGTAGCGCTTGTTTTAGTAAAGAAGTCAAACTAAACTTTTTTTCCGTATATATTCGAATGAATGGAATTTGCATTATTACCGCATGCATTGATAATTTATGGTGTGAAGAAGAATCCTAGGATCGAGGAGATACTATACTGCCATAAGTGATAAAGTGAAATAAATTTTGAGATTTACAGTACTCCTTCCATTTCACTCAATTAGACACATTTCCTTTTGGGACTTTCTGACACGTTTTTCCGCGTTTCTTGATGATGGGTTTTAAAATAGATTTTTGAAGATTTATTTCTTTTACGGGATACTACGATAGTCATAGTATCTCGTAAAAAAAGAAATCTTCAAAAATTCATTTTAAAACCCATCATCAAGAAGCGTGGAAAAACGTGCCAGAAAGTCCCAAAATCAAATGTGTCTAATTGAGTGAAATGGAGGGAGTAATAGGTTTGACTTTATTCTGATATAATTTATGTCGGTCTCTATTTATTTACTAATTTATTTGAATTTTTCCAATGATAGTGAATACGACGCTACACGTGCATATGCTCTCTCGAAGCTGGCTAACGTTTTGCATACCAAGGAGCTTGCCACCAGACTCGGGGCAAGTTTTATTTTATTTCTTCTTAATTATATGGAGTATTTAATTATTGGTAAAAGAAAAAAAAAGGTGGTTTTTGTTGTTTTCTCAAAATTTTCTCATGCAAATGCAACATAGATTTTCTAATAATTACAAGGTGAATTATTAATTGTTGCAGGAAATGGATGCCAACGTGACGGCAAATTGTGTTCATCCTGGCATCGTGAGAACTAGACTCACTAGAGATCGTGAAGGCCTAATTCAAGGTCTAATATTTTCTTTTATTTTAATAATTCTATTCTATTATGCAAATTTATTTATAGAGGAAATTTCTTTTTGTTTTGGGTGCAGATTTGGTTTTCTTTTTGACTTCCAAACTTCTCAAGACTATACCCCAGGTAATTAACCGATTTGGGTCCTTGAAAATATATGTTTCATGTCTATATATGTGACTACACACTATACTCAAATTAATTTTAGGGTCACAGATGATTTTAAATTCAAATTTGTAATTCAATAGCATATCTGTAATTTTATTGGTGTATGATTGTTTTTGGATTCGATCTTGCCCGGTAAGATATGTCAAAATCTGTAAGATGGTGGGTCAGGATCTAATCCAAACACAATCATACAACAATAAAATTGCAATTATGCCATATGATACGAGTTCAGATTCCGAATCTTGACCCGCAATCATGTGTGAGACTATCTTAAAACAGGTCAGGATTTGATCCAAACAATAATAAAATTACAATTATGCCCTTAGATACGGGGTTCAGATTCGGATCTCGACCCGTTTTGACATGTATATAGGTGGAAATAGATGATTTAATATAGAATTAATTCTTGCAGGCAGCTGCGACATCTTGCTATGTAGCAACAAATCCAAGGTTGGAAAATGTAAATGGGAAATATTTTTCAGATTGCAATGAAGCTTCCACATCTAAACTAGGATCGAGTTCTGCAGAAGCTGCGAGGTTATGGGCAGCCTCCGAAATGATGGTCTCCACAGACGTAAATGATGTAGTCTTTGATCGAATTAATTAATTGATTTTTATAGCACCTTCATATCATAGCTAGTTAGAATATATGCTAGGAAATTAAACAAAATTGTGAAAATAATATGATAGGAAGAATGTATAAATGATTAGTGGAGTAAAAAAGTCTTATTAGTAGTGCGTTTGTGTGAATAGTTATGATGAATATTTATGTGTTTTGCAGCGAGTTAGTTTTTATTTTATTTTATTTTTTTACAAAATTATGTTAGTAATGTGTTGAGTTTTTGAAGTGGTTAAATTTGATGAGATTATTTATATTTTGGTAAGGGGCACCCCCTCCTATCAGTTCAGTCTAGCTTATGGAGCAGCCGAATCCTAATAGACAATTTTATTCATAATGATTGACACTTTTAAAATTATCATAGAAATTGACACTTTTATTCACGATAACGGATAATTTTACGAAAAATAAGAAAATGATGAATATTTTATCTTTTGGACTTTAGATATGCTTTTATTATTACTTGTACATAAGATTTGTATAAATAACCACAAATTAAATTATTATAATACCAACTTGATAAAATTGAATATTTCAATTATAAAAGAACTTTTATTCCAATCAATGGGCACTCTTTTGTTCACAACAATTGTCACTCTTATAAAAAAAATAAATGAGAATAATGATTTTTATTTTTATTTTTTTATATTGTGAATGGTAGAAAATGCTCTCATCACTCATCAGGTATAGTATAAATAACCATTATTTATATAAATAATCATAATATCAAATCATTATAATACCAAGTTGAAAGGAAAATTTTGATTATCATAAAAACTGACATTTTTATTCAAACAAGTTGCATTTTTATTCACGACAATTGACAATTTTACATTTTTTAAATAAAGATCCGGCCGCACCATGAGACCGTCCTCACACTAAGTTTTTGTCTTTTGGTAATTTACATGTATAAATCCATGCCATGTTGTATCGTGTAAAATGCTAAGTAAACAATCGTATTGGTATTCTAACAATTTCACTGGACCAATCTTTTTCATTTATATCAATTTGATGAACTAGGGAAGTTGATAGCACTAAATAAATAGTTATTTGTTTCAAACGAAAATCCGACCATTAAAGAGATTATTGGGAAAGTATGAGCGACTTGTAATAATATAGATAAAATTAGAAACTAATAATAATAATTGTTATTTTTTTATTATATACGGTGGAAAAATATTTCAAAAACTAGCAAGCGTGCGACTACTATATTATTATAGTCCAAGGTCAAAATAATATCAACAATCCTTATAATAATGTAGCAATTACTATTATTCTCTCACATAAGATTCTCTAACTATATGAGAAGTTATATAAGATAGTTAATAATATAATTATTATTTTTAGGGGAATCCATAACATGGTCTTTGTTGACCAGCATGTGGGTGTTAAAATTTTCTTAAGTATCTTTGAGTGCTGATATGTATATATTAAAACGGGGCCTACTAACATGCATTATAATTAAATTCAAGCAATGGTTGAATATATATTTACTATAACACACTGTAAGATAAGTTAATTAAATTACGCAGAGATTTGTACTATAACACACTATAGTTACTAAAATCTAATGGTAATTGGCATAGTCATAGTGAGGTTAATATGTTCGAAATGTCCGTAGTAAAAGGTCTCGTGGTCGAGTTTTCTGTAATAAATTTTAGTTAATGTTTTAAAAAAAATCTAATACTGATTATAACTTATTAAAAAATTCCATATAGTTAGCTAGGAATAATCACCAATTTGTAATGTAGATATTGCACTTTAATCTCTTCTATTTTTTTTATAACCAAAAAACAAAAAAGCAAAGTGTAGACACTAAGAGTTCTCACCTCCAGTTTCTATACATTTTTTTATACAGTAATAATCATGACCCCACCTCATGGAAAATGATAATTGTACTCTTCATAATTCCCTTTTTTTGTTATTGGGTCAAACGAGAATTTCTAATTAAAAAGTTCATCTGGTTTAATATGAGCGTATAGCTATTGTCATAAAAAATAAAAGGACAAATATAAGAAACGCATATTTTGTATATTTGATGATTATATGTACAATCTAACAAGAAAATATGTATACAAACACGCAAGACGAGCATATCTAATACTAGTATTGATGTATAACAATATTCAAGAACTAATAAAATTGTAGTAGTAACATCTTGGAGCCCAAAAATCACTTAAGCTCACAAAACTCAAACATCTATAACTAGAGACTCTCCATTTATGTGTATCCTAATTGATCAGAAATCTAATGTATATATTTTGTAATGTGAATAGGTAGCGGTAATTGGGTCGTAGCAAGGGTAAGAGAACCCAAGGAACCAGACGAAGTTAGCCGACTAAGGAGGAGGAGACTCTACTTGCATCTATGAAAGAGTTAAAAGACTAACATTTTCGGACTGGTTACCTAAATAAGCTGAAGATGCTTTCAAGAAACACATTCCTGGAACCGACCTACGAGGAAATCCACATCAAATCTTAAGTTGAGCATATGGAAGAAGAATCATAACTCTTTGGCCGAGATATTGAATCGAAGTGGAGTTCGATTCAATTTGGATGGGACATTCAAGATTGACTGCGATAACGAACAATGGAGGAGGAGGATAATAATAATAATAATAACTACTTACACGGAACAATTCTACTGCCACAAAGAAATGACTAATACACTTGGAAGTTGGAAAAATGTCAATCCTCACTAGAATTGCTCTCAGCCTCCTAGTCAAAGTCCTCACCACTCACCTCAATTTCTTCATCATCACTTTCTTCTTCATCTTCTCCTTCTCCTCCAACATCTTCCGCACTATCAGCTACATTATCAAGATGAGACAAGACATCCAAAGCTTTACTTCGATAAATCAAACCTGTCCTCATGAGATAGTAAACTTTATCTCTATGTTGCGCAAGGGGATGTGGATCGACCAGCTTACCCCTTTGATAACCTTCTCTCAATGCGACGCTCGCGGTCTTGCATTTCAGAGAGAGGTAAAATATCCCCGGATAGCGTGTAAATACCCGAGTAAACCTATGGGGAAGATTAAATTCCTCCCTCAAGCATCTCAAGTAATTTCTCCGGGTCTTCTTGTATATAGTCAATCTTAAGAATTCATGGAGCACCCCGACTACCCTTTTCTCAATGATATCACTATTCGGGTCGATTCCTCTTGAATCTTCATAAGGAGAGATGTAAGACAACTTTTGAAACTGATCTATCCATGCTTGCACCTTCTTTTAACCCCTTGGAGAGCTCGTTGGGAACTCTAATGCAGCCTTCCCTCTCTTGAATGCTCTGTAACCCAAAACCCAATTGTCGCCATTGATGCTCTCTTTTATACTCTTCTCGTTCATCTTCTGCAACTAAGAAACAGAAAACTCCTCCCTCCATTGGAGGAGCTTCAAGCAGTTCGTTCCACTGGTTCCCTTCACCACCCGAAAATGATCTGGATACTTTCTGATTAAGTTTCTGTCGAAATCATCAGGCAACCCTAAGTCCCATTTTAATGGACGTAAGGATTGCATAGGCAGCTGCATGAACACATAAACCATAAAGCCATGTAAAAAAACACAGAGAAGGAAAAAATCTCTTATTGAGAATGTACAATTTGAGATGAATACCAAAATCAAAGATAATCTACACTAGAAACAACAATTTGGAACCAGTTCATAAAAAAATAAAAAATCATTCTTAAAACATCAAATTAACCGTTATATTCCAACTGTCAAACACATTTTCATTTTCTTCACATTCAAACCAAAACACACATTCATCGAAATTATCCAAATTAACACCAATTTGGTACCAGTTTATCAAACACATCTATTCTTGAAAACGTCTAATAATCAGAAATATCATTTTCATTTAGCTAAATACACTCTCCTCCAAAATGATCAGAAATAAAACCAAACAAGATTCAACGCCAAGACCATATATTACCAAAAAAGAGGTAAGTTGTTTACCATTTAACTGCGGGTCATCATTAGAACCCTGCATAGCCTCTCCACAATTTCACCTTCGCACTGCTCGTACACTTCCAACTCCTTCTGATGCATCATTGTTCCCAGCTCAGTCAGCTTGAAACATGGCAAAGAGGTGTATTTAGGATGAGGATACTCCTCGAACAACGTGGGGTACCTCCGCATAAAGCACATAGTGGGAATGGTGAGACCCAGCAGCTTTTGAGAATCGAGGAGTGATTTAGAGCTCAAATACCCGGTGGGAGAGCGGATTATGGCGTTTTTGACGAGGCAAGCTGCTTTAATATCAGTTTGGACGTCGACGATGTGGTCCAGAGATCGGTTTTTGACCCATTTCAGCCATACTTTGGCAATTGTGCGGCAGTGCCGAAGATTATGGAGCGGGAATGAAGCAAGAGCTTTATACTTGGAGTTCATCACAATTTGAGGCGTAGCATTGGTGATCCACCTAACTACGTTGCATCCGGCTGAAATCAAATCAATTTTTCTGTTGACAAACAACTGACCTTAAATGGAGGAGGAAGGACAACTATACCGTGCGCGTGAGTGACATAAACATTTGATACAGGGCAATCAGCTCCGCAAGGAAGGCGGCAGGTTGGAATTTTTAGATTTTTTAAATATTTAAAGTCAAAATAATTTTCTTTTCTTTTTTTCAGCACCACTATCATCTGGGCTTTGTCAAAAGGTCTAAATGTTAATATCCTATATCGAAGATATGCCTTATACTTTGAAGATATGCTGAAAAAAATCTGCTAGATCAAAATCAAAAGCAAAATCTGCTAAAGATATGTTGTTACAAGACCACAAATCAAAGACTAAGCACTTACATTGGGTGGAATGCAATGGCATTCACAGGGTACACGATATCTCTTCCTGCTTCAGTTTTCCTATGCACTTAAATGCATACCTGCAGATGAGAAAATCAACAAGTTATGAAATAGTCAGATTCTGCAATTATTTCGTCCCTCAGAAAAGCTTATTACAAGCTTCCCAGATAAAACATTGTCATAACAGACTTTCAAAATTTGCCTTTACAGAAGACTCGAGCAAATTTGTAATCATTTCTATTACTGTAAAGATTTAGGCAAAACGATACAAGGCATGTTATCAGGAAGGTTTTTTCTACTTCTACATCCTCCCATATGACTGACATGAGGCATTTGAATCCCTACTGTACGTTCAGATTCCTGCACTTTAGCAGATCCATTTTTTATTTCCTTTTCCATTCTATGTTCGGAATAAGCATCCAGGTTATAATACCCGCACATAATAGAGCCAGAGTTAGTCCTGCACCAGAAACGAGTAATGAAGCTGCGAACACCCATACTTAAATGACTGAGCAGAGGATACAAAGCAGTGCATAAAGCAAAGTCAAGAGTTACGAACAAACAAATTTCATTGAAAGTCACAACCAAAGCATACACATATTTAAAGTAACACAAAGATAAATAAGATAACATCCCTAAAAACTTCCTGAGGGACATAAAATCACCACAAAATAGATATGACACATACAATTTAAGCAGGCTATTAATATAGATCCCACTTTTAGAGCTTCAAAAATGAAAGAGAGAGAGAGAGCAGCCTATTAAATGCTAGAATTGTTGTATATGCTTCTGATTACAAAACAAGAAAACAACACAGAAATTACATGTCAGGAGTCCTGTTCGAGTCTTGAAATATTATCCCAAGGTGTGGAGCAGATAAGTTATGTTACGCGAACAGTGAAATAGAGTCAGGCTATCAGGTTTAGTAATCTTGGGTAGCAAACGCCATATGTGCTAGGATTATTTATACTATCCACATTCATCTCTTGTACCAAAAGCAGCCTAAGGAAGAGAATAGGAACAGAAGATTAGATAAGAGGAACTAAGTGAACCATGTCCTCTAGTAAAAATTTCACCCCTACTTCCTTTCAAATACAAAAGGAAAACCAGTAAAAGGAAACGAAAGCAAAAAGAAAAGACGAAGAAAATTGCAGAATCATCATCACCATTCCTACGACCCATAGCAAACTCATCACTAAATAGCAAAGGAAAGGAGAAGGAAGAGCTACATTCCTTAATCCCTAACCCGTAATTCTCCCTTCCATTTTCTTATATAGCAACCAAACACAAATAAAGCAGCATAATCCTGTACTACAATACTTCAAACACTTTGATAATGTTAAAGCCTACTCAAATGAAACATGCTCTACTTTTTGCAAGTTTCTAAATCATATACTCCGTAATACACTCACATACAAGATTTTATAATAAAAATAAATAAATAAATAAAGTAGGAAAAGAGGGGGAGGGTTACTCGAACCCATTTCTCTGCCGGCAGCTGCTGCCAAGGGAAAGGAACCGAAAGGAGACCCATGCCCGGGAATTGGAGGACTGCGGCGGCTGGCTTCGGACGAGAGAGAGAGAGGAAGACAATAGGTTCGGAGCCCTCTGTTCCGACTGTTGCCGGCGGCGCGGTCGGACTTGCAGACTGGAGGCGCCGGGGATGTCGAGGCGACGGCGGAATTGAGCGAGAGAGAGATATTCTGTTTTTTTTTTTTTTTGTTTATATTTAATTTGGGTTTGGGTCTTTTTAGTTATCTTTAATCCTATTGGGCTGGGTTTTTATTTTCATTATTTTCAGTTTGGGCCGGAACTTATTCCATTCACCTTGGGCTCATTAGTAAAATAGTGCGGACAATTTTAAACATAGCCCCCATTCTACTCGTTATAGCCCACATATTTAAAGTAATAAAAGAAATATTACTGAATTTACTGTTTTATCCTTTAATCTTAACTGAGTTTCCTCTGTATCGGCGAATAGAAACTAAACGTCAACTTCTCATCTTCTCATCATTAAATTTATTTGCATTGGTGAACAGAAAACTACATATCCAGATTTCAATTATATTCAAAAACAATTTGTGATTTTCCTTTTATTTATCACTCCAGCCATATAACTTACGAAATGATTATTGCTTGTGCTGATTTTCAAAAGCATTCTTCAATCTGTAGCTGCAATTAATGTCTCTCCCAATCCTTCCATCGACAACCAAATTCCAGACTGCTCCGTTGCTGCCATTAATCGCTTATTTCCAACAGTGGCTAGGGTTCCGGTGCCATACCTCGTCCGGGTCGTCGCAAGCTTCCTCTTCCACCATGACATTGAGCGCTACCGCTCCCTTCCACCAACGTCCTTCTTTCAACTTTGGGGCTATATCATTTCGCTAAAAAAAAAAAAAGACAGTTGGGGGCTACAAGGGCGTAATAGTAATTTTAATAATATTTTAATTATTTATTTAAATAAGGGGGCTATAGGGAGTAAAATGGGGGCTATGTTTAAAATCACCCAATAGTGCAGATTGTTGTGCTACAAATTGGCTAGTTTTTTAATTCTTGATGGAAATTAAAATTATTAATTTCTTTGGACTCCTAATCTAAACCCAGATGAATACTTCGTTTACGCTGAGACACATTAATTAATTAGTTAGTTAAAAATAGATTGTATGAGATTGGAGTGTCAATTATTATTGCGAATTGTGAAATATGGGAGGTTGGAGTCTTCTTCTTTGGAATGCTTTTTATATAATGGGCCCTCTATTGCTTCGTTAAACGTCATAATTTATCGAGTCTTAGGATTAGTCTAAATGAAGAAATAAAATTCTCTTTTGAACTAGTCAATTTTAGCTGAAGTTTGGAGATACATTTGATTGTTCGGGTGTTCAAAAATTACCGGAAGGGCTGGAGCATGTAACGCCCTGACCCCCAGGGCATGTAAAAATGTGCCTCAGAAATTGGGTCGCTACGGGTGGAACGCTAGGAATCCTATAAACTGTGAGTGAGCATCTCTTTAGAATCAAAGAAAGTGGTTAATCGAAAAAGAGGGTTAGATGAATGAATAATATATTCAACTAAGGAGGATGATGGGAATGTTGTCCAATAAGAAAAGAGAGGCTTTTTATTTAAGTACATTCTAACATGAGGGTTCTTGTTACAAGACATGAGCTCATGATTACATAACTTAAACAAAAATTTATGATCAACAAGGCTTATTAAATATTCACATAACAGCGAAAACATAGTTGTGACGCGTGTGTGAAGACACACATCACGGGGCTACAACCGTAACATCCCTCGCCTCGGCCTGCCTCTCTTCACCTCTTGTTTCCCATTCACCTGCACGTTTAGAAATACGCACAGGGGTAAGTACATTGATTGTTCTTAGTGTGCTCGCCCCAAAATCAATGCCACTTAGGGCTATATCAAATAGACTTGCCTTTTCGTTGCAAACTTGGGGATTTTATGAAAGAACCCGAGATGCCTTTAAAATATTCTTTTCATGCTCTTACAATTCTACATGCTCATGCATCATCATGGTCCAGACATACATCATATGGATATACCAGTTTACCAAATAGCATTGTGCTGAGAGATTGGCCAGCCCCTTGAACACCTTACCTTTCTTCGTGTGCACACCCGTTGATACCTTCATCAGCGGGCCGATATCGTTCATCTGCAGTAAACTGTTTTTCATGATAAAACTTGGCAAGTCTAACTTTCATTGATTGGGCATTATTTCTCTAGTTATTTATTAGATATTTTGGTAGAATTTGATGTCATTGCGAGTGATAATACCTTGATTTGGATTAATTGTGAAATAATGTATTTTTGTAGGAGAATGATGATTTTTGGGCGATTTTGGAGCTATTTCAAAAGAGGTTTTGAAGCTGGAACTGAAGTAAAGAAGAAACGGTCTGCTGAAAGTTCAGGCGGCGTGCCCATACCACCTGTGAAGTACTGGAGCTGAGCGAAAATAAAGGATTTTTAGATTTTCAAGTTCTAGAAGGCCTTTAATTAATTCCACACGGGATTAATTAATATATTAGTGATTTTTAGGAGTTTATTTAGTTGATGGACTATTTAGATATTATTAGATATAATTTATTTATTCCTTTCCTAGATAGATTAGGTTTAGAGATTTATTTCCTTATTTTAAGGAGATTTCCTTGCTATATATATATTAGTCATTAGATTAATTAAGGAGGACTTACGTGATTTTAAAGGAGCAGCGGCTGGGAGCAAGACTCATGCCATTCTTCTTCTTTCTTTTCTTCTTCATTTTATTTTATTTTTGCTATTAATTTGTTTATGATTTCTAGCAATTTATTTATTCCGGCAAAGGCAGTGAAGCCTTGGCAAGATTATTTTGTGAGATCTAATATGTTTACATACTTTAATCTATATGCTTGTATCTGTTATTCTCCGTATTTATTTTTATGAATTGTTGTTGCTAGGTAGTGCGCAATATTTAGTGGTTTGGAATTAATTTATAGCCAATTGAATCGGCCATACGTAATCGTGGTTAGATTTAATTAGTGGTAAATTGACTTGTTTATGTCAAGGGAATAATAGTCTGAATTTGATAATCCTGTGTCAGAGTTTATCAGTTTTGAATCGGGTTTCTCTAGTTTTTAATGCTGTCGACTCATTAAATCTATAGAGCGTCTCTTACGGTTGTCAGTCGATTAGGGAAAGAACTGGTGAAGCGTCTTCCTAGTTATCGAGAATTTATGGAGAAATAAGATCGCGTCAGAAGCGTCTTCGGCGGTCATAACTGATTTGTTTGCATTAAATTAGAGTCATCTTTGCATCGATGATCAGAATAATTGAGCTAGGGCTGAACTTGTCTGCTGCCGGAATCATCTTTTAATTTGTTTGAACTAAAATTCAAGTTGTCTTTTACTTATTTGTTTATTTATTTTCTTATTTATTTTCGTAGTTAGGTTATTAAAAATTCATATTTTGGCAGTTGGAAATTTAGAAGAAAATCTCGCCGATCCTTTGGGAGACGATCTTGCTTACCACTGTCTGAGCACTTGGGCATACCGACCGAAAGTCGGAATTATTTTTGGTGTAAAACGACGCATCATTCATAATAATCATTCATGCAATGAGGATCGAGGCAGCACATCATTAAGTTCAATCATCAATAGTCATGGCTGAAATAAGAATGAATTAATTCAAGAATAAAAAGGAACTTAGAACACTTGAAGCATGTTCAGCAGAATTGTGACACTTCGGGAGAATAATTATTTCCCTCAATTGGCTTGGCGAAACAGAGTGTGAATTGGTGGTTAAGAGGCTAAGGCATGTGACTACAACATATAAAAATTTCAGAGGTAATACACGTGGGAATTGGGAGAAACAATCAATTCCCTTAGTAATTTACATTCTGAATTCTGGAAAGAAGCAATTTCAGTCATTCAACTTTGAGCTAGGATATCTTCTTCATTATTCATTCACTCGGAACACACCACATACCAATAGAAAGCTTCAGCAATGAACAACAACTTTCATGTTTGGCTCGAATTCAAACAAGTACATGATCATAATGATAAGTGGTGATCCTCTAAGTTGGTCGAATCAGTTTTCCAGAATTTGCAGAATTGACACACTAACTTCGATAGGGCATTGCGAGCACATTAGAGCTTAATTGAAGGTGTATGATACATCAATAGAAACCTAAGACAATAAACTTCATCATAGAGAAAGATTTGAGCTCAAACAACCAAGGAATCGTTCAGGAACACGTTCGCAAGTCGATGGGTAGAATCTGGAAATTTCAGAATTTATGTTCTTGATGATAAAAGAGTTTAATCAACATCGTGCGAGTTCTATGTCATCCAAATGGAGTTCATAACAACAAGAACATATCAAGAACATCAACATATACAAGGGGCCGAAGCTCATTCAAGAAGGAACTCAAGTTTCTACCGATCAAATTTAATGAAATTCATATCAATGTGTTCACAAGATGATGAGGAGCTCAAATATGAAAGAATTAACATGATTGGTTCATCTTCATCCTAAGGGCCAAATTCATATCATCAATTATCAATTTCATATCAACATCTACTTCATAGATTCGAGCTTAGATCATGAAAAGAAGAAGAATTACCGATTGATTTTTAAGAGTATTCGAAGATGAAGCTCGATCACTCTTTCGACCCTTGCATGGAGGAGTTACAGCCGCTTGATGATGGAATGGAGTTCATATTCGTGATTAGGATGTTCGAAAATGGGGGAGGGTGAAGTTTGGAAGTGATCAGTGATGGTGGAGTGTAACAACCCGTAAAAATCCATACTGGAAATTTTCGACTCTAATTATTCGACTAAAAGAAAAGTCGATAAATAAAAAAAATTCATTAATAATTATAGTCAGTTATTTAGTAAAGGTATATTCATGGGAAGAATCCTTCCCACAAAACGTACATTTTGACGCCACGAAATAAGGTTCCAACGCCGACGAGCCTAACATGGAAATTATTCCAAGAAAGTGATACCGAAGCGTACGACGAGATGATAATTTCGAAGAGAATGAATTACTGAATAAGAGCAATGAATGCTCAGGAATAAATTCCTTGGTGAAGAAAAAGAGTAATAGATAAGTGGAGTATTATATGATAATGATGTGATGAAGGTATCACACAAGATAAATAAATAGATGTAGTGATTCTCCGCTAGCAAGAGGAATAATAAGATATATTAGTGTGTGATGTGGCACACAAGAAGATTATTAGATAAATATGATGACATTTTCTATCCAATAAATAAGAATGTAGAGATATCCCATTATAAGAATAAAATGGTAAACAAGTGTGAGATGTGTCTTAACCATAAATAATTCCCACTAGTACATGACATGTGGTGTCATCACTAGAATTAAAGAAGGAAATAGATAAAGCATAAGGGGGAGAGAGAGAGAGATCGGATAAGAGAGGGAGGGGGAGAAAGTCTTGCAATGCAAGTTTGTTCCCTACTTGTCAAACTCTACTCCTAGACAAGTGCCACGTCAACACCTACTCCCTCACCCCTCAAGTAAAACTCGACACACACCTCCTAATATGAAAGAAGAAAATATCATATTCTCCTCCACTTCATCATTATCATCTTCAACTTCATCTTCTTCCTTCATTCACCGCCATCACCACCGAGAGCTTCCTTCACCAAGAGCTCATTCTCCACTTCATTAATCCGCTCCAAAACTTGCATATATTCACTATCCGAATCAAGGAACAAGATGGTGGTGAAAACTAGTTGATCGGAGAAGGAGAATTTGGGCATGCAAGGGCCGAATTCTTGAAGAAGGAGCACCCTTCGATTTTTCTTGTATCAATCGGTAATCTCCCTTCTTTCTTGATGAATGATCTTGAGATAAGTCTAAAAATCTATCACTTCAATTCATTGATGAAAAATCCCTCCGACTTGAAGAAGTTCATGCATATCAATAAGAATCACAAATCCATGGTCTACTCTTCGAACTATGGTGATTCATTTATCGATTGTCCTATGTTTCTCTTGATTCTTGGTGATCCAAGTTTAATCAGCCTCTGCAAACATTCCTCTTCAATTGATGATCATGTTTTCGTAGTTATTCGCCTTGAATTCCATGATTTAAAATGAATTGATTATCTTGAACTTCAATAGGTATTGTTCTTCGAAAGTTCTGAGAATTTCAGCCACTCTGCGAGCCGATCTGGAAATAATCCGTAAGGAATCTGAACCCAACTCTTTTTCCATGTTAAAGTACATCTCGTTAGGTTTCTATTCATATGTCGTACATCTCGAATGAGTGAGAATTGAATCCGCTACACTCATTTGAAGTTTACCTCGCAATTCTGGAAAATTCATTCGAACTCAATTCAATAGTAAATTGATCTCTGATTTCGAGCTGGTTCTATTATTGATCTCGATTAAAGTTCTGAATAAACATTATTCTTCATGACCTCAACTTTGTATTGATAGCTTGAACTCGAAAAATGGTTGAGAAATGAGTGAGATATGGTCATCCAAAGTTGATGCCCTGAACCTGTCTTCCTGTACCTTCTTCGACAATTTGTCTTAATTATGAGTTTATTTCTCCTTAATGCTTCGAGATAAAATTCCCAAATTAATTATGTGATTAAACCTTGATGTTACCTTTCAGCTGCACTTTGAATTCCTTCAATTGAACTCGGAATAAAATCATTTCCGAGCTATCATCGAATTATGTTCTTTCTTCGTACAGCCCTAATCATTGATCATGGGAATAGTTAGCTAACCTAGGTAATTAATATATTAAGTAAGAAAATGGCTAGTGATAAATGGATACAAATGAATTGCCTAAGTGATAAGCTAGATTAATGGTCAATAATAAGATTAAGGACTAAGTAAAAGCTAAAAGAGGAGGGTGAAAATATGCTAATTTATTATTGTTATTACTTGATCAAGGTATTATACTTGGTGTGCGAGGCTACGAAGCTAAGGAGTTGCGGCTTGGTTACTTGTTTGCTAAATTCAAGAGTGAGCTTATTATTTTAAAATACATGAGCATATTCTCATATGAAAGAAATGAAGCATGATTTTATGAACGAAAGCATGAGCGTGAATTGTATTAAATGTTTAGACTTGCCAAGATTCCGCATGCATTTACCAGTCTACTACAGATGAAGATTGATCCTCTGATAGACGTATCAGATGGGTCACAAGACGATATCGGCCCTCTGATGAAGGTATCAGACGGGTGTGCGCACAAGAAATGGTAAGGTGTTCGGGGAGGTGTCCAACTCCTCGAGCACACAATTTATCTTGTAGACTGAGTATGTTAAGATGATCATGACAAGAGTGTCATGATGAAGTTGACTCGAGTCCATGTTGCATTAGAATTTTAGAAGCATGCATTAAAAGAGTTCTTTTTAAAGAGTCGGCACAGTTTATTTTCTCAAAACCTGTGCTCGACTAAAGTTCGGCAGGTCTAAAGTATAGCCCTAAGTGGCATTTGTTTTCGGGTGATAGCTCACTGAATACAATGTATTCACACCCTGTGCGTATTTCTAAACGTGCAGGTTGACTGTGGAAGCGAGAGATGTTGAGGAAGCGAGCCGGGATTGGGATATCGTGGTTGTAGCCGTAGTGCGTGTCTTCATACACGCATTACAACTACGTTTTCCGCACATGATTAGGTTAAATATTATTTATCGAATGTCATTCCATAAGTTTACTTAATTTGTTAGAATATGTAATTCACTAAGTTGAATCATCGATTGAAACATGTGAAGTATAAACAAGTCAACTATTGATTTATCTTTCACTTCACGATCAAAGTCTTTCTTAAGATAGCTCTTGGAAACCAATGCTTCTATCTCTTGTTTAGTTGATCTTTTTCGTTAAACATTTGGTTCCTATGAATACTATGAAATATCGGGAATTAAAGCCCTTAAGTCGAGTATAAGTTAAGGTCTTTTAATGTACCCCGTAGTGCACCGGTCTCTGAGGCACATTTTTACCTGCTTTGGGGTCGGGGCGTTACATGGAGGTCGCCGAAGGCGATTTCCGGTGGGTGTTTGGCGGCGACGATTGGGTGGAGAAGAAGAAGGGTGGCCGGTTGCTTCTAGAGAGAAGGTGGTCTCTCTCTCTCTCTTTCTAAGGGTGGAGTGGAAGATGAAAGTGAAGACCTTTGACCACCATTAGCTATTTATATTTTAGCTCTAAATTGCTGCATGAATGTCATTTGTCATCCTCTTATGTGATATGTTTCCTCCACTTATTCTATTACTTGGGGATCACTCATACATTATTACTAGACTTCCATATATCCAATCTCCCTCCTATTAATGTATAAAAATACATATGATGTTTGATTAATCAAACATCATTCATAACTCAGTGATTTTTGATCACCTTCGATCAATAAATCACGTGCACATTTAATCACATAATCATTCAAGCAATTTGCCACATCATCATATCATGAAACATTTAAGCATGTAATCAACTTATTCATTATCATAACATATCGTGTTAGGCTCTAGGCCGACTCCGGAGGACATCATAGTCGTGCTAAGTCTTTTATTTCCGGAGTATCACTACTTAATTATTCTTGAGTCTTTAGCTAATATTTAGCTATTATCATTAATATTAATAATAATATTAATTCAAAAATTACTAGGGAAAAGTCAAGAGGCTTCGGTTCTCCAAGACGGATTTTTATGGGGTGCTACAGAGTAGCGCTAAGGTCATGCCGAACAAACTTTACTACTCGATATCACTTTTCGACTCGAAAATCAAGTTCGACCCCATTAGTTTCTTTTCGAGTTAAATGAAGATCCTATCTAAAGCAGACTACAACGTACCGAGTTTGTTACGAGAATTTTACGCCTTGATTTTCAATTTTGATTTGAGGACTACTTAGATTGATTAAGATAGTACTATGTCGAAGAAGTACGTGACGAGTAAAATTCTAGAGTTTAATTAATGAGAATTTTGGTGAACTCTAAGTTGTGATATGAGTTAGAAACGAGATGAAATCATAGATATAGTACAAGTTAATAAGATAATTACTTCAAGTTAGAAAAAATATATTTCTTTATGACTTGAACTCGTTCTAAAATGAGACTTTTCCCTGGTCAAGTAAGAGGCTAAGATCGAATCACGTGAAATAAAAGTAGTGGTCGCTCTAAAACGAGACTTTTCCCTAAAGGTCAAGCGAGAGGCAAAAATCGAGGCACGTGAAACAGAATCAGTGGTAACTCAACCACTTTTGTATATCTCAGTTAGATTTTAATCAAGTAAATGTGTCACGTAAATTTTAATCAAATACCAAATAATAAACATAATAAATTTTACTTGGAACAATTCAATCCAATTACGCACCTAATCACATAGGAATAGTTCAACAATCAAAAGTTCATAATTCCAAATTTACGAGCAAAAAAACTCCTAAATCAAATCAATGAAAGCAAAAGAAACCTTGATATATATAAATTGGCATGTTGAATTAAATCTTAGTCTAAGAATACATGAATTAACAGTCAGTTTAATTTTTGAAATTAATCTAAAAATAGGGTTTTTGAAGAGAATGTGCCTATTGTCGTGAGTGTAGTACATGTGCGATTCACGTGATAAGGAACCTCACCATCAGAACATGAGATTGAGTCTAATCTTTAGCTATCACAAGGCCTAATCTAGTGTTGGTCCTGAAAAGAGTTCATTTGTGTGGGAGGGGAGGAGGGGGAATACACCAATTTCCAACAGTTTTCGTTCTGACCTTACCAACTGACTTTGTGCACTGAGTAGTTTTGACCAGAATGAGAGTTCAGTTTATTCAAATCAGACAGTGACCTACTGAGTTTCTTAAACCGACCTGCGGTGCGAAAGATGGTGGTGTGTGTTGGAAAAACTCTTAGAGAAAATTCTTTTGACTTATACTAACAGTTAAAGAAATGTAAGCAAATTGATAAGCTAGTTAGTATGATAGTTTGAGATGAAGTAACAGTAAAGGCAGATCAAACAGAGAGAGAAAGTTTGAGACACGAGAATTTATCGTGGTTCGGAGATAACCCCCCTACGTCCACGTCAGATCTTGCGATCTAAAATCCCTTAACTTTGGATTTCCTTCTCTCTTCTTTATACTGGTTGACCAGCCTTAACCTTTGTCAGTTCTTCGACAAAGACTAAGCACGAGTTATGGGTCGTGACCCTTACAAACTTCCTTACAACTGAACTTACTACACACTGCTTCCTGTTGCGAACCTTCAGAATCACAACAATGGAAGACTAAATTACTCTTCTATGTACTAGAAATATATGTGAACAACGTGTGTAGAGAGAGTTTGAGTGAGCTAATAGACATTAGTAATTGTCTAGAACTCAGAATCCTGAATACGAAATCTCTTTATCAACACTTGGGAAACTCGTTTAATTTTGAGCGTTGATTAGATATGAGCTTGAGAGATTTCTGTAGAGGTTTGGTTTGAATGCTTGAATTTACGTTTTTGATTTCCCGTGGTGATTCTGGATTGGAAGAGAGTATATATAGGCTTGGATGAATAGAGCCGTTGCAATGTGTCAGGTTCGTACCCTGACGCCTGTACTTTTTTCATGTTAAGGCAGATCAGGTTGCATCCGAGAATGCATGAGCCACATCAGATCAACCCATGTAGGCAGATTGATATTGCCTCCGTAAACTGAAGTCTTCAGCAATCTTCCTTCAGTCTTCGAGTCTTGAGCTCTTTAAGGACAGATGACTAAGACCTATAACTAAACCTATAGATATCAGATTGACTAAGATGAGTTAGATCGTACTTTCGATCTAACTCGTACAAATGGTCGATCTGACCTATATACTTAAGCTTTAAGCTTGTGTAAAACTGTTTGATATTGGTTTCTGGAAACATCATCAAAACTCAAAAACCGAGTCGGGCTCCCTAATCCATCGAGCTCTTCTTCTCCGCCGTGATCTTTCCATCTTCCCCCTTTCTGACATCATCAAAATGGGTTCTGATGAATTCCCAGAGTTTGGCGTTTTCAGCTTGAAGGATCTCGACCTGACGATCCACATAATCTTTGCAGTGGATCTCAAGACATCAGATGTCTTAGCCAGTTCATGATCGGCGATGATGGTTGGTGTGTGGGTCTTCAGTGCATCCTCAGCTGCGGCCTTGGAGAGAGCTGTGACGTCATCATGCAATTCTTCGAGACAAAGGTTGAATTTTGTGTTCAACCCTTGAAGATCTGCGGTGAGGATCGCGTCAACCTTGTCAATCTTCTCATTGACAAACTGCTGCTTCTGAATATTAGCAAACTCAAAACGGTTGAGTTTCCTGGACATTGTTCAAAGCTCAGTCTTAACGAAGGCCATGATCCTTTCTTCAGTTGCAGCAAGATCACTGACTGATGAAGAGGATGGAACAGCAGCAGATGGTCTTTCCTCCTGTTGGACTGAGGGAGGTGGAGAAACAAATTGGAACACTTCCAGCTTGACAGCTAGAAGGGGAGTGATGGATGGAGATGGGGATGCGAGGGTGCTGCGGGGGGGGGGGGGGGGGGGGGGGCTATTGGGGTTGATATACTGAAAAACATAATTTATGCTTGTATTATTAATAATTTCTTTCGGTTTTGGAAATACATATTTTGTCATATGTTTTGCATATTAATTCGTGTTATGGTTATGCAAATAAATGTCCGGTACTATATATTATAGATAATATGGTGTGGGTGGTCGCACGGAAGATCATATTATCATTTTCTTATATAGTTAAATGGTGTTCGCAACCGAAAGTAATTTTGGACAAATTACTTGTTAAGGTTGTAGTATAATGCTGGATAATAGTTGGTCTTGACTATTAGCTTATACTAGTGCATACGATCAGAGTTGCACTGAACATGATCGAGGTGAGATAAATCCTTTTATACTGACTTATAAAGGATCACATCTCGGACGATTATTATTTCTCAATTCTAGTTGCCATAATATTCAATTATGTATTTATAATTATTATTACTTTGATTTACCATGAGTGAGAGCTAACGCAACTCAAAGAATCTCCGTATCTTGGGTAATAATATTATAAATATGATAATTAATATTATAGCTAGAAATCATGTCTCGGTGCACCGAGTTGATGATGTCCTCTTGAGGCGTTCTAAGGATTATCATATCAAACCCTACAGGTGGATTAAGTTCCGATATAATGATAAGGTCGAACGGGTACTACTCTCGGTATAAGATATTAATTAATTAGAGCAGTCAGTAGCTTAAATTAATTAATGGACATGCGATATCTTAAACACGGGAAATAATATAATTCAAAGAGGAGCCCAGTATGTAGTAATTTGGGAATGGACGGCGATGCAATATTATTTTACTATAGTGGAAAGACTATAATATTAATATAATTAAATAGAGTATTCGGGGCCAGAGAATACTTGGATTATTTAATTATATTGGAAGGCCCAATCCATGTCCTCCTCAAGATCCCTAGAGTAGCCCCACAGAGCATAGCCTGGCCCATTAGCCAAGGCCCTAACTTCTCCACCACTCCACTTCTTATCTATAAATAAGGGATAAGTGGAAATGTTCAGGACGTGATTTTCATTCCTCACAAATCTGAGAGAAGGGACGGCAGCTTCTGGATAGAGAAGAGAATATAGATTTCCGTCCACTTGAAATTCTTCTCGTTGCTAAGGAATACTCTAGAAGATCTCGAGGTTTACGATCAAGAGCTAGATCTCGTGTGCACAGATCTAGTGCGTAGAAGATTTTTTCCTTGACTCAGTTTTCCGCTGGATTTACGCAAACAGGTATACGATCTTAGATCGGTTTCCACTTTCAAGATCTGTTATCATATGTTAATAATTATTGAAATTAATTAAATCTACATCCGAGGGATCCCGGATCCAATAGAGGTCAGTGATCTCTTAGAGCGAGTAACTCGACTGGACTTTGGAGGGGCAGTCAGATGGCTGACTTTCCTTTTTCCCTTTCTGTCAGGTTGGGGACTGATAGTGGGGTCAGCTTCTTTAGTAGCAGCAACCTCAGCTGGAGCTGCCTTGCTGGCCTTCATCTTGAGTAGTAGTTCCTTGGTGGCTTTGTCGGCATTGGAGATCAGGTGCGAAGTAACACCTAGCAGCATATCCAACTGCTTCTGCGAGTGAGGAACCAGTTAGCCCTCGGAGATAGCGACTGCATGAGTCCAAGTACGGTTGGTGAGACGATTCAGCAGCATGAAGCTGATCTTCGTCCCATGATAAAAGATCTGCTTGGCTTCAATCCTCACCAAACGGTCTCCATCATAACTGCAGGCGATGAATCCAGCCTGCTATATGAACTGGTTGACGAGCAAACTAGCCCAGTTGACGTCTAGCTATTCCATAACAGCCGACATCACCCTGAACTTGGGCAAAGAGACAAATTCGTTAGAGCCTGCGTAGGAGAGGAAGACGTTGTGAATGAATTCGAAGAGAGTTCGATACTCCGGCTTCAGCAATCTCCGGTTGAACGTCACCATGTCGTACGTCTTCTTAGGCTTGACAAGGGCTTGCTGATAGACTTTCTGTGCGGCGACGAGAGGGATTTCCTCAATCTTGCAAATGGCTCCTGCATCTATAAGGTTGAAGGTTTGCAAAATGAGCGGCAGCACAAGAACGATTTGTTCTGGTTCTCCTTCGGCTACAAGGTGGAAAGTTGCCGATGCTTGATCTGCATTCACCGCTACGAACGAGCAGTAGAACTGTGTGATATACTTCTTGAGAAAGTGGGAGGGCCTCGCCATGATGATGTTGAAGAATCCGTTGCACAAGGTGATGGATTCAAATATCAGGTTGAGTTCTGCATACCCAAAGTGATCAAGAACAACAACCTTCTCAGATAAGATTTTCGGCATGATTTCCTCAATTTGTTGTGCAAAAGATAATTCTGTAGCCATTGAAAGTGAAGTTTGAAAAGATAAAATATCGGAAGAAGCAGAAATTTGAAGAGGAAAGAAAAATTTTGCACAAGTGTAGAATGAGTTTCTACAAGGCACTACACTCTTTGAGTAAGGTTTAATTAGTCTCATCGGTTAAGATTGATTCAACAAATCTTGGACGGTTGAGATCGTGTTAATCGTGTGTGACGTGCAATCATGGGCGGAAACATGGGCGCGTGAATTGTTAGTGGATGAACGAGTGTGCTACTCATAGGTTGCCACTTCCACTGAACAGTCGGGTGATTGACATATATCCCTCAGTTTATGCAAAAAAATTTCAACTTCTTAGATAAAGGATCTAAGAAAATCTTCAATCACAAATGTAGATGAAAGGTTATAGCCAGAGAGATTTGTACGATACTCCAGTTCCCTCGTAATTCATGATGTGCAACTGATTCTTCAGTTATCCTTAGATTGACGAGCATTTCCGAACTGATTCTCCGTCCTTATTTTCTCAATTGTTGAACTGTGACATATAATGACATTCCACAGTTGGAGAGTCAGACTGAGAGGCAGATTTCGTGAGTTGTACCTGGCCTCAAGTCAATCTGGTGAAATTACTAAAACTATGTTCCCAACAATGATAATCAGTTCAGTAAGCACAGGCTGGAGGGATTCCATATTGCGATTCTGAACTAATGAAGGACAGTTTAGTGTGTGAGAGATTATACTCGTCGTGGCAATTTCCTCCTGCCTTCGTGGCATAATCTCTTACGTCAGTGCCAACTGATCTCGTTTAAATGCTAATATAATGGGCAGGTTCATTCTGAAATGATCAAACCTACATAATATTGGTAAGAAAAATTTCTTTTCCTTCCTTGTTTCTCACGAGATACTAGATTAGAAGAGTATTTTACTCATTAGCCAAGAGTAAATCTGGATGACGGTCAAATTGACAAATTTAACAGAAGTGATACAAACTACCATCACATCTGATGATGATTGTGATGAAGCCATTGTTGCACAGAGAGTGCTTTTAAGCAATTGCAGTCAATGAATCAGGCAGATTCAGTGACAGTTTAACTTCTACTCTTGGTCGTTCCAATCTGCATTTGTACTGGTTTTACAACCCATCTAAGATTCGTTATATTGTTAGCAGGTTATACATTTGTTGCAGAATTGGTTTTCTTCCTTCTCGACCTTCTTTGGTGGGGTTGGGGCGTGAACCGATACTGAGGCTCATAGAGGAAGAGATCTTCATGGTGACCAAATTAGTAGTAGGGCAGCTGAGTGGGATGATAGCGAGATGGATAGGTAGGTTGCTCATAGTACCCGTACTAACACCTTTGATCTGGGTATTCAACCCATTGATTGAGTTGATAGCAGTTGTATTGATAAGGAGATTGATAGTCCTGCTATTGATGAAGATAGGTTCATAATTCCACTGCTCATGGTGACCGTAATTACGCTGATTTGACCATTTCTTGTGATGATTCTGCTTTTGAAGGGCATAATGTTTTCTTTTCGATCTGCGAGCAGCTTGTTTCTTCTTTTCTTCTATCAGAACAGATTTGCCTTTGGATGGCTTAGATTGTTCTGCCTTTTCCTGGACAGGCGGCTTGGATTGACTTTTGGATGTTGAAGTGTTGTGCTCCTTGATTAAGATAACCTGGGGTTGTCGAGCTGGATTCTTCAGTTTGATCTTTTTGTTTGGCAGATTCTGATGAACTGGATTTGTGGTCAGTTTGTTTTTAGATTTCACAGACTGGACCTTTCCGTCAACGATCTGTCTTTAGTCCTTCTTCTGCCTATAAACCCTAGACTAGTTTCAATGGTAGGATTTCTTTGAACTGATTGAATCTCATCCAGCTTTCATTTCCCTTTGATCATACGATCGACCTTTTGTTGAAGATTGGTCAATCGTTTCGTTAGAGAGTTGATTACTCCATCTCTTTCAGTGAGCATTTTCTTCAGAAATTCTTCTCTCTTTGTTGATTCCTTTAGCCGTGCATTATCCTCTTCCAGATTCTTTCCGACTACTACAAGTTCTTTGAACATTGTTGCGAGTTTCTTGTAGTTTGTAGTTTGTTGATTAAACTCTGTTGGGAACCCTTTGAAATTGAGTTTTGATAATGCTATTAGAAACCACACTTAGATACAGGTTTTAAGTGGATCAGGTTGGTCTCCGTGTTTGGATCAGTCAAGCTTAACTCGGACAGGTTGCTCATGTAAAGGTCAAGGTTGGTAGTGCAACCTTGTACCTAATCTGCTCAATCTGTCATACTGTTCCATTAGGTAATTTGTCTATGTAACCTGCTCCTACCTATCTTGGAAGATTTCACAAGAAGGTTATAGAAGACCTAAGACAGTTCGAGGTATAGGATGGTCGACCTGTGAAGACCAACCTGAGCTGTGGTTGAGAAACCTGTTCTCACCCAACGACAAGAATTGTGTCAGTGTACGGTACTGCAAATCCTGACACACTTCCAACGGCTCTATTTCAAATGCTTCACTATAAATACCTCAACTCATTCCAGAAAGAACTAACGGGAAACTCAATATACAAGCCGAAACGCTGCAGAAATCTCAAGCTGAAATTCATTCAATCAACACTCGAAATTACTAGAGCTTTCCCAAGTGTTGATCTTTGTAGATTTCTGATATCTCTGGAAACTGTCTTACTAGAACACATCACACACTCTCACTACCATCACAGTTGATATTTAGTATAGTTGATTGAGTTGTGTATTCCTAACGACGATAGCTATTCACAGCTTTCTAGTTTGGATATTAGCGCTAGTTGTTTAGCGTTGGTAAGATTGTATGATAGATTGTATGTAAAGTAAGAAGAGACACGACTTAAGAATCGTGCTAGATTCAGTCTAAAGAAAGACTTGAATTTGGACTGGACCTCCACCAGTGTTAAAAGGAGCGAATATCTCAAGTTAAGGGATTACAGATTCGACTGGATCTGGCGTGGACGTAGGAGCTGTTTACTCCGAACCACGATAAAAACTCCTCGTGTTTCTCTCTCTTGCTACTTACCTTTACATCCTTATTTACACAGTTTGGATGTTCACAATCTGCACTACTGTAACTTGTCTTGCATGAGCAGTTATCTGAACTGAAATCTTTTGAAAACTGTGTTGAAAACAGTTAGCCAACCTTTCCACCAAACTTCCGCACGCAGGTTAGTTTTGCAAGCTCAGCAGTTTACTGATTGAGCTGGAAAAACTAAGCTGCTCTGATAAACTGAAGTGACGACTCAGTAAGATCAAATTGTTTTGAAAAATCAAAACTGTTGGCTAATTGGTGTATTCCCCCCCTACACCAATGACTACTTATCGGGGCCTACAAACTCCACGGTACCATCTCGGGTGGATTGTCATCTGCATTTTCATCGTTAGATAGAACTATAGAGACAAGTTCAAAGATTACCTTTGCCTTCTCAGGTCTTGTTATAGTATCCAGACTGAACTCTTCTGCATTATCATTTTCATCAACTTCATCGGCAAGAAGAACTTGCTTAGTTAAGTCGACTGTACTCTCTACAGAGTCAGCATCTGCAATGTAGTTTTTGTATTCGAGGAATAAAGATGCTTCCATGGTGACAGTTTAATAACACAAAAAAAGAAAAAATTTCATGAGAATATAGTCCTAGTTGACCAAACGCTAAATAAAAATAAAAATTGAGCTTAAAACTTAGTATACAGAAGCGATGGTCAAAAGAACCACCGCTCTGATACTACTTGTTGGTCCCGAAAAGAGTTCATTGGTGTATTGAGGGGAGGGGGAATACACAAATTTCCAACAGTTTTCGTTCTGACCTTACCAACTGACTTTGTGAACTGAGTCAGTAGTTTTAACCAGAGTGAGAGTTCAGTTTATTCAACTCAGACAGTGAACTGATGAGTTTCTTAAACCGAACTACGGTGCGGAAGATGGTGGTGTGTGTTGGAAAAACTATTAGAGAAAATTCTTTTGACTTATACTAACAGTTCAAGAAATGTAAGCAAATTGATAAGCTAGTTAGTATGACAGTTTGAGATGAAGTAACAGTAAAGGCAAATCAAACAGCGAGAGAAAGTTCGAGACATAAGAATTTATCGTGGTTTGGAGATAACCCTCCTACGTCCACGTCAGATCTTGCGATCTGAAATCCCTTAACTTTGGATTTCCTTCTCTCTTCTTTATACTGGTTGAGAACCAGCCTTAACATTCGTCAGTTCTTCGACGGAGACTAAACACGAGTTATGGGTCGTGACCCTTACAAACTTCCTTACAACTGAACTTACTACCCACTGTTTCCTGTTGCGGACCTTCAAAATCACAACAATGGAAGACTAAATTACTCTTCTATCTACTAGAAATATATGTGAACAACATATGTAGAGAGAGTTTGAGTGAGCTAATAGACAGTAGTAATTGTCTAGAACTTAGAATCCAGAATAAGAAATCTCTTTATCAACACTTGGGAAACTTGTTTGATTTTGAGCGTTGATTGGATATGAGCTTGAGAGATTTCTACAAAGGTTTGGTTTGAATGCTTGAATTTATGTTATTGATTTCCCGTGGTGATTCTGGATTGGAAGAGAGTATATATAAGCTTGGATGAATAGAGCCGTTGCAATGTGTCAGGTCCGTACCCTGACGCTTATATTTTCTTCCCGTTGAGGCAGATCTGGTTGCATCCGAGAATGCATGAGCCAGATCAGATCAACCCATGTAGGCAGGTTGATATTGCCTTCGCAAACTGAAGTCTTCAGCGATCTTCCTTCAGTCTTCGAGTCTTGAGCTCTTTAAGGACAGATGACTTAGACCTATAACTAAACCTATAGCTATCAAATTGACTAAGATGTGTTAGATCGTACTTTTGATCTAACTCGTACAAATGGTCAATTTGACCTATGAACTTAAGCTTTAAGCTTGCGTAAAACTGTTTGATATTGGTTTATGTAAATATCATCAAAACTCACAAACCGAGTTGGGTTCCCAACATCTAGCAAACCAAATATATATATTACCAGGAATGCTCCCCTACCCACCGTGGGCATACTTAATATGCACACGGATGATGTGGCGGTAAAATATTTAAGCAAAATCATAATTAATATACCTTATTAAAAAAAAAAAAAAAAAAAAAAAAAAAACCTAAACTTTACCTAAAAAAGCTAAACCCCAAGTGAAAATATTATTGATGTGGCATTTCTATATATATTACTACTAGTTTAAACAAACAAACAAAAGTAATATCATATAATTATAATCTACTATTAGAAGAATATCAACTGTCCATTATAAGCATACTGAATGATGCACGACGATAACATGAGTCTCTTTTTAAAATAAAGTATTTTAGAAAATTATTTATAAATATATAATACTAGAAATTATTGAATTGTATTGAAAACAACAATGGAGCATTTCTATCATTATTAAAGAACATGAGTCTCTTTTCTAAAATAAAATTTAAAAAAAAAACATTACTTTCCTGACCTAGAGATAGATAGATTACCATGGGGGCTAGTATGTACTAAAAAATTATTAACAAAACATATATTTTTAAACTCAAATTTTTTTACATAATATAAACATTGAATTCGGAGACGTACATATTTTAAGAGTTATATGTCCGGTGTTTGATAGCAATTATTATTAACGTATGAACATGTTTAAAAAACCAGGACCCGTGCCACTTTTACTATTCCAGCACAAATTCCTAACTCACCAAATGGGTAGGATAGGAAATATCTTAACTATCTAGATTATTTTTATCCTAACATGATACAGAGTAGTATATCCTAACTATAACTAGCTAGCTCACACAAGAAAGAGAAGACAACAATTTTACGAGTTCGCATTTTCTAAAATCACTGCAATATCGATTCATTATCAATTGTTGCATATATCTCTTTCTTGATCACAACTAGATTGTTATATATTGATGAAGAAAGAATAAAGAACATTGATTAAATTTACACGCTCCAGATTAAATTTATGCAATTGATTTTGGAAATTACAAGTGCAAAAATTATTAAATAATTACATCTAAATAATAGTATAAAAAAAATAACATAAGTTGAAAAAGTTAACCTTGGGAAATAGAAAATCAAAAAAATTTCAACCAAATCACTAATTTTATATTTGAACTTTCTTGTACACTAAATAAAATATACCATCAATTCAATAACAAGTGTGCCTTTAGAATTTGATGTGGCCGAGATTATAAGAAGAATGAATAATTGGAAAGTACTATGACCGATATAAAAGGAATTGGGGCGACTTTTTCTCATATTAGCAATTAAAAGAAAGGAATTACTCTCTCCATTTTATATATATTGACACTCACGCTTGTCGATGATGGATTTTAAAATGAATTTTTGAAGAATTCTCGAGAAGCGTAAAAAAACGTGCTAAAAAAATAAAAAAGAAAGGTGTCAATATATAAAAAATGGAGAGAGTAATATGTAAGGAGTACTATATCGTCTTCTCCACTGGAAACCTAAAATTTACAGCGGTTGCGGCAAAACGGGGCTGATATCATATCTACACCAAAGCTCCGAAGACCACCGTGGAGGCTTCAGCCCCACGTAGGTACGCCCTCCTACTTACAGTTCCGTATCCAGAATTCAGAAACTAAGCGAAAATAGTCATTGTCAACTATCGGCTACAGTCATCATCGTTGCTGAAATTTATTCTTCGGTTCGAGTCCATCCAAAAATTGAAAATCCAAGTGAGCCCTAACCTAATTTCAAATATTTAAGTTTAGTTTTTGGAGAAAGTGCTCACGTACGCATTAAGTAAAATTGCAAAATGCTCTCTCCCCTCCCCAAATATTTGGGCCTGCATTTAAGTGACATGATTATATAGCCCAATTCAAGCCTAAATTTCTCAACAATTTCTGCTGCGCTCACTAATCTGAACTCGCGTTTCACGTTTTCCATAAAACCTAACCGCCTAAAACCCCCGGCGCCAGTGACTCGCAACCAATCGAGTAATGGCTTCCTTAATCTCCGAAGCTCTCCCAAAATTCACGGCGGAGACGCTGAAGCTCGCCGCCAAACAATCTCAGCGCTGCCATGTCGTTTCAGACTGTCTCCGCAGCGCCATCGATAACTACCTCCGAGGTATGGACTTGGACGGCTATACGATTTTTGCCTATTTGCTCGCACTCGGATGACAATTATCAATGTTTTGATTTCATGAATGCTTGCTTGATGAAAGTGCTGCCTCATTTAGTTTATAATGCATTCTGCTTCGTTCCGTCCCGAATGCTAATGCTGAGTCGAAATTATGTGTTCCAGACCAAGAATTTTTGAATAAGAGCATGAGGCAGAAGGTTCTAAGCTTGTCTAGATCATTCGATGGGATCAAGGAAGCGAACTTGCTCCTTCCTAGCTCGACCTCAAAGGAGCTAGTGGACGATCCATTGAAGGCTATGGAACACAAGCGATGGAAACTCACAACTGCTTATGGCGATGCTGGTCTTCAATACCAAGAAGATCAAGCCATAGCATATGTTGCTGCTCGTATGCCTGCAGTCTACTCTGCGCTCTACCGAGTTCTCAGTGAGGTAAAAATATTGAGTGAGCTTTACCATGATGTGGATGTGTTGCCAGTATCTCATGCTAGTTTGTTCAATTTTGGGAAGTTTGTTTTGAACATGTTTTATTAGTTAGAGCTTTAAACGTTTTAAGAATGGAACGGTTTAACATTTTTTATGATGTGTGTCATCATGTCCTTTCTGTCCCTTTAAGTGTCTTTGTTCATTCTATATGATAGTGCACTTAGCTGTTTGGTAAATGTTGTTAAAAACATAACTTTGTTTTATTAGAATGGTTATTTTTTTTAAATATGTTTCTTAGAAAAAATAATAAATTGTTGTCTCATACTCTCATCAATTTTATATTAATTTTTCAAAGAGAATGTCTAGAGAACTACTCTTCTTAATTGATTTGATGATGTTAGGTGAAAAGAAGAATTCCTGATTTTGCTCCAGCTAAAGTACTAGATTTTGGGGCAGGGACAGGTTCAGCTCTCTGGTGAGCCTATTGGACTGTTTTCCTGGTTACTGGATGATATATGCATATTTTCTGTGAATTGGTTTTGTTTTAGTAGACATTGTGTTTATCAATCCTGTAGGGCAATGATGGATGTCTGGCCCGGGTCTTTGGAGAAGATTAATTTGGTGGAACCATCACAATCAATGCAACGAGCAGGGTTAAGTCTGATTAAAGGTAGAATGTGTGGACGGTTACTCTTTTGATTCTAATTTTCTGTAGTAGAATTCCATTCCGACCACAAATGTTGATTGGTGTTTTTGCTCGATAAATCCTTCTTAATCTGCAAGTGAGCATGTGCATATTTGTTTCTTCATGTCTTGTGAGGGATGTCGGCTGTGCTTGAGAAAGGGTGGGAAGGGGGAGGTGTAACATAATTTTTCTTCTGCTCTGCAGGCTTGCAGTGATTCTATGTCATGGATCCCAAGTCTTTTCTTGTTTTGATTATGTTTTAAGTATTCAGTTTGAGGTCATGGGTGATATGTGATTGTTATCCACAGGAAGATGATAAAAAAGCTCTAGTGTAAATATACAATTGTATGCTTCTACTAGATGGAGAAAGGAGATAAAGTTTCATGACAACTTGGGTTTGAAAAGGAATTTCCAGTTATACTATATGCATTTGGATATAATCCTCTTCTTTCTTGGCAAATGCTGCCATTTGCAACTTGGTAATCCAACCAACATACAATAATCTTATAGTAATTGCTGTTTTATATAATTATCAGTTTATCACTCTCGACCACTCTAAAAGCTGAGCACGAAGTCAGCAAATGTTTGGAACAACATACTATTATTATGCACTGTTTATGTATGGTCTCCTTAGTTTCTGTCTCTTTGTTGTCTAATTGATGATGTTATGACTTATGAATTAGCATCCTTGTTTATATTTTTTGAGTCTATTAGCTCTCTTTTCATATTTTACTGAACTTGTATATTATCTCATTTGAAATTCTTACAAGTTGAAAAGAGATCTCAAAAGTGTCATGAGTAATAAGTGCAGATATTAAAGAATTGCCACGTATCGAAAGCTTCGATAGCCTTCAGTCATTGTCTAAGAATATAAGCAGAAAGAAGTCCGGCAGAAAACATGATTTGGTCATTGCTGTAAGTATCATTCTTTTTGCTCTTACGGATATTTTATATTCATTCTAGTATAATTGAGTTCTATGTTATGTTAGCTGGACTTGCTGCAAATTATGTTATTCTGCTGGTTTAATGTTAAAATATCTTTGCTATTTTGTAAAGTCTTACGTGCTTGGAGAGGTACCGTCATTAGATGACAGAATTACTCTTGTGCGCCAGCTCTGGGATCTTACTGATGACATCTTGGTAAGTTCTCAATTTTTTAAATGATTTACTTGTAACTAGTGGGCAATAAACTATTTTTATTCTAAATTTTCTATCAACTGCATAATATGAAAATCCTTTAATCTGCTTAATCTTTTGTTAAAATTTTCTATCTTTTTAAATATCATAAGTTTGGGTTAGGGAGAATTATTATTAGAATTGGTGCATCAGATGGGGAAAGGGAAAAGTAGCAAGTAGGCCCCTAACGTTGACACATAAATGCAAATACAACCCTAACAAAACGTTCGGAGCAAAACAACCCCGACGTTCAGCGAATAGGGCAGAAAACACCCTCATTTGACGGAGACACTAACTCCGTCTCAAATATTCCTGCTACACGGCGACAGCCTGCAACGCGGTGGCAGAGGAGGTTGATTCCGACGACGACAACTTGGGGCTCTTCTTGAGTGCAAGGGAAGCTAGGATGGACTTGATAATGCCGTTCGGGCTAGCCATGGAGAGGCGGTGGTTGTGGGCGGCGCCACTGCTGCCATTATTCTCTAAAGGGACGATTGATAATCTCTCTCTATTGCTAGGCCTTCGCTTATTGCACGAAACGCCGCTCTTGCAGCTTCTTCATTGCCGCGCTGACATTTTGCTGCTGCTGCTACAGTGGTTATTGTTGGAATTCCATGTAGTCACTCGCCACAGTTGCTCAGAAACTCATCCTCCCTGAAAATTCATCCTCTCCGTTCTCCTCTTCAACAACTGAACAAAAAAAAAAATCAGAAAATAAATCCTATCAAAATTTCAGATATGTCTTCCACCAAATCTCAAATAATCCACATGATTTCAAGAAAAAAAAAAACATGAATGTTGTTGCCCAAGCAGTGCGTCTGGAGAATTGCAATTTTTTAGACAGAAAGAGAGTGTGGATTGAAGTGGGGAGGGTGGTGAGGAGAGAGAGAGAGAGAGGTACTTTTCGAGGATGAAGAAGAGGGAGTTAGCGTCTCCGTCAATTGAGGGTGTTTTCTGCCCTATCCGCAGAATGTCGGGGTTGTATTTGCTCCGAACGTTTCGTTAGGGTTGTATTTGCATTTGTGTGTCAACGTTAGTGGTCTATTTGCTACTTTTCCCGATGGGGAAATCGCCAATGAAATTCTCTCAGCCACAACGGTTGGTTTCTATTAAATGCGAATAAAATTATATCTTCATACTAGGAGTAGAATGATGCAAATATATATAGTGTATACTTTCTTGAGTTTAGGTGATTTTCATCTTTATTTTTACGGTGTAAGTTTCTTGTATATGCACCTACTCTGCCTCGTCTAAACCTCAAGAAAGTTTGATATGATTCTTTCTGTGAACTTATAGTAATTTATGAAAATCTGAAAAAAAAACTTATAAATCGTGATTTCCAAACTGTGGATCAGGTTCTGGTGGAGCCTGGAACACTTCAAGGATCACAGATCATAGCCCAAATGCGATCCCACATCTTATGGATGGAGAGAAGGGTGCGCGACGGTTGTATATTTTGGAATCTTCTTTTTTCATTTATTTCTGATAAGAATTTGTTTCTACTTCCCAGAAAACCCGGAAATTGGAGAATGCCGCCAAGAAATCTAATAAGTGTACTAGGGATCTAATGATACTAAACACTGGTGCATTTGTTGTTGCTCCTGTGAGTGATGGATTTGATCTTTCATAAGCTTCACCATATGTTACTTGCTTCAGCTATCGGCTAAATATTTTTATTCAGATCAAAATATCAAATAAAAATTCATGGTTTTGTTTGCAGTGTCCTCATGATGGACCTTGTCCATTGTTGAATACAGACAAATACTGTCATTTTGTCCAGCGTTTGGAGAGGACACCGTCTCAACGAATATACAAGGTGTTTTGTCCAGAAACTACTCTTGCTCTAGCACTAGCACTAGCACTAGCACTTGTTCTTAAGTCTCTTACGATCCTTACTTGTCTTTAACCTGGCTGTTAGCATGAGCCCTGTTAAAGCACAGTTATTGCTAGACTCCCAGTAAAGGAGAGAGTTTTTCATTCTTTGTGTATGCTTTACTGATTGAACTTGTGCACAACTGGGTATGAGAGAACATGATCTTAGCAACTTCATTCTCTAAATATTCTTTGAGCTAAAGAGATTTGAGCTATCTTGTCTTTGGGCCCTCAAATATTTTGCCATCACTGTGAACTTGAAGCGAGTTCCAATCTTAATGTCCTGAATTCACCTTCACTCAATTGTAGATCAGAAAGTCTCTGGTTTGTTTCTTATCCTACCACCAATTTATTGTTGCTATCAACTACTGTTGCCTTAAAAGAAGCCACCATAAGCCATTTACTATTATATTTGAAAGTTAATTAAACTTGTTATCATAAGTTACTTAATGTGCATAGTGTTTCATCACTCTTGTTGATAAGACCATTCGACCTCCTTGGAATTAAAATGCATTTAATTATGCATATATCAGTTCTCTTCTCCCTTATAGCCCCTTTGCCTCCTCCTCTTCGGCTTGAGGGAAATGTTGATGTTTTTTGGAGTATCTGTTATTTAATTTTTTGGAAAGCAAGCTAACTTATGTTTAGATCTTCTCATATATATATATATATATATATATATATATATATATATATATATATATATATATAGAGAGAGAGAGAGAGAGAGAGAGAGAAATGATATGCTACTCCCCTTTCGTGGGCACCTCTCGTGAGCTCCTTTGTCATTTTATCACTTTGGCATTATTTTGTTTGATTTTTTCGATTGTTTTATATTCTAGTACCTTAGAAATTAATATAGAAATCATAAAATCTAAAAAATAAATCAAAATCGAAGCTCGATTTGTATTATTACTCATTTTTTGAAGTTAAAAATAAAAAATGAATAAATCGAGCTTTGATTTTTAGATTTTATAATTTCTATATTAATTTCTAAGGCACTAGAATATAAAACAATCGAACAAAGTAATGCCAAAGTGATAAAATGACGAAGGTCCTCACAGGAGATGCCCACAAAAGGGGAGTAGCATATTATTTCTCTTTATATATATATATATATTTGTTTTTTTCTCTTTTGTTGTTTCCTATGGAGTGTCAACTCGCTGTTCTGCAAGAAACATATTTGTCTGTATATTGAAAATATAAATTCTTATACTTTGTTACATTTGTGAAATTTCTGCAGCGGTCCAAGGAGGGTCCTTTACGTGGCTTTGAAGATGAAAAGTTTTGTTATGTTGCTTTTAGACGAGGAACAAGACCAAGGTTAGTCAATGGAAAAAAAAAACATATAAATGTATGATCGATGGCTAAATGTATGCTTCCTTGCTGTATCTCCTCCATTTTATAGGCGGTCGTACAAAGAAGACAAGCTATGTGTTGTGTGTTTTCTTTATGTTAAGAGCTAGAAGTGACCGATTATATCATGCCTTGCTTATGCCCTACAAGACATGACTTTACTTCTTTCATTGGTAGTTTAATTGAACAAGACGTAGAAGATATTCTTTCTGTTTGTTCAATGTTAGCAAGTGTCAAATTAACAATCATGTAACGGTATAACGTTGCCTTCTTGCCACCTCTTTCCCAAAATTATACTTGTAAATGATATTGCTTTCAATGCATGTTATAGTCTTTTACTGTAATTGGGAGGCCCACTAATTGGAATTACTAACTTCTAGATACTAGGGTTCTTGGGTGTCACATAGTTTCACTTTGAATCTGTATGGTGCTTACTGGATTGTTGGAAACTTTGAGTTTGACCATAGTGCACCATGAGTAACTTATTTAGTGCACCATCAGGAACTTAATAAAATTAATATTCAATAAGTAGTGGGCCTATAAAGGTCATGAAGGGTTTGCAACTTGATTCAGAAGATGAGGATGATGATTCGAGCTATTAGATGTTTTTAGTGTAAATATGATTCTATAGAAGTATTATGAGTATGTTTTATGTGATTTCGAGCTACATTTTTCAAATATAGTGTGCAATAGCTCGTGATGGGCGATTAACAACTAGGCTCATATTAGGACTCGATTTGTGTTTGTGTGTTCTATACTGAGCTTTTCTCGTGTTTTCCTCTCATATAATTAATTCAAGCTATTTTCAAAGGTGAGGTTGTGCTGGGTTCTTTATGAGTTGCTCAAATTGGTTATTAGCTGTTTGTTGGGTGGTGATGGTCGAGTTGCAATAACTGTAGAGCTGTTGACGGAGGCCCCAAATTTGCAGTGAGCTTTTGCCTTTCTGGAGTCGTTCCCCTTTCCCCCTCAATGTTGAGATTGTCGGCAGGATGAAGCTTTTGTTTCTTTGTTATGCTACTTAACTATTTCCGGTTTTGTTTCATTTCATTTCTATCTGTTGTAAACTGTGGCTCACTTGCAATGTTTCACTGATTGTAGAATTTTTTTCCTATCTTAATCAGACAAATATGTGAAATTCTTCTTGGACATGCATCTGAATTCGTAACGCTGAATTCTGTTTCTTTTGAACAGAGAATCCTGGCCTCTTGATGGTATGAAGTTCGAAACGTTGAAGGAGATGCATGCTAATAGAATACCCGAAAATCTGGAGATTGATGCAGGTAAGTTCCCCCAAATTTAACTTTGTTCGGCATCTAATTGTAATGTGTTGTTTCCAATGTTGACAATCTACAGGATTATATTACCGTATCTGATTTTCGTTTTTCAGTAACTTTTCTAGGGTATATCCTATTGAGCTAACATTGTTCATTGTCAGAGTCCCAATTTGATAGTGAAAACGATGGCGAGGGCTACCAAGAAGATGCTGACGATACAACTTCAAATGATCTCAACTTATCAGAAAAACCATGTGCAACAATCGAGAACCAAAATGTTGCAGAGGATGGCGAGGATGAGGAAGAAGCGCCTCGTGCTGATCTCGGGAGTGGCTGGGGAAGAATAATATATATGCCCTTCAAGAGGGGCAAAAGAGTCGAGCTCGATATATGCCGGGCCACCAACACCGAGGGCACCAAGGGCTCATTCGATCGCGTTGTCATTTCACAAAGTAGGAACCCTAAATTGCATCATCAAGCTCGACGCTCAATGTGGGGCGACTTATGGCCACTTAGGAGTGAAGGAAACTCCAAGTATTACATGTAAGATTTAATTCAAGTTAATTTCCTAATAACAATAATAATATGATAATTGTGGAAGTTAGTGAATGTAGCGTTTGCATTATAGAAAAGCACCAAATCCAATCATTTGTCGAAGTTAGTACATGTTTCTTGTATGTATCTTTGTTCATTCTGGACTAATCGAGACCATGAGTTGTTGTGTCTCATGTCCCTTTTCTTTCAGTTGTCTAATGTCGTTGAGAAAGGAAAAAATTACATTTTTGCCCTAGCAATTATAAAATATAGTACGTACTACTTAATATTTAGACATTGCACTAAAAACATCATTGTAGTATCAAATATTTTGAAATGGGACACACTTGGGTCAGCCGGAGGCACCGTGCTTCCGGGCTAAAATAATGGCATTTTTATTCATATAGATTGACACTTTTCTGTATAAAGATTGATACTTTTAAAAATTGTCATTTTATTCGTAAAATAATTATGTTAAAGATTGTCACTTTTATTCATATAGATTGATACTTTTTTGTATAAAGATTGACACTTTGGGCCCGGCCGCACGGTGCCTCCAGCTGACACAAGTTTTTGTCTTTTGAAATTGACGAGTCAAGCACGAAGTAGACATGGATTTCACCACTTGCCACATTTTTTTTTGTCCATGTCGAAGTCCTGAAATCGTCAATTTATTGGTTTAAAATTTGTAATTCGTGACATTCTAAATGTATTTTTTTTTAAATAATAATTTTGGCAAACATTGACGTGCATTTTATTACTTACAACTTCCATTCCTGAAACCAATGGACCAACTCGAATGGCCCTTGAGAAAAAAGTTTGAGCTTGATAGGGCTAGATCGAAAATCTGGTGGATTGGTTGTGTGCCAAGCATCATATAACATTTCATTACTTTGCATATAAATTTGAGAATAATAATGTTGTGTTTTCCAATATTTGTTGAACATGTTTAGATGTTTTATCTAAAGTTGTAGTGATTATTTTCAATTCTATGTGTTTTTCTTCAACACTTGATGAAAATTAAAATAAAGATAAGCATTTTGGAAAAATATTTATTGAATTCTTAACATTTGTTTATTGAGTTTTATAC
This sequence comes from Mentha longifolia, assembly GCA_001642375.2. Classification (NCBI taxonomy): domain Eukaryota; kingdom Viridiplantae; phylum Streptophyta; class Magnoliopsida; order Lamiales; family Lamiaceae; genus Mentha; species Mentha longifolia. Next base: position 27,164,583 of record CM038113.1, read on the forward strand.
AAATAGATGTTAGAAAGATTTTCATTTGTGTTTAATACGAGGCCACATGTCTTTTTATTGAAAACAAAAATCTAGTAATTATAAAAATTTGTATACATGCTTTTTTTTTTTTTTTTTTTTTTTCCCGAAAGCATTATACTTTGATGGGCTAGCTGAAAATCAAATAAGATTATGACCGAAAAACTTTAGTCCAGAGATTTTTTAGCTAATAAGACTTTGATGGGCTAGAGTAATTATTTTGGTACAACATATAGTATACACATAAACTTGTACCTAATAAGTAATCCGGGTACTCGATACTCAAACTCTGTGTAGTTTCGATAGGATTCAGGTATCCGAATTATCTGATTTATAAAATTATATGCAATTTATATATATATTTTTTTTTGTGAAATCAATTTTAACATAAAATTATTTTTAATTTTCATTTCAGCCCAAGCTCTATTAATCATATGCGACATCGTAGATTTATCTTTATCAAATAATTAAGTGCATTTCAAATGAATATTATGATTATTGTTCAAATATAATTACATCAATCTTTGATAAAAAAAAAATTATTTATAATTATGTGTTTCATGATAACAAATTATTTATAATTATCATAAAGTTCCCCTGAATAGTTTAAAATATCCATATTTGATAGAATAATTATATCCATTTTTTTTTTTTGGTTGACGATTTCTATTATGCTATTCATGTGAAATTGAAAATTCCATTAAAATATTCAAATAATAAATTAAAAAAAATCAATCACCGTCATTTATGAAAATAAGAGGTATTAAATTTAATAAATTTAATGACTAATAGAAATATAGAATGATATTAATAGGGTATTTCAGGTTTATTCGATCGGATAATCAAATACCCAGATCCATCAAAATCAAACTGTAACCCGTACCGATACCAAATTGAACTAGATTCCGGTATCCAAAGTACCCGAGCAGGTCGGGAGTTTTGAAACGTAGTCGAATACCTGCGGATGAAACACTTATTTACTGGTGGAAAATACTCCCTCCGGCTCACGATTTCTGAGCCCATTCTTTTCGGCACGAGAATTAAGACGAGAGTGTTTAATGTATAAAGTGTAATGTATGTAGGGATGTGACGTGGTTTATGTATTTAGGTATATTTTAAAACTAGAGCATCATAGATGCATAAAAATATATCCATGTTTGGTCTTAAATGAAAGATCTCGTATCAAGACTTTTAATTTGGTATAAAAATCATAAAAATCGAATAACAAACTAGAAAGTTATGATAGTTTAAACTTTTATAATTTAAATTATATTGAGATACGTGCTGAAAGGAGAATGAATGATAAGATTTAATTAGATAATATTAAGTGCAAGAAGGGGTTTACTAATTATACTATTAATATGCTAATTATTTCTATAAAAAAAATGAGATAAAAATCTTGAGACGGTCTAATAAAGAAAATAGCTCATAAATTGTGTGGGGTGGGGGGGGGGGGAGTAATTTGGACAAGAGAGTACCATTATAATTTTCCATCACATGCTGCGAATTTGGGACGCACGAACAGTATCTATCTCTAAATAAGTAGAATATGAAAAGTGGGGCATCATGGGAATTTGATGGGATGGATGTTCACGTGATTTCTTGTTTTAATAAATTACAATTCCCATCCTATAGGAGGAGATTAGTTCAGTACAACTTCCTACTTTTATACAAGATGAGGCCCCCACTCACATGGGACCGGGTCCGCTCCGGTCCGGTCCGATTTGCTTTTGCTTCACTTTTTAGTGACAATTCAAACCTGCATGCACGTTGCACGTGCTCTACCACCTGCCACCGGCTGCTCCGGTCGTTAAATTAGATGCTTACAGTACCAATTAAAATTTCGATATACTAGATGTGATCATGTGACAATATTTAATAATTAAATTAGCATCCTCGAATTGCACGATCAACTTGGTTCGTTTTTTTAATTAAAATAAACTAAAAGAAGAAGAAGAAAAGTAATCTTTCTTTCTGGATTATTATGCAGGCTCTCTCTTATAAAATAATAATACAAGAGTTGGTACATGCTACTTGGATATTTTTAATAATTGATTTTCTCTTTTACAAGTTTTATAACAGAACACTGTGTGACACTTTTTCCCTAATAAAGTTGGTTAAAAAACAAAGAAATTTTGGTTTCATTCCGAGGGGAACATGGGGCAAGTGAAGGCTTTTTATATTTTAGTCATTTTTATATAATAAAAAAAAAAGTTGAAAAAAAATTGGACCTTGACCTTTGTATAGAAAAACATTGCTATAATTTGTTTTTCTCCATTCTCTGACTTGAAACTAATCAGTGCGTAAAGGGAAAAATCTGTTGAATCATAGAGTAGTGGGATATATAATATAATATAATTATTTGGCGAATTATTATATTATTATATTGAAGTTATTAAAAGTGAAATGAAAATTGCAAAATGTAGTGCTACTGCTTACAGTTACTTCTGATATGGAGTATTTAGATTTGTTCTATTTCTTGTTTCATTGTTACAAATTGACGTGAAAAATGTATTTACGAAATTAGTTAATGTACACGGCATAATCAAAAAATGATGATACATTAAACATTTATACAATTTAAAAATAGAAGGAAGAAAACTTGTCAATGAGGGATTGTAACACTTGACATTACTAATATTTACACGTTCTAGAAATACACAAACCATACAAAAAAATCATATATATATATATAGGGGATGAATCTTATGGATGCTATCTTCAAATTTGAGAACTAGGAACTAATCCTAGCCATCCTTTTTCACAATCTAATGGTGGAGATTAATTCATAGATTATGTATTTTACTAATTTTAATGCTTTTTTCCTAATTTTAAGGGGTAGTTTAGGAAAACAAAACAAAAAAAAAAAGATTGTGCCGTCCATGAATCTCGGCCACTTCCCAAAAAGTATTCTTCTCCTAATTAATATCAATCTTAATCTTAATGAAATATATACTCGAAATCTGGCCTTCGATTTACATATTTCTGTCACGAGTTTCATCTAATAAACATCTGTATTTTCTGATGACGAGCGTTCAAGATGTGGTTGGAAGACTAGCTACGGAAAAAAGGGTACAAAATAGAGTATGTCGCGAAGAAAAATGCTTGCTCTATGCAGATTTCTTCAAGTCGTGTTTTTATTCTATACCATGGGATCTATGTGTTATAATTTACGCAGAAATTAGATGATTGGTTTGTTATTTGCTTTTTTACGATTTTTGGACGTTTTTAAATATATTTTTAGAGTTTCATGCTTGTCGCTTTAATTTTTAATGCTTATTTTATTATTACTATGTGCACACATTTTATAGTATTTTTTCTTGTTTTATCTTGTAAATTCAGATTTCAGGCTTTTTGAAAGTTGATTTCTTGCTTCGTATAAAACATAATTTTATATATAAGCATACATGAAAAATAAATTAAGCATTTTAACATTTGTAAGAAAGCATAATTTCATATATAAATAAGTATGATTGTAAAAAAGCATAATTTTATACATAAAAAAGCATAAGAGGATTATACTCTAAGCAATACAGGAAAATAAATTAAGCATTTTAATATTCGTAAAAAACATAATTTTATATCTAAATGAGCATGAATTTAAAAATATATATATATAATTATATATATATATATATATATATATATATATATATATATAAATCATGAAATAATTATAGTTCAAGCATAAAAAAGTAAATTAACAATTTTAAGATTTAGTGATATAAAGCATAATTTGTTATTTTAAAAAAACGTGCTAATAAACGTCATTTAATTTGTGTTTTTTCATCAATGTTACTTATTATTTTGGTGCTACAATTTCTGCTTTAATACTATCAGTTCATTGCTTTTATTTTTTATAAAAAAAAAAGGGTGAAGAACATATATAGCCAAAAAAAATAAGTCTATATCTTTTTTAGCCACAATTTTAGTTATGTATCTTTTATAGCCACTTTTGTGGTAAAGTTACAAAAATAACCTTCTCTTTGGCCCCACATTCATCTATAAGGAAAACAAAATTAAAAAAAGAAAAGAAGATAATACACTACATTAAAAAAAAAGAGAATACACAACTAAAATACACTACAACCGCCTACCCCACCCCATTAAAAATTAAAATTCAATATTCTCCTAACCCTACCCCATTTATTCAAATTCACTCAAACAAAAGCACCAAACTTGACGCCGGCGCTGGCGACGCCAAATTCACTCAAACAAAACCACGAAATTTCTTGGGCTTCCGAAGCATTCACCATTGTTTTTCTTGTGTCCGATCAATTTTTTCATTCATTCTTTTCTTGTTCTTATTCTCTCTCTAGGGTTCAAGGACCCTTTCGGTCGATGGAGAACGACGGCCAAGCAGCAGGTAATTCACCTGAATTTCAGTTAATTCGATCAGCTGCAACCATTTAATCTTCAAATTTTTGGGATTTATGGATGATTTTGGTTATTTTCATAGCTTGATTTAATTGTAGTCGGTTAGGATTAGCGATGGATTGGTGTTTTTTTTAATTAATTGAATTGTTGAAGATTGTATATCGTTAGAACTTGTGGCGATTCCTCTTTCCATTCAGCTGATTGCGCTGTTGTTAGGTACATTTCAATTTTGAGCTTGATCGACAATGGGCAACCATAGAAATGGCTCCAACGATGGGAGTCACCGGCGTGAAGAGCAAGATGATGCTCGAACCGAAGAATCCAGTGGAGACGCGCGACGCCGCCGTCAGAGAACTGAGGATGATGAAGGAAGTGAAGAACGGCGTCGCCGTCCTGAGGCAACCGGAGATGAAGATGCCGAAGGGCGTTGCCGCCGTGGACCAAATGGAAGCCCGCGCCCGCGCCCACGACGCCGTGCCAAATCCACTCGAGGCTCGCTACGTTTTCGTCAGCCAATCAGAGACGACGAAGGGCGTGAACCTAATGGAGACGTTCAGACCGACGAAGAGCGTCGCCGCCGTGAGCCATCCCCAGAAGAAGACCCCTTTGGGTTGCCGCCGCCGCCGCCGGTGAGTTAATGTCTTTGGTTGCTGTTAATGTAATCCCTACGATCAGTCACAAAGGGCCCTAGATGTTTTAGTGATTGTATTATATTCTTATGATGATATCTTTACATTGACAAAGTAAGACATTAATTTAAAGTATTCATCATCTTTTCGTGGAAGGATATCTTACTTTAAAACTCTTTTTAATGATTAATATATATCTCACCAACATGATCTATAATTTGTAATTGGCATTTGTCCATTTGGCTAATTAATAGATATAGTATTATATAGCAATAGCTACAGTATGCACATCATTCACATTAAAAAAAGGAAAAAGTTGGAAATTAGCTAGATATATATCATGCCGCTTGAACACAAAGCTATAACAAATAATGTGAATTCACATTAAAAAAAGAAAAGGTTGGAAATTAGATATCATGCCCACTTGAACACAAAACTATAACAAATATCGTAGAGAAAAGCATTTCAATCTTGCTGGATAGACATGTAAATTTGTGACCAATTAATTAAAGCAATAATAAAAAAGAAACTTGCCTCCGATAGATAAAATGTATACACAGGTGAATTAGGGTTTTACACAGTCAAATTAGGGATTTCACGATTGAATTTGGTTGACTGGCTGTGGTTTGATGTTACACAGTTGAATTACTGATTTCACAGTTGTTCTAGCATTTACACAGTTGAAACAACTGTGTATTATCTGCAAAATTTTACAAATTTTTGTATTTCCTAAAATATTGAATTGTGTTTGTTTGTCCTTGCAGCCTCGACACAAATGGTTGAGACCTAGAATGCAAGGTTTTACGGCACAGATAAACCAATACGTAAAGGACGACGTCATTGATTCCATACCTAAGGTTTTGAAGAGAGAAGGAGGGGATGAATTGTATAATCGGTTTTGTGCTGGCCCGTTTGGATGCTTATTGCATATTAAGAGACGTGGAAGCGCGAACAATGCCCTACACGAGCTTATGGCGCGAGAGCTCACTGATAATGATTTCTCGGACAATGAGAGATGGTTTCACGTCGGTGGGCGCGACATTCGATTCTCCGCTAGGGAGTTTGCCCTAGTGACCGGCTTAAGGTTTGGAGATTCCGAATTCAATCCGAGACTTCACCATGCAATACCTCATACTAGCATTTTCCACACCGTGTACAACGGGGAGAAGACGAGAGTGAACACGTTGAAGAAGGACTTCATTGGCCCGAACGATCACAAGCTTGGGGTGCCTGAGCAATACTTGAAGGCCGCCAACCTACTGATGTTCTACTGCATGGTGTTGGTTCGAGACAATGTGTGGATCGATGAGTGGGTATGGGCATTACTCGAGGACGAGGCTCAGTGGGCAGCCTTCCCATGGGGCTCGTGGTCATTTCAACACCTTTGCCACCAGATGGGTATCGTGAAGAAGGACCCCATCGAGATAGAGAACGGTAAGGGGGCCTACCATTTTTTCGGGCCAATTTGGGCTCTATCCTTGTGGGCTTACGAGGCGATTCCGGGACTAGCCTCGCTTTGCGCCAAGCGACGGTCTAATATTGATAGGCCCCGATTAAAGAGATGGGTCACATTTACATCGCCTCATAAATATACTGGCTTTTTCGACGATCACTCGGTAATATGTTTTATTTAATTTAATTTAATCTAATTTATTTTAATTTAATTTAATTTAATTTAATTCTATTAAAATATTGATTTCGAGTGTAGCACTAGTCAGATTGATTAAATATAATTTAGTTGTTTATAATTATAATTTAAGTGTAGTAAATTTAAATCATTTAGTTATTTTAGATAAAACTTATTCAATTTAATTTTAGTTTAGATTAAGATAGATTAATTTAGATTAATTCAGTAAATATTAATTAATTTAATTGTTGCGTATTTTGATTTTACAGCTCGAGGTGCATCCGACCCTTGAACCGGATGAGGCTGAGATGATGGAGCCTTATTATCAGAGCCTGGATTGTCGGGATCCCCTTTGTGTGACGTTGTGGATAAACCAGAGACATGCATTCAAGAAAGTCCCAACAGAACAAAGAGCAGCGGAAGCAGCAAGGGAAATGGCTCGTGTTGTGGATAATATGGCCAGGCGAGCGATGCGAGGCCGTAGAGCTGTGCAAGCGCCTAGAGCTACATGCAGGTGAGCATGGTGAAGAGCCAGCTAGGGCACAAGCGAAGAGGCGCAGGCATGTGTCCATTGGGCACGAGCCTTCTGGGCTTACATGTTGTGTGCACGGTGATCCGTGTCGTATGAGAGGGGAGGGCGATGATTGGGTGGACCGCTTGGTTGAGAAGTTGGGATCGGGGTTTATCGACAAGATTGCTCAAAAATTTGCCGAGCGAGCAAAAGGGTTGATGGGAGGCTCTACGAGTTCTTCACACCTCTCGAGACGATCACCCGGTCAGATTCAAACTCCGAGGACCGAGAGAGATGGCAAGGATCGTGATGAGGTCCGGCCTCTTGTATCGACAGGTTCCAAAGCGCCTTCTCAGCATTCACATTCACAGAGGGATGAAATTAATCTGCACGATCGAGAAGGCTCTCATCATTCCAAGTATAGATCTATGAATTCCCTCCATTCTCAGCAGAGATCCCCGGCACACGTTGCATTCGATGATGTTGAGTACGGATCATCCTCACACGTGGCCTACTACAAGGAGCTGGATGACTTACCCTCCAATGGTAGAAACACACCAGAATCATCAGAGTCTGACATTCCACGCGGAGAGAAAGAGCAGCCGGCTCGTGCGACGAGGGCCAGCACACGTGCTCGAGGGAAGTCAGTGTTCCTTCGCTCCCCGTGGACACCGCTACCTCCGACGCCGGGCATTCCACAGGACTTGACTGATGCAAAGCAGGCATATAACTCATTTAGAGAGTCGGGCCCTCTGAACACTGTCCAAACTAGAGGAGATGAGATGTTTACTCTAACCCAAAAGCTATTTGATGACATCGAGAACGTGAGTGTACAGTTCACAGCAGAGGTAATTTAATTTTATTTTATTTCATTGTATTTTCATATACTTTATTACTACATTTTAATAAAAAATAATTATTTTAATTTTAGATGGTCGATCTTTACTTGATTTACTGGAGGGTGAGATTGAGGCGTTGCTTTTCACTTGGTCCCAACGTAGAATATGCTCACACCATTCTCCCGGGCGTGGATTTCTATGTAAGTAAATTTAATTTACTCGTACATGATATTTTTTATAAATTTCTAATGCTATCAAATTAATTAACGAATCACAGAAAAAAATGCTGAGGGAGTTTAAAGTTTTTCATCCGGACGACCCGACCCTTGGATATAACAAAGGAAAGAAGTATGATAGGTGGAAAGCTCCAAGCGATTTAGTCCAGTATTTTATGGGGAAGGAAACCTACACACCATGGTTAACTGCTAAATATGTAAGTGTCTTTGGTGTTGATAATTTTAGTCAATAATATATTACTTTCAAGGGATTACTTATTCATATTTATTTTGTTGTATTATCTTCAGTTCATTGTTGTGTGCCACCTTAACTCACTTCATTGGGTTACTGTGCGCATCTGTATTCCGGAGTGGAAGATTGAAGTTTATGATTCACTATATTTCAGTCTTCTTGAGGATAATGTTGTCACTTCTCGTCACATAGAGTTGCTTCCGTTGAGTCATCTTTTCCCGAGATTGCTTCAAAAATCTTTTTACTGGAAGCAAAATCCAGATCTAACCAAGAAGACGGATGCAATGGAAATAGTTTTCGCCCCCTTGGAATGTCAATTTAAACAAATTGATGAGATTAATTGCGGGGCGTACGCACTCAGGTACATTGATCGGTTGCTAGGGGCACACACTTCCGAGAACGAAGATATCACCTCGGGTTCTATTGCCGTGGGGCTTAAGCGTTATAGGAAAAGAATTGGAAGAAGAATCTTCGCGTTATCGTTGAGTGAATGAAAATTAGAACTACATTTTAATTTCTTATGACATGTTATTTAGGATTGTTTGGAATGAGTTTGGATATTTGACAATCTCTATTTTCTTAGCTTGGTGGTAACTGACACTTTTTTTTTTGCTTTGAATATGCTTGGAATCGTTTTGGATATGACTTAACATTATTTTGCAATTTTTTCAACTGTTACACAGTTAAACTGATGTTAAAACGGATAGAGTAAGAGCATCCGTGTACAAATATCATTTAATCGTGTACTCATTTGTATTGCCTTAAATAAATAAGTTAACATTAATATCTTATTGTTTATGTAAATAATTTATGATAAATTTCATATATTGTAATCTTTTAATTTTTGTGACATAACAATTTCCACGGGTAAAATATATTATTACACGGTAAAATTGTATTATTTCACGGATGTTAGAATTTCAACTGTGTATTGTACCTCGATTAAGGGTTACATTAAGAGAATTATGAATAATTACCATTCCAATCGTTCAATTTTGACTCGTTACTTATCTAAACACATTCTAATCACGATCTAAATTATAATATTCAACAATTAGTACACTTATTAAGTGTTTAATCATTACAAATGTTAGTGATATGTAATATCACTATAATCTTGAGTTCAAGACTATTAACATCACCATGAGACATCTAACCAAAGAACCATTCGAGATTAATCAATAATTTTAAATTGTAATTTCTTGCATAATTAGCCACAAACGGATGTTTAGTAATGAATATATTTAATAAACATAATTAGATAACACAATAAAAGCCCTTAATTACGTTAATTTTGACCAATTTTTACTAATTTTGACTAATACACGGTTAGGGTTCACGATTAGGGTCAAAATAACCGTGTACAAGTGTCATTTAATCGTGTACTCATTTGTATTGCCTTAAATAAATAAGTTAACATTAATATCTTATTGTTTATGTAAATAATTTATGATAAATTTCATATATTGTAATCTTTTAATTTTTGTGACATAACAATTTCCACGGGTAAAATATATTATTACACGGTAAAATTGTATTATTTCACGGATGTCATAATTTCAACTGTGTATTGTACCACGATTAAGGGTTACATTAAGAGAATTATGAATAATTACCATTTCAATCGTTCAATTTTGACTCGTTACTTATCTAAACACATTCTAATCACGATCTAAATTATAATATTCAACAATTAGTACACTTATTAAGTGTTTAATCATTACAAATGTTAGTGATATGTAATATCACTATAATCTTGAGTTCAAGACTATTAACATCACCATGAGATATCTAACCAAAGAACCATTCGAGATTAATCAATAATTTTAAATTGCAATTTCTTGCATAATTAGCCACAAATGAATGTTTAATAATAAATATATTTAATAAACATAATTAGATGACACAATAAAAGCCCTTAATTATGTTAATTTTGACCAATTTTGACCATTTGACGGTACACAGTTGACTGTTTGAATTCAATTGTGTACCACATTTGTAACTGTGTAAAGTTAGCAAATAACTGTGTAAGGCCCGAAGCTTTCCAGAAGAAAGGCTTCAGGAGATTGTAAACTTTTCGAACCAAATGACATTAACATCAAAATAGAATTCAAACAACATAACATCAATCCAAAATACTTCAAATTTCCATTAACACACTATTTAAATCATTCCCTCGGTCGAAGTGGACATCTCGGTTTTGTGTGCTCTTCGCTCTTACATATGTTGCATGTCTTCCTCCGTCTTCTTCCATTGTTGTCTCCCTGAGGAGGCAGTTCATGTTCCTCTGTTGTGCATGCTCTTCTGTTGTGGCCATCCCGTCCACAACGAGTGCATTTATGTCGCCTCAGCGATCCTTCTACAGCAGACCGAGCTCTAGAGTTCCTCGGTCGTCCGGCCTCTTTTTCAATCAATGGAGGACGAACGATGCAAGATTTGATGAACTCAGGCACATGCCAGGAGTCCGGATGTGGTACAGGCTCGATGACAGGTGAATAAGCGGCTATGAAAGTTGATTGCTTGAAATAATGACTCACATAATCATACACGTTGCAGTTAACAAACCTACAAAGATAAAGATCACCATAAACATTCATAAAATTATATAATTCATAAAGATTATAACTATTCACGCACCTCAAAGCAGCACAAGCGTGACGACAAGGGATCATATCCAAATCAAACTCACGGCATTCGCACGTTGATTGCTGAAGGTCGACAATGTAAGTCTGATTTCTATCCCCTTCAACCTTCAGAAGATGCGTAGTTGTACCGCGAACCGTGTAATGACGACCCCATTCCACAGCCCTCGACAACTTCATAAATGCTTTCTCGGTTATCTCGTGTTCTCTGGAAATGGCACTCCTCCGATGCTCCTCGAACCATTTCTCAACTATGAGACGGTACACCTCAAGCATTGCACAAATAGGCAGACGCCTCGCCCACAACAATCGAGCGTTCATGGTCTCCACTGGGTTTGATGTCATGAAGCTCGTACGTCGGACAGGACATTTAGATCTCGCCCACCGAGACACGCCAATGTCGGATAGCCTCTTCCAAATCCCTCCGGTTTCACTTCTTCTGCTCATGGTTTTCAACGCGTCGAAGGCATCGTCAAAATGGCTATCGCGATATGAATACGCTGCCTCCTCAAAGATAGCTGCGGCGTGTTGACCAAATGTCACCATATTCTTCGTTAGGTGATAGAAACAAAGTCCGTGGGCAGCGTTCGGGTAGATAGAACTGATGGCGTTCTTGATGCTGGCATGTCCTGTCAGAAACGATCAACAAATCATTCGGCTCTCCGAAACAGCCACGCACCTTTGAGAGAAACCAAGTCCAAGAATCGTCGTCTTCGATCGGACCTAATCCAATCGCGAGGGGAAAAACATGCTCGTTTCCATCCTTGGTCACAGCCACAAATAGAGTCCCTTTGTTCTTCCCCTTCAAATGGGTCCCGTCCACTACGATGACCGGCCGTAGAAAGTCGCTCTGAAAGGCCTGAATTGACTGGCCAAGGGCTAGGAACATGTAACGCAATCGATCCGAACTTTGCGATGTCACAATATCGTACATGCTTCCCGGGTTTCTCTCTCTCAACAAGTATAGGTACGATGGAAGCTTCAAATAAGACTTGTCGAAGTCTCCGTATGTCATCTCTATCGCGACGTTCCTCGTACGCAAGGCAAAGTAGGTAATTGATCTCTATACCGAACTCTCTAAGGACTTCGGCCATCATCTCCTTTGGCTTCAACACGACACCCTCGGTGACCAGTCTCCGAGCAAAGTAACAGCCTAGTACCTTAGCAGGTACTTGTCGTGGAGTGTTCCGATTAAGAACCACAGTACACGTATGATCGGGGTTATATTTCTTCACTTGCCATATTCCTCCCTTCTGTCTAGCTCGTAGGAAGAAGCTACATCCGTCGTGCTTGCAAACGAATTCCAATCTCTCAGTACACGAACGATCCACCTTGTACTCTAATCTGTTCTGCATGTGATGCATTCCGACAGCGTTTGACAATTCATCCTTGCTCTTAAAAATGGCCTTTCTTCGCAATTGACCATCAGAGGGTCCAAATGATTCAATCCATCCCAATGGCAAAGCACTGTCTAGATTGACGTGAGGAATCAACCAATTTCTAACGACAGGATTATCACTTCCAAAATCTTCGTTGTGGGTCTCATACTCACCCGTGGGTATGCTACGATGTCCCATCACCCTATCAATATGTCCTGGTTCGCGTATCCATGCAGCAAATTCGATGGTGAGCGAACTAAATAAATCGAAACGGTGCATTGCTTCCTCTGCTTCATCTGCTCTCTCTCTCTGTGCTTCCTCTTCCTCTACTTCATTTGCTTCATCTGCTCTCTCTCTCTCTCCGCTTCCGCTTCCTCTTCCTCTACTTCTGAATTATCTCTATCCACATCCTCTTCTTCTCTATCATCCGTATGTGATTCCTCTCTATTCAGCTCCGTTCTAACTGTTTCATGAAAAATTTCAGAACGTTGGGTAGCGGATGTGCCTCTCTCTCTCACTGTATTCTTGTCTTTGCTGATCACATAAACAGTGGGTATGCCTTGCTCCTCCACAATCATCCTCAATAAATCGGTGTCAGTTCTTAAAGGCACTTTAATCTTCGCTCCTTCGCTTATACTCGTGAGATAGTATAGCAAATAGTCCGGATTATCTCCCAATTCTAATTGAACCTCTCGTAAAAGATTATTACGAGTCAATTCTAGGATGTTCAAATGCACCATAATGTCATCCCCTCCTATGTAATCGGATCTCTCCCAATGACTACTGTGGCGAACTACAATTCTTCGAAAAGACATCCTGAAATTAAAATTAATTGTTCAGCAGCGTACACGGTTGTACAATTCAACTGTGTAAGAGATCACTTCAACTGTGTAAATATATCGATTACCCGTGTACTTCATTAATTATAAAACTATTAACATAATTAACTTAATTTAATAATATGATTAATTAAATAAAATAGGTAATAAAAAATATAAAATATTCTAAGTGTACACAGTTGTCTAATTTAACCGTGTAATAGTTCAATTCAAGTGTGTAATAATGTGAATTAACCGTGTATATAATTAAATAAAAAGCATAATAAATCTATTAAATAAAAACTTGATTTTTGAATTCCAAACAAGATTTGCTTAGTTAAACAAATAATCAATTTTTCATCATTCGACCTATTTTAACTTTATATAATATCAATAATTAGCATCATCAATAAATGGTATAATAACAAAAATTTCAACTAAATCTTTTCAATAAAAACAAGAAATTGTGATTTTTTTTTTTGTGCCTAGCAAATTAAATAAAATGGAAAGAAAGAAAAACATACCTTGTTAATTATCAGCAAATAAATAGGCTAATAAGATGCTTCAATATCTGAAATAATTTCATAATTCCGCTCAAATTAATTATTTCACAACCTTCATTCTCTCCCAATTTTTGTCTCTCTAGATTTTGATATATGAATGTTGTAAATGTGTTTGCTTTGTTGGTGTTGTTCTATTTTGTGGGATTTTCGTAATCCATATTTAATGCTAACAACCATTGGGTTGTTGGTGAAATTTACATTTCAATAAATGTAAGAAAAATCAAAATATTAAATGCTTACAGCGTGTACACGGTTGGATAATACAACTGTGTAGTATATCAATTTTACTGTGTAAATATATCGATTAACCGTGTAGTTGATTAGTAAAAACAGTTAATAAAATAAAAAATTTCATACACTGAATTAATGACCGAATTTTCTATTTTATTTTCATCCACATTTTTGTATAATTATTTTATACGTATATTGGTATAAAAATACGTAAATACAAATAAAAAGAAATGAATTAAAATACAAAAAGTCAAACATACCTTTTTGACCCAAAAGTAAGGGTATACATGTCATTTTACCTTAAAAGTGGCTATAAAAGATACATAACTAAACTTGTGGCTAAAAAAGGTATAGACTTATTTTTTTTGGCTATTTTTGTGTATTAAGACTTATATTATTGTGTAGCCCAAATCCAATATTAATGAATTATAAGACCATCTATCTATATATTAAT
>CM038113.1:27179238-27214436 GCA_001642375.2 Mentha longifolia
CTTTGCGACGTCCTGACCTACTGTAGTACGATGAATAGTAGGAAGCCAGTTTCGAATTGCAAGTGAGAACAACATAGAATGCTTGGAGGACAGTGATGAGGCTGGAAATTCTTGCCTATCGTCTGGCCAAAATCAAACAAACCTCTAGTAATCTCTTCTGCAACCTCATGAAAATCCACTACCAAAGAAGTAAAATCCCCATACTGATCTTCAGGCACAGAATCTCTCCCAAGAACAAGATTAATCACAGACTCTTCCAATTTCAACTCAGACATCAACTCATCAATACCAGCAAATTTAAGAGCCTTATTCTGCCCAAATCTATCATCCAAAAAACCTCTTTTTGCAATAGACTTCCACCTTTCTCTATGAACATCAGAACAAAAGAGATGATCAAAATTACCTCCAGAAGTCTCACCCTCTTCACAAACAGGAGAATGGAGTAGGGAATCTTCATCAGATGAGAGATCAGCAGAGTGCTCTCGATTTGCACCTCCACACTTGGGCATTGCATCAGCCATCAATTTTCGAGAAGTAGATCTGGTACTCGGCTTGCTAGGGTCATCTTTCCTTTTCCCTTTACAATCTTCTTTTTCTTCAGAATTACATCTTCACCAGATTCATTAACTTCGACTGGACCGCTTTGAACATAACTCGAAGAGGAGGGGTTTCTTACACAACTTTGTAGACACACAATCAGACAACGACTTCTTCCTCTTCATCAACTGTGAAGCAAGATTGAGATGAGGATCAATCACTCTTATAGATTTGCCACTAAGATTGCGATTGTGGTCGTCAATTTCTACTACCGAAGTAGAGTTTTGCTCTGTTTCAATTCCAGCAATAATTTGAACAAGCTTTAAAGATTCTTTCATATGGGAAGTGAGAGGAAAATCCCAAGATTTATTCATAGAATTAAACAAATAGATGAAGAAAATCTTCAATTAGGTTGGAGAAGAAATCAAAAATCTCCTTTTCTTTTTCTCGCTATTTTGACTACCTCCAACAAAGAGAAAGAAACTCTTCACATTCTCTTTAAAAAATTAAGAGATATTCCACATCGGCATAAGTAAAGTCAACTCAGAGTTGACTAACACCACACAGTAACATCTCGCGGAACATCTTCAAGAACATCTGCTGAATTTCCAGAAATCCAATTCTCCTCAATTCAAATGCAGAGAAATTTCCTCTTCATGAAATCACCTCATCAAAGAATTCATCATCCCATAAACATATCAGAATTCCACCAAAAAACATAGATCTCCATTTTTTACCACCACAGAAAACCAATGCAAGAAAAACTACTTCAAGAATATGGACAGAAGCAAATCACTTCTCCAACAGAGGACAACAGAGAAAAACCACCTCTTGAATAACAAAACCAAATTTACATCATACAGATGTAAGGGTGAAATTTGAAGGAGAATTCGCATAACACAGAGACCACGCAGGTTCAAAGATGTTCTTAACACATTAATATCTTCACCATACAACGCCTTGACAGAGAGATCATCACTTACAGCCCAATTGAAGCTTATATCTCTAGAAAATAAATTGAGAAATGTCAATCTTCCATATACGTTCTGAAGTAAAGTCCGTTCTTCAGAAACTTCAACTTCACTTTCCGTCATCTTCACAAATACTTTCATAAATAGGCTTCGCATCTTGCATTTGATCATCCCAAACTTATGAAAGACAAAAAAATCCAATCTCTAACTCCACAGTAATGTCATCAACAAATATTTGAACGAAACACTCATGTGAGAAGTCTGACTTGAAGAAGAGATAATTACTTGAATCAAACAGACATCCAAGATTAACGATGTGGACTTCAATAGTAGCACCAACATTCTCTCTAGCTTGAAGATTTTCAGCATCAAGACCATTTTCAATGCCCTTACTGACATTGACTTCATCAGCCTGACAAACATTTTCAAGGACATCTTTGGTAACACTGACTTCTGCTGTAACAAGCCCCAATCCAGAAGTTTGTATACCTTCTTCCATCACCTCCAGAAAATCATAGCTTTCTTTATCAGGAACATTTTCAGAAACATCTTCAGGAACAATCAGCGCAGATTGTGTCAGAATTTCCAAACTTCTCTCAATCTTATTCACATCCATCTTCAGCACTTCAAAATCAGCAGTGAGTTGTGACAGCTTTCGTTCATGAACGCGATTGTTCTCCTCAAATATATTCTGTAAAAAATTCCATGCCTCCATAGTAGAATCATAATCAAAAATTAGTGAGATAACATTTAGACTCACAGCAGCACAAATAAGATTTAGAGCTTTCTTATTTGAATGGAATTTTTTCTCCTCGTAAGACATCCATTTTGTTCTTAGTTTTAGACTTCCATCAGCAGCAGTAGGAGAGGTCCATCCTCCAACAATAGTCATCCAAGCCTTATCATCAGTAGCTCTAATGAAGCACGTCATTCTAACTTTCCAATATTCGTAATTCGTGCCATCAAATATTGGTGGCCCTAATTCCTCCTCCATTGAAACCATCTACACAGAAGTATGCACAACTTTAGAAATATATCCCCAAGATCACAACACCTGAACAATAACCTTGGTGACATGCTCTGGTACCAATTGTAATTTCTAAGTTGTGTACATACTTATGTAATTCATGTGCAATTCGTATGTTCTTAACAGTGTTCTTAAAAATGTTCTTGACACATGAACAAATAAAAACGTAAAGAACATAAACGATTGGTAACCCAGTACGGTGATAACACACCTACGTCTGGGGGACAAATCCGAGAGAAATAATTCACTATTACGAAGCAGGGATGCTTTAGGATCTTACACAAAAGGACTCCACCTTATGTCGCCTTTAGACAACCGTTTACAACTTCCTTTTTCAGCGTGAACTATACCGTGAGAGACACCCACAGTCAGGCTTCAGCCACCGGCAGATGGTACCTGTTCTCTAGCAGCTTCGTCAACGAAGTAACAGGCTGAACGATACGTTCAGAAATCACACATCTACTAGCACAACCCTAGTAGGAAAAATATGGCAGACACTGTGTAGAAAACTTTGCAATATGCAAAGTGATATTCAGCTCTCGGTCTCTCAAAGTGCGCAGCAGCTTCTTCACGTCTGACTGCATATAAATACCGTGTCTGTATATGGGGATTTTCAACCCTAAACTTAATTTCCAAGATAATATATTCTAGGTAAGAATATATTATAATATCTCTACAAAATCTTTAGGATATCTATAGAATAATATCCTGCACAATCTCCTTCTCTCTCTAAATATATCTTGAAGGAAATATATCTTCAAAATATATCCTAGCATGCATTATCTACGCAGCGGAATAAAACATTGGCTACATAAATTGCTAATCTAAAATAGTAAATATTATGATTGCATAACCGTATGCAACAACAGTTCTCTCTCTTTTTGAAACCCAATAATTTGTATTTGTGGCTTGTCCGAAGCAAAAAAATAATATTCTGCTTCAAGAGTGCAGAGACGCTTCATTCTCTTCTCTCCATTTTCTATAGAATCTGTCATATACTACCTCTGTCTCATTTAAGTAGATCAGTATTCCGTTTTGGTCCGTCTCAACTAATAGTCTTGTTTCCTTAAATGACAAAGAATACTTGACTACAATTAACTCTATTTCCTCAGAATTAATTATGGCCACACAATCTCCACTCTCTTGATTCTTGTATCTACATGAACCGTCCCTACTTAAATGAGACGGAGGTAGTAGGATTTTTTTTCCTTGGTTAGTTAGAAAGAGAGAAAAAGAAAGAAAGAAAGAACTATTCATTGGTAACTATTTTACCACGAAAAAATAAATAAATAAATAAATACAGTAATTTATATTTATATTATGCTACGTCTCGCAAATATATATAGTAGTTTCAAAACTGCTACAAAAAATAAAACACGTCATCAAAAAAATTAATATTGTGTGCGTGTGTTGGTCTAGTGGTAGGGGGTTAAGTCTGAACCAAAGGTCTCGGGTTCGAATCCTCCGTGGCGTGGCCTTAAAATTTATCTGATCAAAATAATAATAATAATAATAATAGGAGTATAAATTAACATTGATCCGAGTTAATTTGAAAATTTATCTGATCAAAAAAAAAAAATAATAATAATAGGAGTATAAATTAACATTGATCTGAGTTAATTTGACTCTTATGGATGCACAGCTTATCTGGGACGGAGGGAGTATAATTTTATGTATACAATACAACACTTTACTTTTGTATAATACTACCTCCATCCCATATAGTATCCCGTAAAAAACATACTTCAAAATTATATTTTAAAATCCGTACTAGGTTTCGGTGGAAATACGTACCGAAAAAGTCAATAAAACAAAGTGGACTAACTACATGGGATGGAGGTAGTAATTTGTAACCACTTGCATAAAGCAATTGTAGAGAGAAGTGCTGAATCAATAAAAATTAATTTCCTTTGAGAAAGTTACGTTTTTAGCCACGTGAAGATATGAAGATTAAAGTAAGTTATCGACCCCCATTTCCCAAGGTTAAAAATGTCGAACTCTAAAGTGAAACGATAATGTTTTGTCAATTTTAGAATTATGTCGTTGAATTTATAAAATGATTTGGTCAATTAGACTAATCCAATTTCAATGCCAGTATAAAATAAGGAAGAAAATCGATATCGCATGCAAGGCCGGTCCTGTGATTCGTGTGGCCCTGGGCGAAAATGAAAAAAAGGGCCCTTTCACAAGCGAAAAAAAATTATCTCTATAACTTATATGAGTTTTAGTGGTTTATAAGTAGTAAAATTGTGCTCCAAAAAGAAGAGAAAAATAATGGTAATATATTCAGAAGTCGCATGAATTAAAATATAAATAAAATTCAGTCAAATAGAATAAGAGGTAACACAAATAAAATAAAAAAACTAGAAAATTAAATATTTTTAATTTTTAATTATTATATCCTAGCTAGTACTAATTATAATTAAAACTAAGGGTGTGTTCTCTTTGAAAGAAAAAGTGGGAAGAGGAAGGAAAATTTTCCCACGCAATTATTTTTTCTCCCTTATAATTCCAAATCTATAGTATAATATTTATATCTCAATTTGGAGTAATAATATTTTCCTACATATACACATTATTTCCCACATTGTGGGATGATATTTTCTACACTTTTCCTATCCTTACTTTTTCTTTCCGTCTAAGAGAACACACCATAAAAGACATTAAAGAAAAGAAAAATAAAAGAAAAAACTAAAACTCATATAAAAACAAAAAATAAAAAAATAAAAAATGGGCCCCAAAATTTTGGGGCCCTAGGCACAAGCCTTGTGGGCCTTGTATCACGTCCGGGCCTGATCGCATGCAAAATTAGAATTTTGTAAAAGGTTACATATTTACATTTAAATTTTAACAATCGTATGCAAAATCAAAATTTTGCAAAAGTTTTTTTTTTTTTTTTTTTTTTTTTTTTTTTTTTTTGAATGCAAAAGATTTTGTATCTAGAGACAATTGTCACTATTAATAAGTGCGAACCAAAACATTTGCAGTTGACAAATTATTATCATGCCACTACTAATATTAAAAAAAATACAGTTATCAATATAATTACTTTATCAACATTTATAGATAAGCAGAATGATGCAATGCGCCAGTTTAATAAACAATAATATACTACAATTCTGTAATAAAAGTGTTTATTTGTGGGTAAAAAGTAAAGATGAGCAAATACCCGATGAGAAAAGTCTTGAGTAGAAATAACACTCAAATATCGATGATCACTGCCAAAGACACGCCCCACAACAAGGTTTAGCCATCCTATAAAGAAAATTAATGATCGAGTTAGAAACTCGAAAAGAAAAAAGAATTCTAATATGCATGTATTTCAAAACTTCAATGAAGAATCACCACCAACAGCTCAAGACTTCCTATTTTGGTTGAATATTTTCGCTCCTTTATCTTTAGTTTATTTCTTTCACACAAATACGCAGAGATACATAATAAAACTCAAACTTAACCTAATTAATTCCTTCTCTGACTGTCAGATTTATCAACTGTGTTTGAACAATTACCCAGCAATTAACAAAATAATTTAACACCCACCAAAAGAAATCAGTTGATGAAAAAAAAATTCAGACAAGTAACCTCTGTAGGAAGGGTTGTAATCCGTGGGTGTATGAACGGCGACGACGGGGGCGCGGCGGGCAAACTTCAATTCGACGACGGGAATCGGCTACGATGCAAGAAGGGTTTTCTTTTTCTCCCTCTTTTTGTTCGTACGTACGTAGTAGTAGGACGTTGTCTTTCTTTTTATCTTTTTTTTTTCTTTTTTTAATTTTAAGAATATATATCTTATATATCTATCTAAATTGTATACATATTATTCAATAATAGTAATATTTATTCAATTCAAATCTGATTCGTTAGCTAATAAGATTCTACAACCATATATCCATACCCTATTAATTAAATCTAATTTGTTTCCTAATAAGATTCTACAACAACATATTCATACCCTATAAATTAAAAACTTAGAGAATCCCAACGATATTCTCTTGCCTCCTTCTCTATATACGATTCTTCACTATCCTTTGTTAAGGTTAGTACTCCAAAGCATGTGTATGTGCGTAATTGTTGGCGACTCCAGGATTTATGATCCGGGGGTGCGAGAAATAATTATATAACATTAATAGTATCATTTTACAATAAGATCAACGAATATAGTAAACTTAAAAATATACCTAATTTAATTTTCGACGATGCTTCATCACTTGAAAGCAATTGGTAACATTGTCATAAGAAATATATATATATATATATAGAGAGAGAGAAATGATATGCTACTCACCTCCCGGTGGGCACCTTCGTGGGCACCTCGTCGTTTTATCACGTTTGCATTACTTTTTTTTAATTTTTATTTTTATTCTATATTCTAGTATCTTAGAAATTAATTTACAAATCATAAAATCTAAAAAATACATAAAAATCGAAGCTCGATTTATTTTATTACTCATTTTTTGAAGTTAAAAATAAAAAAAAATAAATTGAACATTGATTTTTTAGATTTTATGATTTGTAAATTAATTTCTAAGATACTAGAATATAGAATAAAAATAAAAATTAAAAAAAAGCAATGCAAACGTGATAAAACGACGAGGTGCCCACGAAGGTGTCCACCGGGAGGTGAGTAGCATATCATTTCTCTCTCTCTCTCTATATATATATACATATATATATATATATATATATATATATTAATTGAGAATGGGCTAAAGAAAGAAAGTACTACCTCCATCCCATTATATTAGAGTTCTTTGCTTTTTGATTTTTCGGCACGTTTTTCCACCGAAACCTAGTACGGGTTTAAATTATTTTTTCCCCTACACCCAAGCGGAGTAGGAGTACAATTTAAATTAGCCTTGTCTTTTGGGAGTATTTTATTCAAGGTAAGAATATCTTCTTCAAACATATTAGTTTCCTTCTGACTTCATACTTTATGGTAGAAGGAAATAATATCTCGTAATATATATCCTCGCATACAATATATACGACACCGGATACAGGCCAGAAGCTACATAAACTGCCAACATGAACGTTGCATGCCGTAGCCGGTGATCTCGAGCTCGGCCACAGGCGGATGGTGGTGCCGCCGTCTTTGGCCTGAGTTATGGACTCCTTTATGTTCTTTGTGTTGTTGTCGAAATCCATTTCCCATTGGTTTAAGCTGCATGTCGCCACCTCCTTCTTCTTCTTCTTCTTCTTCTTCTGCTTCTTCTTCTTCTTCTTCTATCTCAATGCTATAAAACAGTCAGTATATAAAGAGGAGGGATTTCATTTCAGCATGGCTATGATAAACGTTTTTGTTTGTGTAATAAAAAATTAAATATGGGATAATTGGTTCGAGGGCATCTTTCTTTTGGGATAATAATAATAATAATAATAATAATGATGACGACGACCATGATGAAGAAGATAATAATAATAATAATAATAATAATAAATATTATTATTATTATTATTATTATTATTATTATTTTAATCAGATTATTATTATTATTATTATTATTATTATTATTATTATTATTATTGATCCGAGTTAATTTGACTTTTATGGATGCAGCTTAACTGTAAAGAGATCTTATCTTATCTACATATAGTTTATGTGCTTTCAAAAAATAAAAAAAGTACAGTTTAGGTATACAACACTTTACTTTTGTTTTGCATAAAGCAATTCTTAATATTCTTCACTTAACATTTGGGAGATCTGATTATACTCCAATGGCGACTCCAACGCCCAGTAAATCTTTATTCAATATAATTAAAACTATCATCATCACTATATTAAGATCAAATATACAGAGACCAAATACATGAATAAAACCATGTAGCACACGACACTATCGATCA
This sequence comes from Mentha longifolia, assembly GCA_001642375.2. Lineage (NCBI taxonomy): Eukaryota > Viridiplantae > Streptophyta > Magnoliopsida > Lamiales > Lamiaceae > Mentha > Mentha longifolia. The sequence continues at coordinate 27,187,618 of CM038113.1, forward strand.
TCCATGATCAACATAATCCTTTAAAGATAATTACAAGCCAACATTCGGATTGCCCGAACCTGCAGCAACGACACCCATGCCACCGTCAACCCCCATCGTTTCATAATCAATAGCTACTCTATCACCATCCAATTCCTTCACAAGTTCGTCTATTTTTCGGAACTGAAATGGCCACCTTGCATTGTATAGGAATTGGCGTAGATCATACCTATTATCCTCTGGTGAGTAACTCTGCATAAGGTATTTGAAGGCGAGCAAGATTAAAATCTTAGATTTGCGCATAAAGGGAAAACGAGAGAACAATGATCGTACAAAACCTTCACATGATCGTAAGAAGTACCTCTGCATGGTATGATGGAGTTAGAACAGTCATCTTGTGTCTATTGATGGAATAGTACTTGAAGAAATATTTCACTTTCTCAGCTACCTCTGCTGGAGTTAACTTTGTTCCCCACTTGTAGCATAGATTCTTCCACAAAAGGCAGAAAAAGGAATCAACATTGGAAATTTACGAAATCATAGATGCAACCAAAGTAATTAACTTACAATCATCAGAAGAAAACTTAGTTTGGAAAAACATGGCTTGCAGAGTATATAATTGTGTATTGGGATCCTCATGCAAAGAAAAATATGCAATTGCCAGCAGTTGTAGAAAATTATTCCATTTCTGAAATTGGTTCTGAAATCCTCCATTAAAAGTGACTATACTTGCTTATTATCAACTTGTTAATTGCACAAGACAGTGAACTGTGTGCATGAAGGTGGGGCAGTGCTCAAGCGAGTGGACAAAGGATTGGTAATAAAATAAAAATAAACACAAACCTTAAACATGGACACAGGTCCACAGCGGAAGATCTTTCGCAGCCTTCCGTATACTGAGAGTTCTTCATATGTCATTCCCATATCCACTTCATCCAGCTGTTTTAAACAAATATGTATTCAGTCATGAGCTATTAAATCATGTAACAACTATTCTGCCTCCACCATCAAGAAGCAACAACTAAAATATATTTTCCGTGTTGAACATGCCGAGAAAAATATAGAGCGACCAGAAAAAAAGAATAAATAATTGCAAAAGGTTAAGAAAAAGGTGTGAAAATAGGAAGGAAGTATTTAACAAAATAACATGCTTGCAGCTGCGTGATCAGGTACTGACCTGACTGTAATTGGATCGAATTGGCTCCAACTCAGCAGTGGGAGGAGCAGCTTCAATTTCTTTCAAGGAAGAGAAACCCAAATGGGAAGCAGCCCATCTTAAAAAACTTCTCAAATCTTGCTTACTGATGCTTCCAATAGGATTTATATCAGCAGAACTGCAATCGTACTGCAAAACAGAAGTGGTTAGTAAAACTCACCAACCCCAACACTGTCATGACTGGTATAAGTTGAATTCAGCAACACACAAGATTCAGGAACAAAGGGCAAATTCTTGATACAGAGTTGAGAAATGAAGTCGACCATATGCTATAATAAGCTAAAGTTTCCTGACAATTTTTCTCACCTGACTGACTTGAGTTTGGGGTTTTATTGAGGATTGAATTAACAAAATGATTTTGATAAGTACAAAAGACTGAATGGATCTCTGAAGTAACAATGATCTTGCCAAGAATGTGCGTAACATAGACATATTGGTACCTTTGTTAAGTAACCACGTAATCCTTCATCAACATTGGAGCTCCCTAAGACCAAATAAAAACCAGGTTTGTTATGAACCCACGGCAAGAGCGATGCTAGCATAAATGCTAAGACCATTCTTATTCGAGCCTGAATGTTTTGTAACCCTAAATTTTCAATATTAGAGCCCCCATCTACCTGTTACAAAATAGTAAACCAATAAGAAACTTTAGTTATGTAAATCCTGCATATGCCAAATGTCAAGCATATACGCAATCTAGATAAAAATCAATAAATGCATTGATGCTTTCATTATACACTCATTAATAATTTTTTATAAACCTTCAAGCTCTTGCATTTTACCTTGTAACGTGGTTGTTTTCCAGTAAGTCTCTGAAACAAAGAGAGCAGAGCAGAAATCACTGCATCTATTGAGACATCAAGATGCCATGAACCAATCTCTTCTGCGAGCACCTTTGCCCTCGTTCTTGTGGCATTGGAACTACGAATGATGATGATCAGATTAATGATACAAGAAAGATATTATGAACATTAGGTAAAAGTCGAATGACACTTTCTCTTTCTGAGCAATGGTCTTGGAAAGACAAAAAATCTACAGTATTCTATTCAGGCAAGAAAGCTACATTTAATCAAAAATTATCATAAACGGCAGAATTTGTTTCAGAAGAAATGTTTCATATTGCATAAATGAAGTCACCTCAGTGGGAAGTTTTCAAATTGATACTGAGGTCAGATTAGAAATGCTGACTTGTGATCTCTACCAGATAAATTTCATAGCTGTCTCAGACTAAGTGCAAACTTTAGCTGCTCACAAGCTTCCATTAGCATATCCAAACATACAATAATTTTAGAAGACGCCATTCAACCCTCTAATAATAGAATAAAGATAAGCCAAATAATTGTAAACCCTAGGTGCCCAATGAAAGAAAAAATGGAGATGAAGCATTGGGAAATGATTCTGCACTCACAGCAGCTAAATGAGTCACCAACATAACAATCTCAGAATGTCATATACTGAAGCTGTCTCTCTGAGTTTATAAAGATATTTGAAGTTAGTTCTGCACTTCTGCTCATATGTTCTCACCTATTTTCAGTTCCCATGAAAACAGTGTAGAATATACGTTTGGCGAATTCTTTGCTGTCTGTTGGAAATTGTCCATCAGCATAATGGCCAATCCTTACGGCGTCAGCTTTGACCTGTTCATCCCCGTCTGATATTGCTGAAGTAAGAAGCATCTTAATCAATACCAGTACAACATTTGGCATAATATTAAGACTTTTGTACACATCAAGAGGGCATAAAGGCCTCATACAACCACCGTGAAGCTATTACTGGTAGAATTAACAATGTCTATGCAACACATTGCAGTTTTAAATAAAGAGATATCACTGTTGATCATGCAAAAAAAACGTGAGGATATGTGCTACACGAAAATAATGGAGCTTTTTAGCACCTAAGTCATTTAATGACTTTTAGGCCAATCAGACAAATAACTAAAGTAGGGAATATCATTCTGTTCATTCCAAGAGCAAAGGGGTATAGACCGTATACTAATTGCTGCCTCATAAAAGCCTCTTGGAATTTGCCTTCATCATCGTTGACATGAATTGTTAAACATATACAGCATACTTGAATCTTCACACAAAACAAGGGAACAAATTGCAACCCCCCCCAAATCAAGCATTTGTTAATTTAAATGCAAAAACAAATGAAATAGCCTAGTGATTTTGACCAGACTGCGGTTCCTATAATTGAATTGATATGGAAGGTCAGATGAGTTCTAGAACCTACAAAAAAATAAATTAGCTTCATATTTAGGAATTTAGGACCCAAAAGAGAGCTGGATGCAGATTTTTATTGTATTTCAAAATAAAACTGCGCTCTGTTAGATTAGACATTTAGATGAAATTTATGTTTAACATAGCATCACAACCTAGCAAAATGAAAAGTTCAGTAGTCAAATCTCGCCATTATCCATTTCTGCATGCAATGCTCTGATAATAAATAAATAAAAGAAAGTAACCAGCTTATAGATGAGGAACATGTTAATTATAGAAACTAATGGGTGAAGTTTAATTATCGAAATTTACCTTTTACTACTAGCTGGCACATGCAACCAACTATTGCGGCAACAGAGGAGCTATCTGCTCCACCAGAAAGTGGAAGTAAAAAACCAGATGCACCACTTCTTCTCAAATAATCCCACAACCAACAACCTGGCCCAAAAGCTATTTCTTCTTCAGGTGAATGGTATTGAATCTGGAAAGGATGGGAAATTAAATCCAGTAAACTTTAACATATGAAGCTATAAATTTTTACTGGATATTGCAATTGGATACTAAAAAATTAAAGTAAAATGCATATATGATTGAGTTCTAAAAGCACAAAATCAAGTGAGAAAGTAAATCAATCGATAAATAATACTCCCTCCGTCCTGCCCAACTTGACTCACTTTATTATTTTATACCTCATATATATTCAAGAAGTGAGACAAGTTAGGCGGGACGGAGGAAGTAGTATAATAGTGGCCTATAGAGAGTGCTGCCGAGTAATTTGGTTTCTACGAAATAGATAAAATTCACATAAATATTTATTTATATTACCAAAGTAATTGCTTTTATGTTGGCTAGTCCATTACAGAGTCATATATCTTATTATAGAATTCACGGAGCAATGAAGATATTATAAATAGATTATCTACGATATTATCTCACACTTACTTAATGTTTAAGATAAGCATAAGTGATGGGAATGAGCTAAAGTATGTAAGTGAGTGCTGGTTATTCTATTTTCATCATATAATCACTTTTATTAAAATTTAAAAAAAAAAAGAAAAAAAAAGAAAAGCATTCGAGAAGCAATAAAGAAAAACAAAAATACACTTTATTACATTCGAATGTAAGAGGCAAACGATGAGTGAGGTGGATGCAAGCATAAATTATGTCGTCAAACATCAGCTATTAAAGCTAAAAAGAGGTAAAGTTCCAAGCTACTTAGTTAACTACAGCCATCAAGATCAACATCTTCATATTACCTCCATCCCATTTATTTAGACCTATTTACTATTTGGCACGTATTTCCACTGAAACCTAGTACGGGTTTTAAAACATAATTTTGTAGTATCGTTTTTTTTACGGGATACTATGACCCGTAAAAAAAACGATACTACAAAATTATGTTTTAAAACTCGTACTAGGTTTCGGTGGAAATACGTGCATAAAGCAAATAGGTCTAAATAAATGGGATGGAGATAGTATTTAGAAATTTGCCCCTCTTTGACACATTCAGGTCAAGGAAAAGAAAACATGAGTTAAATGATTGAAACTCGAAAGATACGGAAGACCTTGTAGAGTTGTAGGTTTAATAATTAAAACAATTTCATGTCAACCACTGATTGCTCACCTTAAGAGGACTTGAAAGCAACATTTGGAGCTTAAAAGACTCGCACAGTTTATAAGGTACTTCAATGGAGGAAACTTTTGATTTGCAACTGGCTTGTTCCTGAAAGCTACTAATAGATCCCCTGAGGCTGGCAACCTGCAATGAAAAGTTTCAGGAAGCCAAAATGCTACATATAATGTGATGAAACCATTAAGAATAACCATATACTGAAAAGAGAATCCTGTATTGTTTTATCCATTACTCTGTTGCAAATTAAGGAAGAAGATGAGCTGTTAAGGGTATCTGCAAGATATCATTTGCCATAAGTCTCAACACCATATATTTCCTGACTGCTAATAACTAAAATCATGCATTGAAAAAGAACAACACCATATATTTCCTGAGCCAATACAGTTGAACACATAAATTGTGACTTGCTGTATTAACTTTACTATCACAGACACGGAAATAAGTTCCTCTGATGCCCTAGCAAGAAATTGCAGTACAACATACCGCATCTAGATCTACTTGAGCAACCACCATTTCCACATCCTTCAAGGAGAATTGTGAGCCTTGGGCAACCACATCTCCATTCACGACAATGCAGGAACACCCATCTGAATATAGAAATTTCTCAGACATGACTCCCTAAAACATCATGTATTTGTGTCACAAGGAAAAAGAAAGGGCCATAAATCCAAGTATTCCAATATCTTAGTGAGATTTAAGTAATTTAATATACTGGTTCATCTCAGACACAGATATTTCTTGGAGTCTAAATCATTTATTCAAATATATTGTCAGGTAGATATTAACACAGAGTGAAAGCTAGTAAGCTTTTCAAGAGCATGTCCTTGATCCAGCAACATGTTCCCAGAGAACAAGGCGGAGGACACAACAATTAACATTTCAGGAATATTACAATGCCGTTCTAAACTTAGTAGAGCATTTATTACAAAGCATATCACTGACATTGTCCAAGTTCGACTAAGTAATCAGGTCAGAATGAAATATGAAGGACCAAAGTTCAGTATGCTATTTCTGTGACAAAAAGCGAAACAGTCAGAGCTGAATTAGAGGTTTTAAGTTTCCCAATATTTCAAAGATGAAACTAAAAGAAACCAGGTTGAAACTGAAAAATGAAGGGCCAATATTTGTGGTGCATAAATTCATGTGAAATAGTAGTGAAAGGCATAGCAACCCCAAAGATTTTAAGTGTTTTGAGAATATGAGATCAGATATGTCGCCACAACAACCAACACTATGGAATGTGAAAAACAACTCACACTATGTCACCCACCATAATAAAGGCGGCTACCATCACATCCTTGCTGATTACTGTACATGTAAACTCCTCCACGGGTATGCGTAGCACCAATAATAGCACGGAGTCGAAGATCAAGTTTGCGTAGTTGATGATGACTTCCACTAGCATTCAGAAAAACTTCAACGCCATTCAATGCAAGTTCGGCATGAGGGGGCATTGGGCTAAAGAGTTCCTCACAAACTTCAGCTGCAATGGCTCTGAGCAAGACAAAGGTTTTAAAGTTGTATAAATTGGGAACAGTTGACCAGAGCTCAAACTCAGCTATGCTTATATACGTAGTAAGTACAGATGACCTGTTGTACTAAACTCATTTGACTCAGATTATACAACTACATGATGCATCGAAACAGGATTTCCAACTATTCCAAAGATGGAACCAAATCTACTTGCAGAACTTGATTGGTGTACCTTGAACTGATTTATAATCGGAAGTGGTTGATATAGATAAACCTAATTGCACCTTTCTTAAAATGTAAGCGACTGCTACAGATTTTAGCTTTATACATTACATTCATTAACAAAATCCTGCTAAAAGATCATGGGTCTTCAGTTTACTAATATTCAAAAATTTGACTGTAGAACTATTTTTTTGAGCCTATGCCACAGAAAAAGTAAGGAATAAATACGCTAGTACAGCACTACTCTAAGATGATTAAAAAAAACAGTGGTAAGAAGTAGACTTCAAAAGAAAAGAAAAAACGGAGGCTGGAGAACATGATGACTTACACGTCCAGAAACTGAATATATCCATAGCCAAATGGGACAGTTGTTTGTGATACAGCCTCAGATATATCCCTTGGAAGCAAAAAGTCTTCAAGAGGCCCTTTCTGTTTCCAAGCGGTAAACCATCTGAGCTCCCTGTAGTTTCCATCATTTGCCAGCCACATTTTTGGGCGTATCATCACTATGTTTCTATTCAAGCAAAGCACTTGACAATTGTAACGCTCTGACCCTTTGATTACAGGCATACCGAAACTACATAATATGCCATCAGTCCAGTCGCCTACAAGTAATTCTTTTAAACAATCCCACCTGAAGATTGATAATTGAAAGTGTCAGTCACAACAACAATAATAATGCAAAGGATCTTTCTTCCAGTGACAAAAAAAGTTACAATTGATTGCATTTTAGGGATAAAAAGGTAGGCCATTCTCTGGAATTTCCCAGTTTCTTTTGCAGAGGGAAACCACCTAGCATTAAGACCATTAGAGAAAGACAACTCAATAATATGATAATTAATTAAGCACTGAAAAGCTTTCACCTCAGAGCTTTAAGATGTTAGCAATATGATGGTCTCAGTTATCACTTGGTTAAGAAATTATAAACCAACCGTTCTACACTAAACTCTTCCATCACAACTTAGCAACGTAGAAAAAACCAAACTACCTACTGCAAGCTCAGTGATAAGTTTGCACATAAATAATGGAATCCACGAGTTTGCGTCACTTCTAAACTGAAGTCAAAAATCTATGACCTCCAGCATCAATCCCCTGTTATTTCCTGAGAAATTGAGAAATAAAGCAGAGAATTGTGGAGGCTTACGCATGGTTGACAGTGTCGAGTTCCAGGAAATGGTCCTCGCAGCCATAGCCGGTGATTTCAAGCTCTGGACCGAGCCGGATAACCGCGCCGGCTTGTTTAGCCCTGGAGATGGATTCCTTAATGTTCTTCATGTTGCAATCGAAATCCATTGCCCATTGATTGAGGTTGCAGGTGGCTACCTTGAGAAGCCTCATTTTCCCAATTCTCTGCAATTCGCGAGAAGAAGTAAAGCAAACGAACAGAGAGAGAGAGAGTGTGTGTGTGGAGTGGGCGGAGAATAAATGGCCTAGATTGGACTTGTATTCTCTGGTTTTTGGAGGTTCCGACGTCTGTTCTTTGCCGCTTTGCCTTTGCTTTGTTTATTTATATATGTGTGCAAATCAGAAATTGCGGTTTTGCAATCTTAAAAAAAATAAAAATAAAAAAATAAAAAGGCTATAATTCCAACAGAAGAAAGTATGAATCTAATTCTTGAGAGCAATGTTCTAAAAGTCGTTAAACGCTAGTAGGGCGGTGGGGGAGCGATTAGCGTCTAGGCGGCCTAGGTGGGAGTCTAGGCGGTGCCTAGACGGCCTAGACGGATTAGTACAAATCAAAGTCTGCATCAAATTTTTCATATATTTAAACATGATATCCTTAAGTTAAAGTATAAAATCCATAATTTTCAACTATAATTTAATCTTACAACCCTTAATTAAAGCCCCGACTAGTCTATCTAAACCCTCCTAGGACTGACTAGACATGCCTAGGACCACCTAGGCACCTACATAAATGTCGATTAATTCACCGTTACCTAGAGCAAACCGTCTTGTCATTAATCGGGACGGTCGGACACCTTCTAGCGCCTAGACGCCTTCTAAACGGTCAAGTCGGCCTTCTTTTAGAACACTGCTTGAGAGTTATGGAAAAAATAAAATGTTTAAATGAAAAAAGATGGATAAAATTAAAAATTTGCGCATCCGGGGAATCGAACCCCGGTCAGTACCGTGGGAGGGTACTATGATACCACTACACTAGATGCGCTTGATGTACATTTTGTTTAGATAAATGTATATATTATTAGATCAACGGGAATTGCAAGCGTTGATGAATTTTTAGGGTTCTAGAAATGTAAATGTTCGCCTGGTTTCATATATATGTATCGCCGGACTTCTTCAGAGTTTCCAGAATCCATCTCTGAATTAAAATCCTTTTTTTTTTTTTTAATTCTTTACCTTCAGGGGGTTGGTTGTTGGAGTTATTCGGCATTTTTAAGTAGTATATGATTATGACCGATTTGTTTCTTTTTGAGAAACCTGCATCTGTTTATTACGAATATTTGAATTCAAAGCAAGGATCTTCATAAAAGGTCTTGCAATTTTCTTCTCTTAATTGCATCAGTTTATACTGCTTGTTTTGGATCTAACATTGTTGGGATGCAGTCTAAATTGTGTAATCCGAGTTCGATTTTAGGACCTTTTGCGGAGAAAAGAAAATAAAATCTTGCTAGTGTTCGATAATTAAAGCAAATTAATTGAAATAGATGAGAGCTTGGATAGCTTGTATGGCAGTGATAATGGAGATTTGTTCCTTTATTCGCTGAAGTTGTAGATTCATGTCTTGTTTGTGAAACAACTGCTCTTGCTATGTTATACTCCCAGATGAATTTATTTGTGTTTAGGGCTTATATTTTGCATACTCATGTTCAAAATTATGCTGATATCTGCAGCTCAAGCAACATAAGTTTGGTTAAAACTCCACTTTAGAGTTGTTTTAATCCTTTAATTGTGCGGAAATTATGCTCATTTTGTTGAAATTGAAAGTTCTGCGTGTGACAGTGTATTGTAAGTTTGTTGGTGGAATGTTCATATTCAAATTGTTTGAATGAGTAACTATGAGTGCTAATGTGCAGCGAACTAAAAACTCGAAGCATTGATTTTGTGCAGAATAGGATGATTATTGCCTTGTCCTGATCTCTATGTATGCAAATTTGAACCGTATCTAAGAAGACTTTCTCACTGACAAACATAAAAAGATTGGATTGGATTGGATTGGATTTGATGAGTTATTCCATCATGTATGCTACAACATAGGAGAACTGATTGGTTGATTGCGAATTCTTAATTGCTATAGCTATCCTAATTCTTGATGATTGTGGGTAGAATGGTAGTGATAGTAATGCCCTTCTTGCAGCTACTCAGAAGTTTAATGTTTTTCTAAACTGAACTGATGGCATTAGTTCTTCCTTCACTCTACAATTAGGAGCTGTTTACCTGTAAACTCATATAAATCCCTATGCTCATCTAACCTTACAAAGAGCAGGAGCAGCTGCTTTGCTTGAATCTGCATGCCTAGTCGTCGTTTTCCCTCCAACAAATTAGCATGTAGAGGCACCGACCTATTATGTAAAGCCTCGCCCTTTGCTCCTTGAGAACCTTGCATCTTGGGATGTGAATTCTGCCTTTTCTTTGCCTGTATGGAACCGTCTTCCCCATGGATATATGTTCTCGTTCTCTTTCTGACTAACTTGACCTTGCGATGAAATGTGAAGAGGTTGTTATTCTTGGTGTAATTTACTGAAGTCCTAGTCATCTTTGTAGAAGGATTTATTGTGTTGAAAATCCGACGACTGTTAGATATTTCACTTTTCTGCAGTGAATTAGGGGCATTGTTTCCTGCTTTCAAGAGAGGATTTTTGCTATGTGTCGAATAAGCCCGCTTTCCTGGTATGCTGCCACCTCACTTTTTTGTTTTGGGATTGGTTTCTATTTAATAGTGTTAGTTTATACCTTGACCAGACCAAATTTCTTGCACAGTTCAAACCTGAGTAGATGAGAAGATTGGTTCTTTCTACCGTCACTGCAGCTTTTAAGGTCACCATTAATGCAAAACAAAGTTTTCTGTATATGCTTTGTCTCTTTGTATTTCAGTGCTGGTCAATTTCAAACTTAGCTCTTTTGCATGCATAATTATGGAGGCTTATTAAAGAATGTTGATTTAAATTGTGATATTCTAATCTCCAATCATTCAAGAGTGACAGCAGTATCCCTGTTTTGGGATTCTGTTCATGGCTTTTTCACCAGAAAATTAAAATTGTTTTTCGTTATTTTCTTGAGTTGTTCTTGTGAGCTCCGATGATGATGTCGAAACTTATATATCGTTCCAATTCCTGAACTGCTCTACCATGTTAGTGGTAAATGTAGATACGAAGGGACAACTGAGGAGCTTGAACTTTTTTTATGTATCCTTTACTTTTTCTTTGATGATATTTTACTCTTTGTCTTGCACAAAATAGTAAGCATTAATTCTGAGGCCGGCCTTGAATTCTTTTGCCTTTTTCTATATGCTCTAAGGAAGAGCTGGTTTTTTCACACTTTTTAATGTTTTTTCTTTTTTCTTTGAATACTTTTATATTTACTGCAGTAAATATAAAAGTGAATATATACATACTTTATTTCATTCCGATTTTGTTGTGCACGTCCTTACTGAGAGGGAGAGAGAAAAAAATGTTATGGAGAAGTGAATAGAGTGAAATTCAGCATTACTTGAATAGATTAATAAAATACTCTCTCCGTCTCAAAGATAACGTCCTTTCTTTTTTACAATAATTTTAAGTTTTTTCGCCCCATTAATTTGGGCACGAAAATTAAGGGAGTGTGTAATCTTTTTTCAATTATGAATAGTTAAATATAATATTATTTATAATTGGGAAAAAATTACACATTCTCTTAATTCTCTTACTTAAATAAATGGGACGAAGAGAGTATGAAATTATTGTCAAAAGAAACAGGACTTTATTTTTGGGACTGGGGGAGTACTTATTTATCTGGGTTAAGCTTCCGAGAAACTGTTGAATTAATCGTGGTGTTTAATTATACTGTCTTGACTCGTTGCCTCACACGAGTTTTTCAAAAAATAAAAACTTATCACTTAAATGTGATTTATACTAGTTACCAACTTTAGTCAAATGGGTGTATGTTGTTAAATTGAAGGAGAAACTGATTTTTCATTATTGAAAACTGGTGAACTATGCATACAATCTCAGTATTTAAAGGAAAGAGAAGACGAGCACGTGCCTATCACATGGCTACAACCGCCTCTACTATTATCTAACTAATTATCCTAGCTGGCATTTATTAACACCTAATTACACTTATTACTTACACTAACACACCCCTGCAGAAACCTAACCAGGTTCAGGTTCATGCAAGCATAACTTGCTGCGAAGATTTTCAAACCGCGCTTGGGATAACGGCTTAGTAAAGATATCCGCGACCTGCTCAACACCAGGAACATGTCCAATGCTAATGAGTTTAGAAGCAACTTTCTCCCGAATGAAATGAATATCAACCTCTATGTGTTTGGTGCGAGCGTGAAACACAGGATTTGAGGCTAGAGCCACGGCACTTATGTTATCACACCAGATTTGATGAGTAGCTGGCACTGAAATACCCAGCTCAGAACACAAAGATTGTAACCAAATAACATCTGTAGTGACAGTGGCAAGAGATCGATATTCAGACTCCGCACTACAGCGTGAAACCACATCTTGTTTCTTTGAACTCCAAAGAACCAGATTTGTCCCAAAATATACACAATGACCTCCTGTAGATCGACCATCATCAGGACACCCCGCCCAATCAGCATCAGAAAAAGCTTCAATGCAAGCTGAAGATGATGCATTGAAGTGTAACCTCAAATTTTCAGTGCCTTTGAGGTATCGAAGAAGCCTCTTACAGCTGTTCCAGCGCTCCTCACATGGTGTTTTCAAGAACTGACTAAGCTTGTTTACACAATAGGCAATATCTGGCCTAGTTAAAGTAAGATACTGCAGTGCACCAACAATACTCCTGTATAGTCTTGGCTGAGAGAAAGGCTTTCCCCCTAACTTTGATAACTTTGTGTTCACAGCCATAGGTGTATAACAAGAGTTGCAATCTACTAAGTTGGTTCTCTCCAACAATTCATGAAGATATTTCTTTTGACACAGCTGAAAACCAGAATCATAACAAGATACTTCAATGCCCAGAAAATAGCTGACCTGACCCAAGTGTTTGAGTTTGAAATCCTTCTTGAGATGATCAATGATTCTCATCACAGCATCCTTGTCATCCCCTGTTACTAGAATGTCATCTACATAAATGAGAATCAAAAGCAAACCACTGGAGGAAGACTGGAAGAAAAGAGAGAAATCTGAAGTGCATCTTTGGAATCCCAAGCTTATCAAAGATTTCTTTAGAGTCTCATACCATGCGCGTGGGGCCTGTTTTAAACCATATAAAGACCTCTCCAGTTTACACACATAATCAGGATAGGTAGGGTCTTCAAAACCAAAAGGTTGTGCCATGTAAATTTTATCCTCAAGAACTCCATTCAAAAAAGCATTGTTAATATCTAATTGCTGTACACTCCACTTCCTAGTAGCAGCTAGAGAGAAGACAAATCTAATAGTAGTAGTTCTGACAACAGGACTGAAAGTCTCAACATAATCAATACCTGCTAATTGTTCAAAACCGCGAGCTACTAATCTAGCCTTCAACTTATCCAGTGTGCCATCAGCTTTAGTTTTCACCTTATATATCCACTTATTGCTTATCACTTTCATTTCAGGTGAGTATGGCACAAGAGACCAGGTGTGATTCTCTATTAAAGCCTGGAATTCTGTTGTCATGGTTGTTTTCCATCTAGGATCAGCCAAAGCCTCAACATCTCTAGTAGGCTCAACTGGAAAAGTAGTAACATGAAAGATTTGCTTGGGCTTGAAAATGCCAAGTTTGGACCTGGTAACCATAGAATGAGTATTCTGAGTAGGAACAGAAGGAGAAGAGGAAGAAGAAGAGTTGCCAGCACTTGAAGATGTATCAGACACAGATGAACTTGGAGAAGTAGTGTGAGAGCTGTTTATGTCATCAAAATGATTGTTGTTAGGGGAGTCATGAGAAGTATTAGGGGAAGGAGCTGGAGAAGGGATAGGAGGAGGTACAGAAATAGGTAAGGAAGCAATGGGAACAGGCACTTCAGTAGGCTGAGAGGGTAGAGAAGAATTAGGAAATAGAGTAGGATATGGGAACTCTTGTTCATTGAAATGAACAGTATCAGATAGATAAAGTCTACCTGAGGGATGGAGACACTTATATCCCTTGTGGTTAGGACTGTACCCAAGGAAAATACACTTAGAAGATCTAAACTGCAACTTGTGCTGATTATAAGGTCGAAGAAAAGGGTAACAAGTGCAGCCAAACACCATCAGTTGTGTATAGTCAGGATATTTCATATGCAACAGAAAGAATGGAGAATTATTATTAGTGGTGGGAGAGGGCAACCTATTAATGAGATAGACTGCAGTTTGAAAAGCATCCCACCAAAAAGAAAAAGGAAGAGAGGCTTGTGCTAGCAAGGTTAGACCCATGTCAAAGATGTGTTGATGCTTCCTCTCAGCCCTCCCATTTTGAGGGTGAATATAAGGACAGGAATGTTGAAAGTGAATCCCTTGATCTTGAAGAAAGGACAATAGAGGTCTAAACTCCCCTCCCCAATCAGACTGAATAGTTTTGACTTTACTAGAAAACTGACACTGAACAAAGGCTATAAACTGTTTAACAATTCTAACTACATCAGATTTTAAGATGATATGATAGATTCAAGTATACCTTGTAAAATCATCAACAAAGTGAATATAATACTTGAAACCATTAGAAGAAGTACGAGTTGGCCCCCAGAGATCTGTATGAATGAGATCAAAGGGCTGAGAAGTATGAATAGGCTTAGATATGTGAGGATTCTGATGCATTTTACCTATTTTGCAAGCATCACAGAAAGATAAAGTAGATAAGTTGCAGGGAATTTGAAGAGAAGCATACACTTTAGACAAAACAGCAGAATTAGGGTGTCCAAGAGACTGATGCAAAACATTAAGATCTGAAGTTTTACAAACATTAAAGACAGGAACAGCAGCATCAGAGCTAGATACAAATTGAGTACAAGATGAATTACAATTCATACCACTAGCTGCTGCAGTACTAGTAGTAGACACAGAAATATTATTACAAAGATAACTAGGATATCCAACAAAAGACTCAGCAGAAAAACTAGCAGGCAATGAAGAATTCAAGCTGGAATAGGTAGCTGCAGACTTGAGAGATAAACTTAAGAGATCAATTTGATAGAGTCCATTAACCAGATTTCCCTTCAGCAGGACCTTGTGAGTGAGTTTGTCCTTAACAAGACAACAGTCATGATAAAACTCAATGAGAACATTGTTATCATAAGTCAACTGAGAAATGCTTAACAAGTTCTTAGCAATTTTAGGAACATAAAGAATATTATTCAGGAACAGAGACTGATTAGAGCTAGGTGCAGGAGTGGAAATAAGAGAATGACCAATAGAAGAGATAGGGATGTGGTTACCATTTCCAACCATGACACTTTCTGCACCCTTGAAATCAGAACTGATGTGCAGATTCCCAAGATCATTTGTGATGTGAGAGGTAGCCCCACTGTCTATGTACCAGGTGTGATCATCACCAAATTCCTGAGGAACATCAGCTACAAACGCTTGGGGACTGTTAGTATCATCACCAGTGAAATGCACATCAAACCTCCTAAAACACTTAAGAGCAAGGTGACCTATCTTTCCACACAACTGACACACAATGTTCTTAGATCCAGACTTGAAGAAACCACCACGACCTGTACCACGACCAACTGAACCTCTACTACCTCCATAGTAAGCAACATTTGCAGTTGGTTCAAACAGATTGAGATTGTGCTGAATCAAGCGCTGCTCATACGCTTGAAATGCAAGCTGAGCATCCTGGAGCGTCGAAGAATCCGAACGCTGCATAAAATTCAGAAACCAACGCTTCGTACTCCATACCAAACCCAGCCAAAATATACATCATAAGATCATCATCAGACACCAATTGACCAACAGCAGACAACTGATCAGCAATAGAACGCATTTTCATAAAATATTCTTCAACAGATAGCGAGAGCTTCTTAGTAGTTTGCAGACTCATGCGAAGTTGCATAATACGAGCTTTGGATTGAGAGAGTGATAGGCGCTCAAGGACAGACCATACCTCACGCGCAGTGTTGCACCGAACGACATGACCGAACATGGATTCGCTGATGGAAGCAAGCATCCAGCTCATCAGGAACTGGTCACGACGAATCCAAACCGCATACTCTGGATTTTGAAGCGGCGGCGCACCAGAATTGGACGGAAGTAGCGGCGCCGGCGGCATCGCAGTAGGAGCAATGAACTCCTCGAATCCATGCGCTCGAATCGTAGGTAGAACTTGAGCTCTCCAAAACATATAGTTCGTACGATCTAGCTTGAGAATGATAGGGTGGAATTATGGAAGAACAGCAGCGGAAACAGAAGAAGAGCGAGAATCCATGAGAGAAAGCGCAAAACGAACACAAAATCAAAGAAGAAAATGTAGATCTAGTGCGATAGAAACGCAATTGACGATAGAAACGTCAAGCCCTAGATCTAGGAAAAAAAATGGCTCATGATACCATGTTAAACTGAAGGAGAAACTAATTTTTCATTATTGAAAACTGGTGAACTGTGCATACAATCTCAGTATTTAAAGGAAAGAGAAGACGAGCATGTGCCTATCACATGGCTACAACCGCCTCTACTATTATCTAACTAATTATCCTAGCTGGCATTTATTAACACCTAATTACACTTATTACTTACACTAACATATGTAATGTATGGAAATCATGTGTTCATTTATCCATCGATAGCGGATAAAGTTTACTAGCTTTTAATATGTTTAATAATGAAAAGGGTAAAAGCGAAACATGAACTCATGAAGGTGGAAAAGAAGATTTTGCAACCTGCACTCTCGAGGCATTTCAACAAACAAATTCACACACTTGGCTGCGAAAAATTACCAATTACTCATTTTTAGGGGTGTTCGGCTGAGTTTATATGTTATTTGAGAGTTTATAAGCACTATGGAAGAAGTGTTTGGCAAATTAAGAAGTCTAAAAGCTTTCAAAGAAATAAGTTGTAATGCACCAAAAATTAAGTTGTACTTCCTTACTAGATCTTTTGAAGAACATGAAAAGATAGGAAGGCCAACCATAAAGTTCGGAGGCTCTACCCACACATGAGGGTGTAGGTAATCTCTAGTAGCTCTAGCAATACGATGCGCCACAAAATTGGCGTTGTATGGACTATTACATTGTAAGAAGCTTAAGCAACTCTTTATGATAGTACCGAATTCTAAAAAATCGTTCTTTGGCAAAGTTATAGCATTAGCAACTATTTTATTGCCAACTTCAAACCTGCACCAAGTCCATTTCTTTGATCCAAGGGAAGGCCTCTTGCAAAAACAATAATTGAGGCAACAATAAAAAATATTTATTTTTTAATTTCGATTTCTATTTCGACTTAAGTAATAAGAATTTTTTTTTATGAAATTCAGATTAAAAATAAAATAAAAATTGAAATCAAAAAACAAAACAAAAAAAAAACAAAAACATAAACATAAACATAAACATAAACATAAACATAAACATAAACATAAACAAAAGAAACAAAAAAAAGGGGGGGTGAGAAATAGGATGGATATATATATTTTTTTTTATCAAAAATTCAATTTTTTAAAAAAATAATAATAAATATGCCCAGTTGACGTCATAATGACGTCAGCAGGGGGCTCGCTCTCATCTCGCAAGAGCAAGACTTCCACCGATCTCAGGCTCGCCAGTGGGGGTGGGGCTCGCACGGGTCTCGCTCGGCGGCGGCCAGCCCGAGCGAGCTCGCCCCATTGGGGATGCCTTTATAAACTTGGAATAGTAATTTTAATATCGGGTCTTGCCCCAATACAGGGCCTGCAGTATTTCTTAGTGTGACTACCAAATAAGGATATTATCCCATATTATGAACTAATATAGGCTTTATATAATCTATCACGTATTCCCTAAGTTTATAAAGTTGGTGTCTAAAATTTCTATTTTGTTAACTACTATAATTATTTTTATGCATTAACTCTTAGATATAATAGCAACAACAGTTCTACAAACTTTTAAGATTTAAGTTGTTTAGAGATTTAAAAAAAAAAAAATAGCAGAGAGAGTATAATATTGTATTCCTCCTTTTGCATGCTCAGTACTGAATTTGGCTCCACCTCCTTGCAAATGATCAAGTGACAGCTCAAACCACATTTTGTGTGCAAGAAAGTATCCAAGACCCAAGATACTCTTCTAATGCAACAACATAATTAAAAAAATCAAATATAACATAATTGAAATAAGATAATAAAAATTAGAGGCTAATCAGCAATAATTGAGGCAGCAAATTAATAATACTATTATTTATGTATTGAAGAAAGAAAAAGGTTGACTCCTACTACAGTTGGTGCCAACTGATTCCCCAGCTAGATACAAGATACCCTAGTCATTGCCAAATAAGAAGTCCATGCATTCAAACTATAATTTTTAATTATTAATTATTAATTACTATATACATACATCAAATGTGTGTGTGTGTGTGTGTGTGTGGAGACAATAGATAAGGCCTAAGATGAAGACATAAAACTTGGATTTGCTCAAGATTGAGTGAGAAGTGCAGACTGCAAAAGTGATCACCTAATTATGCTCCAAAGGTAGTGGAGTTAGTTACCCTTTTATTTTGAGCCATGAGTCCACATCAAGCTAATGAACTGACAAAACTTTAATTATTTTTTAATTACAAACCCTAAATTTAAAACCATTCCACATTTTAACTCTAATATATATATACTATAGTTTTTGTGGATTCATGACACCGTTTAATATAAAGAGTTTGTTTCAAATTAGCTTCTTTCTTTTAAGTTGGGTGTGTTTGGTGGTGGGTCACTTTTACACCTTTAATTACATACAGAAAAAGCCTAAAGTTTTGGAGAATCAGTCCCATTTTAGATTAATTAAATATTTTTGGATAAATGAAATGAATAATTTTATGCAAGTTTACCACTATTTTTTAGTTAGTTGCATGTATTCTTGCAAGATTAAAGAGAAATTAATTAGATGAAGCAGTTTGATTCATATGACATGAAAAGACAAATGAGAAAGAGAAAGAAATACTTAACTATGAGTGCTATAATTAACTTTTTTCTATCATTTTAGATTTTTTTTAATACTACTATTTAGATCTCTCTCTTCTTTTTTTTTCTTTGGCGTGTTTTGCGTTTTGGTTAAGAGTTAGATTGTTCTCATATTGCTACAAGCCTACAACTTAAAGTGGATCTTGATATTAAAAAAGAAAAAGTGTAGTTCTAATAAATAAATAAATAAAAAGTGGATCATAATCTTAGTATTATACTAATGTGGTTTGTGAATCATATATGGTTGTGGTTTAATTAATGGAGGTGGAAGATGATTAGTTCAATCAAACAAAGATTGATTATAGAAAAAGAGATACAGTACTATTTATTTATTATTAGTAGTAATTTTTATATGTGGACGCTTCAAGATTCTGGGCTCCCACAGAAAGAGTGGCAATCATTGCCAAATTGGAGTATTCAATAGCTACACACAATTGTGCTTTCATATTCTACAAGAGAAAAAAAAATATGTATATATTCATTTAGTGAGAGAAAAAGGAGTTAGTGGAAAGTCATGGCAAACTCCACAAAAGTGTATAAATTAATGACTTTGATATATATATTCATTGGTCAATTAGAGTTGGCTAACATATAATTATAATTAAGTGCTGATATAGTAAAGCATTTCACTATTGGCGTATCTAACTTTACGACTATCTTTCCGTAGGAAAACTTGAAATATGTGTATCTCATTTTCTCAAGATTAGTAGATATTGATCAAAAGAGCTAGATATATAATGCTACTTTTGAACATACTTAATGTATTTACCGTTAATGTGGCAATGTTATATGACACTTTTTTAAGTAGGATTGTAAATAAATCAAGCTACTTGTGAACTATTTGGCGTTTGGCCATTCTAAAAGTTTGTTC
Source organism: Mentha longifolia (assembly GCA_001642375.2). Lineage (NCBI taxonomy): Eukaryota > Viridiplantae > Streptophyta > Magnoliopsida > Lamiales > Lamiaceae > Mentha > Mentha longifolia. The sequence goes on from CM038113.1 coordinate 27,207,462, forward strand.
GAGATTATTTAGTGAAGTTCGTCAATTGAACGAACCAAGCTTGAGCTGAAAGTATTCGGCTCGTTAGCTCGTAAACAAGCTCGTTAACTGATTTAGAATGAAAATATAAATTATTAGTAAGTTACGACTTGTATTAAATACTATGAATAGTAATAAGTGTCTAATTAACTCTATTTGTCATATAAAATGATTAATACTGTATTATCTTATTAATTATTATTGAGCATAAAATCATCTATTTTCAAAAAAAAATTATATTTTATATACGATTCCAAATTTAAAAAGTCTATTTTGGCTCAATTAGACTCGAATAAGCTCGTGAGTAGGTAAATAAAGTTCGAGACTTGACTTGATAATAAACGAGCTAAGCTTGAGCATGACGGTATTCGGCTTGGCTTGGCTCGATTACACCCCCTATTTTTAAGTATGGTTTAACTTTTTAAAGTAGAGTTTAGTTTTAAAGTAATAATTTTCTTTATATATATCATTGTCACGTCAGTTGTGAGCACATTGAGTGCTCACGATAGACATTAAAGCATAGCTATGAGTTGATGTTGGGAACCCACTCAGTTTATGAGTTTTGATGATGTTAATCGAAACAATACTTAGAAGTTTTAACTCTTTTCTAGAGTTAGGTTGCTAGATCAAACTGTCATGTATAGCCCAGTTTGATGATCTCAGTTTGGCAGATCTTAGTTAACCAGGTTGTAGGAGTTTAGCACTTGCCTTAAAGAGTTCAAGACTAGCAGATTGAAGGAAGGAAGATTGCTGAAGACTCCAGATTGAAGAGGTAGTATCACCTGCCTACATAGGTTGATCTGATCTAGTTTCTGCATCTCTGTTAGTAAACTGGACTGCCTCAACGGGAAGAAAGTACATGTGTCAGTGTACGGATCTGACACGTTCCAACGGCTAGAATTTGACTTCTCGCCTATAAATACTACTTCCCTCGACCGGATTTCTCATGGGAAAATCAAGCTTACAAGCCAAATCTCTGCCGAATTCTCAAGCACTCAAGTCTTCCACTCAACACTCGAAATCAAGATATTTTTCCAAGTGTTGTAGGTTTAAATTGAGAGTTTGAAGCTCTGGTCTCGATTACTTGAGCGTTTACTGCTGCTCAAGTAATTCTAGAGAGTCTCTACTGTTCCACTGACTTTATTCTTGTGTAGAGATTCTTGGTTGTAATTTATTTCTACAAAGTTAGGATAATCCTTGAGTTAGATAGATGTAGCAGTTATAGTTTGTAGCATGTTGTAAGGAAGTTTGTAAGAGTTACGACTCTAATTTGTGCTTAGTTTTCGTAGAAGAACTGACGGAGACTAGGGCTGGTTCTCCACCAGTATAAAGAAAAGAGAAAGAAAATCCAAAGCAAGAGATTTATGATCGCAAGATCTGACGTGGACATAGGAGGGTTATTTCCAAACTACGATAAACTCTCGTGTCTTGATCTCTCTCTCTCTCTCTTTTAAACTCTCTTTACTGCTTGCATATTATAAACTGTCAAACTAACAAGTACATCAACGCTCCAATTTTCTATCTATGGTTAATCCTCAACGCTCTTTAAGGCATGCGAAATACAAAGAATTTGAATAAGAAAAATAAAACATTTCAGTATTTGGAAGAGTCCTAATTAATAGTAATTAATTAGATTATTGATGATACGCATAATATCGGAGGATTCGTCCATGATGACAAATTAGTAAAATTAAATATGCTATTATATATATTGATGATCATCAATATATTTGGAAGAGTCCTTATGGATAATTAATTATTAGATTAAATTATTGATTGATAAGGCAAAATTATGAGAATTTAACAAAATAATCAAGAAAATTTAAGATTGATTGACCTTTATTTTGCTATTATATATATATATATATATATATATATATATATATAGATTAAAAATATCATTGTGATTATACTATATGAATACATAATATTACGGTACGAGAAATACTCCAATATCCATTTTAGACACTAACTAATGTGCTCAAATTTGACATGATAGAAATGGAAAATGATTTGGTTGATCACTTTGTGATCTAGGGTCCAAATCAACTACTAGTATATTATAATTGTATTGAGAATGCATTATAATGACTGATGCATTATAATAATTCTCACAATGCATTATGATGTGCGATACATTATAGTTTTACATTATTTTTTTTATAAGATCTCACCCCTATATATATATATATTCAAATAAACATAAGACTCCGTTTACTTTGACGTAAAGGAGGTATAAGAGAGTATAAAAGTTTATTTACCACTTTATAACTCATTTACTTTTATGTATAAAAAATACGATCAGGCTGTATAAAAATTTGGGTAACCCTTTACATTATAGCATGGTATAATATTATATTTAAGAAAAAGGTGTGATAATTTTATACCAACTGTTAGGATATAATGTTAGGACAATTTGTAAAGATGAACTGAACGAGGTGTTTATAATTTTAATGAAATTCCAAAACTCATCCAAAAACCTCTTAGAACAATTCCCTAGATTAGGCAACCCAGATCAAAACCCAAAGTAGTTTTGCAAGGTTCACTTGTCAAGGAACCAAGTAGCATAGTCACGTAAAACAGGCTTGATCATGAAGTGAAGATCAGAGCCGCAGCAAGAGAATGTGATGTTGACCAAAGAGGTACTCGAAGAACTACCGATCACTGTGCTGATGAAGCAGGCGATGTCGCGCTGACATCCAAGTAAAGTCACTCATCAACATCAAGAAAGAGGACAAGCGCATTCAAGTAAGGAGACTTGAAATTCTTCAGCAGAGTCTCCAACAGACACATAAGTTCAGTAAGAAGAAAGTACAAGTCAGAAGCTGCACGACGAAGAGATGACTACCTCAAGAAATGTAATCGTAAAATAAAGTGCATTGTAAAGAGGCAAAGCGGTCAAAATCCTGGAAATCCTGCCGAAAAGCTGTCTCACCTACACCCGACAAGACCGGCCGATGCTACACTTGCAGTCTCTCAACGATCACTTCCACATTGAAAATCGGAGAGTAATTAATGAAGATCCGGTCATTAAAATGAGGATTAAGATGCAATTACCTCCAATGGTTACATTTGACTCCCACGCTATAAAAGCCAAGGCCACTCCATCAGATAAGAGAGAGGGCATACATGCCCAGAAAAGAAGACTCCGTCGAAGCTTCGCATTGATATAGATTTGACGCTTACTCTTAGATCTCCAGTTCTTCAAGATTCATTGAGCACTCACCTTCTTCGAGTGTTCATGTCTTCAGCGATCTAGCCTTAGGTTTTTCCTTAGAAACTAAGCCACACGCATATCTTAGCTTAGTTGAGCATCCATATCCTTTGCATTGTTCTTCAATGTAAAGGGATGTCTCATTATTTGGAAAACCGATTCTTTCGCTCAAAAGAAAGAGGAGGCGAGTTTGGCAAGGTAGCTGCCCACTGAAAGCTATCCTTAATCATGTTTTTTGAGTGCCTGTAACGGCTCACAGTTCCGATGTGTGGGTGCCCATTGAAACCCATAGTGTAGAGCTCTGAGGTACCAACTAAAATCCTTAAAGAATTCTATAAGAATTCACCTCCGACAGGAGGACAATGGGTATAAGCCAGGTTTGAGCCGAACCATTTTAAAAATTGTGTGTCTATGTGTTTTTAGGTTAAACACCCATATAAACTGCTTTTCATTAAATAGCATAGTTTTTCATGACAAAACTAGTCGCTAATCACATTTAGTGACTAACATTCTTTCACACACAAACTTGCACTCGCATGTTATACATTAAAGGAAAAACACATTTCAGCAAACTTAAAATTGAGTATAACTAGGTCTCACACTTTCACACACACTCAAGATGGTAAAAATAGTCTGCTGACTTGGGGTTCAAACGTTAGCAAACTGAATTCAACTTCACACCTCAGTGCATTATTTTTTCAATCTGTTGATAGCTCAGCATGCACTGAAAGAGGCTGAATCAAGAGCACGCAAAAAGTCAAAAAATCATCATTGACAATACACACATGTATTCACCCCTCTCCCTACACGTGTGAAGATTTGCTCTAAACAGGACCAATACCAACTTTTACCACTTTTGTAAGAAGATGTCTCTACCCTCACATGTCATTTCCCAATATAAAAAAAAAAGTAAAAACAATTTAGACATTTGATACTTTATCCATCAATTTCCTACAAAATAAACAATATATTTGTATAATATAAACAATTGTATACATCAATTATCATTCAAATTAAACACTATATAAAAATAGTGGGTCCGTCTATTTATTACTATTAATTTATACAACATTATATTATTCAACTTTATTCCTCTAAATAGATGTATACATAAAAGTAAACACACACTAAGTACTATACATTTCTTCTCAAAATTTAGTCTCACTTACCTTATTTGATCATCCAATAAATTACACTACTACCCTCACACACACAATGAATATCCTTATAAATTTCACTCTATATCACTGAAAAGAACTACATTTCACCAATATATATATATATATCTCAATTTGAATAGAATCCTTAAAAGGGGTACTCTGTCTAATTATATTATAATCAACTCTTTTCTTGAGTCCATAACTAAATTCATGCAGACCTAAAAGTAAAAGAAGGCAAGAGTTAAATGGTAACTCCCTTCGTTCCATTCTATCTTACAATTTCATAAATAAATATATAATAATAGAAACAAAATTAGCATGAAACAGAAATAATTGAATATATACTCCCTCCGTCCCCTTCTACTTGAGCCAATTTTCATTTTGGGTCGTTCCACTCTACTTGAGTCATTTCCTAAAATAGAAATAATTAGACTCAATTAGTAGTGTAATTAAGGGACTTTTAATGGCTTAATTAAGAATTTTTGTTTCATTACAATGTTTTTAAGTTTGGAAATATGAATTTATTCCAATTTTCTATTTTTTAAATTTAATAAAATAATTTAATAATTATAATTGATAAAATATTATTATTATCTTAATATACGTGCCCACTCTACCGGACTTAAGTATAAGGGGACGGAGGGAGTATATATATATATATATATATATATATAATAACGTGTCAGGTAAATATGACGGATGGAGTTGAAGAAAAAAAAAAAAAGCAGGAATGTTGAGGATAAGAATGCAGGCGAAAACACCTTTTCCCCTTTGAGCATCGGTCCCTTTATTTTTGGGTGGAAGAGTACAACTACAAAAACCACTATGGAATGGAAGAACACTAAAGCCCCTCGAAAACTGTACCAGCTTTTTCCCTCACTATCTTTTCTTTTGATTTTAACAAATCATACCATTTTCGCATTTACGTTACTACGCCCATCTTCATATAAATTCATTTATCGGCGCCATATAATTTAAAATTGAAATGCATCTTCATATTCAACGCTCTTTGCCTCGAAACTCTGATGATGCCTTCATTATAGTCAAACAAACTTATTCCTACACATAAAATATTTACTCTCGGATTAAGTGAATTGAATCTTCTCAAGAAATTCAACAAATTATTTACTAATTCGAACAATTTAAAATGAGGCTAGCTACCATGTTGCACTTGCATGTACTCCTTTTTGTATTAATTGTAATTTTGACCACCTTTGTACCTTGCTATTCAAATTGACTAAAAAGGGTAATTAAAAAAAAAAAAAAAGGTTAAGATTGATGTGTTGGACTAATTTGGTCAACTTGTGAGCCTCGTGTAGCTCAAGTAAAATATTTATATTTCGAAGGGGAAAGAAAATATATTTATTTTAGGAGAAAGTATTAGGTGGGTGCAATAATTATGATAATTAAGATTAAGAAATGATGGTGTGCATCGATCATTTCGCAGGTAAGAATCTAAAAGGTCAAAAGATCAATCCTGTTTTCCATGTGATCTCTACCGAATTCAAAATACACTACTCCCATATAGTAAGAGATGATAACCTTCAAGAAAATTATGACTTAATTAACTAATTAGCACATCACTATTATTTTTTTATTTTTTATTTTTATTTTTTTATGAGCTCAGGTACTCCTTTCCGTGGATTCATATAATCTTTAGTTATCAATGTAGTATTTAATATAATTTTGAATTTAGTCTAGATAATACCTATATATGCATCCCACATCTTATTCAAATTAAACACTTCAATGGGCCCACTAATAAAAATTGAGACTTTGTTTTAAGAAGTTGAATCTTAGTCGATTTTGATCGAATTATAATAAATGGTGGTCTAATTAACGAAATCCAAAATGAGTTGTATCATGTATGGAACTTATAGTCCGCTATGACTTCTGATCAAAAGCAATAATGAATGAGTGAGAAGGTAATAATTCAATTAGATCAGTTCAAATGTGTATTGTACATGTGGGATTAAAATAACAATGCTTTAGTCTATAATAATAGTTGGGCCGAAATTAATAATACCCAATTTAAAGAAGTTGATTATCAAAATACTCATTCTGAATTTACATATGCAAAAAATACCTATTTTGTTAAAATAATGGTTGTGGGGGCCCGCTTTTTCACATGAATTCTGCAAGTTTCATTACTTTATCGGTGCTTGTTTTTTTTGTCTTGTTGTTGTTTTGTTTACTTTGAATGCTACCCAATTCGACCACTATAAAAGTATAATTTCAAAAAAAAAAAAGGGGGGTAGAAAATAGAAGAAGGGCCCGGCTTTGATAACTTAATTTCGGCCCTGGGCTTGACAGATTAAAAAAATAATAATTAAAAAAAAAAAAAAAAAAAAGATTATACCCAGTTAAAAGAATTATTTTTTTTTCATTTTCCCCTTTTTTCCCACCCACTTCTCACGGTCTCTCTCAATCTCTCTCGCCCCTCTCACGATTGAAGAACCCTAGCCACCAATATTTTTTTTTAAACCGTGAGATATCTCACGGGTCTCTCTCAATCTCTCTCACTCTCACGATTCAACAAACCGTGAACCCTAGCCCCCAATTTTTTTTTCAACCGTGAGATAG
>CM038113.1:27214536-27305720 GCA_001642375.2 Mentha longifolia
TGCTTATATATTGAATTTTTTTGAATGTCAACATAAGTTATGCTCTACAAGATATTGATACATAAAATTCACTAATAATTGAGCCTCAATCTATGGATTTGGATCTTCTATTGCCTAACGGTATGACACCATCTAATACACCGTTAGATGATTACATGTGTCCATAATATTTCCAAAGTTACTCATTTTTCATTATGGAAAATTTAGTTATTGCTGGTTTTAGGAATATTGTGAACACGTGGTAATCATCTAACGGTGCAATAGATGATGTCACACCGTTAGACAATAGAGGATCTGAATCCTAAATCTATATTTTAAAGAAAATCTCTCTCAATACAAATCAATTAGTGAATCCTCAAATAATTAGGAAATGTCTTCTTCACATATGCTCGTTGTAGAAATGAAGAGTTGAGCTATCTTCACTATCTTGGTGATCATGTTTGTGAAAGGAAACATGATATAAGTCATTTTTATTTCTTTGCAATATGTTTGGCGTCCATTTAAAATATCTAAACTAACGTAAATGACAATAAATTAAAATAATTCTCCAATAATTTTTTATTTTTTAAATAATTTAGGCTGTGCTTAGCAAGTTATATTTTTATTTTAGCTATGAACATCCATAAATATATAAATGAAAACAAAATTTGGGCTTGCACTGGGCTGGAGCCGGTGCAGCCACTACTTAGATTCGCCCATGGATCGGAGGACCCCAACTCATCTTCAAGCAGTTTGAATTATCTATTACATTTTCATATGACATCGCTTGATGCATCAACGAATGACAACAACATATTAAGAATATTTATGAAATCAATAATAATTTAAAATATATATATATAAATAAGAATGGCTATTATTGAAATTTTTTTATTACGTGAAGGTCATCCATTAATACAACATGAGATGTCACATGAAATGCAGTAGGAGTAAGGCTGAGCATAAGAAATCGAAAAATCGAACCGACCGACTAACCAGACCGAACCTGATCAAAAATATGGGTAACCGAATTGTATGGTCCATTTTTTATTTTTATTTTCGAAACCCGACTCTAACGTTCGGTTTCTATGCCTAAAAAAAGCAGTTAATCGAACCAGTACCTATAAATAAATATATAATGATATATATATATATATATACATATTATATTATACTATATTATACTCCCTCTGTTGTAGTATCCCGTACAAGAAAGAATTCTTTAAAAATCCATTTTAAAACCCATCATCGAGAAGCGTGGAAAAGCGTGCCAAAAAAGACAAAAAAGAACAAGGCGAATTCGGCGAGACGGAGGGAGTACTATATTATATTAAATTATATTATATTATATTTAATTTTTATTTGATATTATTAATAAAGTTTGACCGAAGATCGTCCGCTTGTAAGTATTGATGATCAGTCAAAAGTTAATAAGCAATTGAAGATAGCTGATTGTTAGTTTGAAGTGATTGCAAAGCTATTCTATTAGGGTTATGCAATTTAGTTACAATGTTTTTTATTTATTAAGTTGTTTATTTTGCATTTGCATTCTATTATATGATTTTTTTGAATTTTTCTATTATGAATTATAAAAAATTGAATATTTCTTTTATTTATGGTTAACCGACCCGATTTGTAGGTTAATCACTTTCATGGTTTTTGGTCTTTATTCTTCAATTTATAACGGTAACCGATCTGATAAAAAAACATATGATCAATTTTTTTAGATTTAAAATTATCAGTTAACCGACCTGTGCTCACCCCTAAGTAGGAGACCCAATCCGATCTTCTTGTAATCCTTGAGAGTTATCATCTCAAAATACACCCATTTCAAAAATAAATATATAAATAAATAAATAAAATCAATGATGAATTATATTATTGGGCGTAGATTAGCTAAGAATAGAAGTTTCAAAAAGGAAGGAAGAAGTGGAAGAAATCGAAAGGGTCCCCGCACGAAGGCACGAGATAGGAAGAAGTGCTCTAAAAAGCTGATATTTCGTGCCTTCTTTTTTCCTTTGTGTTTGTTATTATACTTTTTTTATTTATAAAGTTTTATTTCCACTTTCCTTCCCTTAGGCTAACACATAACAAGACAACCAAAGCGTGCCTCGTTTTAGTTTGCATCATTTTCTTTTCATATATACGAGAAAGACTAATCAAAGATTTGATTTCTTTGAATTAAATATTGACGATTGACACATCGCCAATTGCCTCACTAATGAGATTATTATAATGAATTTACTCGAGATGTTAGGATAATGAATTTATTCCATATGAAATTATAGAGTTATGAATCTTTTCCAAGTCGATGTGAGATAAATGGGTGGTTCTAACATGTCTCGACAACCATCATTGTTTTTGGACTGGCTCTAATAGACTTTTCCCTAGTCGATGATACAATATTAGAATTAGGATATTTACCCTTAAAAGCTTTGTAAGGAGGAATGATTATTCAATCTACATGTAAATGTGATATCCTTTCTAAATAGATATGGGACAAACAAGTGACTCTAATATCTTCATTAGATTAAAAATTGTTATGCAGAAAATATAACTTCAAATTTGCGGGATGATTTAAAATAATTATTGACCAAAATAATATGATGGACAACCTTAATGAACAATTCCGGAAGTATTAAAAAATAGTATTCATGTGTAAAGTAAATATTGTAGACCAAAATAAAGAACACCGGAAGAGAAAGAGAGAAGGAAGAAGACGGCGGTAGAAGAAGAATAAGGTTTCTCATTTATTTAGCATTTGCGTATGTTACAAATAGGGTAAATACAAGATATATACAAGAGAGAAAAATCATAATTAATAAGTAATGTCCACAATAAATAAATATTTATAATACTCCCCCTTGGACATTACGACGTGATGTTCATGCCTCGTTAAAACCTCTCCGCAAAAACCCTGTGGGAAAATTTCGGCAGAGGAAAAGAGTACATAACATACACTGCTTGTGTGTTGCATTAGTTGCCTCATTAAAAACCTTAACTAAGAAAACCCATTGGGAAAAACCTTAGTAAGGGAAAAAGAGTACAACCTAATCGTATAACCTTTAGATATGAATGAAAGGTATTTCAGCAAATACGTGGCTTACTTCTATTTATCCTATCATGATTGCGATTTGCATAGGAGATAGGAACTAATAAATTCTTGTTACATAGGGGTCAACATATTAATTCTTAATCATAATTAGTGTTTGTTTTGTTTATGAATTCAAACATAAGCATATCAGCCATATATACCATTTGATTATGGGCGAAATCTATAGATGCCCGGTTTGAAAATGGGATTCAAAAAATACCCATTTTGAAAATTCATATTTCAAAAATGCCCAATTTTATATAATACAATAAATTGGAGCCCACTTTCTCGACAAATAATGCAGAGGTTAGCAGAATCCTCCTCCTTTCTCGATAATATTAAAGGATATTTTGTCGTTTTGTGTTTGTTTGTGAATCTGATTCCCACCATCCCACCAAAAGCGCCCCCACCCCAATTAAGAGATACATGAATATCGCCCATCTGCCTCTCTCTCTGAAAATAACTCTCTCTCTCTCACACATTTCGGCCGTGTCCAGGTTTCCTTCTCCGACCTCCGCATCCAGCCAGCTTCCTCAGCCGTGTCGACGACCCCTCCTCCCCTTCGCACCCGCCGCCGCTGCCGGAGTCATTATTTGTGAGTTTCGATTAGGTTCGAATGTTTTTTTAATTTTAATTATTCACTTATGTCGTTAATCTTTTTTTACAGTGAATCTGCCGATCTGCCGCCATCCGCCGCCGCGATAGAATTGATCAGAGGAAGAGTAGCCGCCGGAATTCCCTCGAGTTATGGCACGAATTCCTAAGGTTAGGGTTAGAGGATTCGATGTACTCATTTATTATAATTTGTTTGAATAGCGCTCGTATTAAAGTGAATATCGCTCATTTTCCAGTCAATAGCGCTCGATGTGTTAATAATTGCGCTCGAAAAAATTTATTTATTTTGTTTAATATATGAGCAAATAGCGCTCGATTAGTTTAAATTTGCAATAAACTAGGCATGAATAACTCTCGAAGGCCCATTCAATAGCGCTCGAAAAAAATGTTTGACTTTCGAAAAATTGTTATTTGATTTTTGGTAGTATTTGATTTATAGAGTTATTTATATAAATCAATAGCGCTCGATTACAGATTTGTACTCAATAGAGGTCGATTAGTGAAATGTATGAGATTTGTAATCAGTAGCGCTCGATTTGATGTATTAGTTTAGATTTGTAATAATCTAAGCATGAATAAAGACCGATTAATATGCAATAGGGCTCGAAAATAAATGTATAACTCTCGAAAATTAATGTATAACTCTCGAAAAATTGGAATATGCAATGGGAAGTATTTGAGAAGTATTTGATTTTACGTAGTATTTGATTTATTTATATAAATCAATAGCGGTCGATTAGTGATAATTCGATTTTACATGAATATTAATTATATTTGTTAGATATATTTGAAATAATTAATCAAGATATATTTGAAAGTTTACTTTAATATTTGTTTTATTATAATTATTAATTCAAGTTTTAATTTTTATGTGAAATCAGGTATTGTCCTTCAAGAGACAAGATAATATGAACACGCATGCAGTCGTGAATACTTCTTGTAGAATAGGACTCCTCAAGGATATTCATACAACCTTGAGTGCTAAAGGGGGTGACAGCTTGGTTGGTCGTTTCTATAACGGGCCTTCTGGGCACTTGATAACTTGGAGACCGGGCAGTATGAATAGCCAAGTGCTACATGGAATCCTGACGAGATTCCTAGATATTGAAGAAGGCATTTGGTTCCATATGAAAGGGAGGTTTATTGAGTACACGATGGCGGATCACGCTTTAGTGACAGGATTGACTTTTGGAGCAGCGAACTATGATCCCACTGTTACTCGTGATCCGATGAATTCACAACTTGCAAGGTTAGTATGCGGTGGGAGACCGGGCACTGGGAAAGACTTGATTGGCAGTTCAAGAAATTGCGAAGCTCGATTGCTGACCCCGACGGTACTATCCACTTGCACGTAGCTCAGCTGTTAGTGGCTGATATTTTCATCCTTGGGCACGATGCACAGAAAGAGCCGTACCCTTGGTTGTGGGAATTGGTAGAGAATATTGAGCTATTTGCGCAATTTCCATGGGGTGCATATTCGTACCAGACATTGAAATATTATCTCGAGAATGCGCAAGATAGTGATGAGTATCATTTTTACGGGCCTGCATGGGCATTATATGTTTGGGGATTAGAAGTGGTTCCCGGACTTGGCAACGTCGCAGGCGTGAAAAATAATGATGGACGGTTACCGCGGTCCATCAATTGGAAGTTGAAAACGAAGCTTACAATTGATGACCCTGCTTTATGGAGACTTTTTCACGAAGGGGTAACATTCTATTTTTTTACATAGTTTTATGATATTATAGTATTATGTTTATTTTATTCATATGAATGTTGCGTTTTGATAGTGAAATGCCATTTATTTCAGGTTGGTGATCTACCGAACATTGAACCCACAGTTGATGAGTCCGGTTCCTGGTACTTCCGGTCGCTCGGAGACCCTACACGAGCTCTCGAGGTTCGATTCAAAGAACCTTACAACGCTCTTCGAAGGAGGGAGACAGTACCGACAGAGGTCCGCCTATGCCGTCGAAGACAACCCTCTCCTCAGCCCCCCCTCCCCCTCCCCCCCTCCCGAAACATCACGGCGTTGACGCGCTACTGGAAGCCGTGACAGGGCGCAAGGGAGTGAGGGGTCTTCAAGTAGCTCTGGACGAATCAGCGAGAGCAAATTCCGTCGTTTGGAGCGTCTAATCCTCCAAACGAAACAGGATTTGAAAGATTACATTGACGAGAAGTACAATGAGCTAAAAGAGACGTTCAACTGTGGTTGTAGTCGACGTTCAACAGCGGTGCACGAGCCTATTCGTCGCGGATCCCCTGTCATCATCCATTCCGGGCGAGATTCTGGTGTACGAGGATCACAAGAAGACACTCAGGTTTCGATCTGTGCGCCTGAGCCTTCCACCTACGTTCAGAATCTAGGCGAAGGTAGAGACACTTCCCTCCCTGTTTACACAGCTTCCGAAGCTGGCCCGTCCACTACCAGGTATGGTGATGTTGACGATGGCGGTCTAGTTTCACAGGCATTCGGGTCCATATTCGGGCATGTACAAATTAGTAGTTTATTTCATCCTTAAACTCCTCTAATTATTGAATTGCGTTATAATGTTTGAACCGTATTATTTTTATCAGGTTTCTGGTGTTGCTTCCGGGGTGCCTACGTATCTCACTGGAATCGATACACAGCATCGGGCTTCGACTAGTAACATACCGGACGAGCCAAGACCCTCGATGTCGGTCAGTCTTCCGGGTTTTGCCCCCTTTGTGAGTCTTTCGGGATTTGCCCCGTTTGTGAGCAACCGTGAGCGTTATTCGATGTCAGATTTTGAGACAGATGTATGAATTTGTTGTTACCTATTTTTGAATAGTAGCTTTTAATTTTGGACAAATATTTCATTTTGTAACTTGGTTGTGCTGAATATAACATCGTTTACTACGTACAACATTCGTCCGGTTTATCGTACTACAGTGATCCTGCGAATGTCATTCCAGTCGTGACAGGCCCACTCGAAATAGAATCCCATTCGAATATTGAATCTTCAAGTGGGGACTCGGCTAGCAGCGCTGTCGTTTCTAGCGATTCAAATGTTGACGGTCAGACACAACATGATCGCCGTACGAGAAAGCCATGTATCGCTAACATCGAAGTGATTCGGAGATGGTATGAATTTATAAAGTCTACTCCCGGTACAATTCTATTACTCGATGGAGGCCAAGACCCGCTGTATGTTGAAGATTTTTTGCAAATTCTCGACATGGACCGAGAGTGGAGCTCAAGGGTAATTATTTATTATCTTTTGTTTTGAGAGCTATCAAGATCATCAGGTATATACAAGACATTATGAATGTTCTTATTTTGCAGCACGTTGACCTATACATGGAAGTGTTACGGGCAAGATTACGGAATAACGATCAGGTTCTCGAAGCACACAGAGGGGGTGCAACTGTGATATGTAACTGTACTTTCATGGTAAGTTTGCATAAATTAAAATTACAAATTAATTGAATTATTGTTAAAAAAAATGTAATCGAACTTGTTGTAACCTTTCAGGAAAAATTAAAAGAAGAATATGAACGACTTCTTGAGGTATCCCAAGGTATCACTTGGGCCAACATGCAAGAACTTGTGACATACTGTCAATTCCGGGCGAGATTCGGGATGGACGTCCTGCAGATTGTCCATGGAGTTGGAGTAACATACATCGCTGAAAATTGGTTCAAAGCTCGTTCGGTTAGTATGTTGGACTCTACACTATGTACTCTTACGTCTCTTTTGACCATTTAATTGATTCATTTCAACCTGCTTTAATGAATTAGGTACTCTTCCCCTGTTATATCCAAGAGCGCTTCGTTCTGGTTCGTTTTGCACTGACGAAATGGAATGTATGGCTTTTGACCCGATGTGGTATGACCTAGACGCAAGAGCTCGTGGACAAGTAATTCGAGAGCTACGTCCTTTGTTTTTCCTTCTACCAGTGGTGCTTGTACAGTCTCAATATTATCGTCACAATAGGATGGGAGTTCAACAAAACGAGGAGATTTTCAATAAGCCGAAAGTTCCCACAAAAAAAGATCTTTTCCGGCGAAGAAGACACAACATAATTATGGCGTGCATGACCGTTGAACGTCTCATTAGTGGACGTCCTCAAATAAGGTGGGGTACAAGAAATGTGAAAAAGTACAAGTACCTTGTTGCACCCAAGATATTTGGTCTTGGAACTGATTTTATCTAGTTTTACGTTTTGTGTGTTTTAAACATTTGACTCGTATAACCGATGAATAGCTCTCCATGTTTTTTCTTCGTATCTACCATCGTTTTGAGAATAGCGCTCGTATAACCGATGAATGGCGCTCCATTTAATTATAATAGCGCTCGATTTCATTATTAAAAGCGCTCCATGTATTGTGAAAAGCGCTCCATGTATTGTGAAAAGCGCTAGAAAACTTTTAGAGATATTATTATTAATGTGGTATTTCATTAACAATAGCGCTCGAAAAAACCTACAATAGCTCTCGACCAGTAACCAATGGCGCTCGAATAAATTTAAAAAGCGCTCGATTTTATTTTTTTTTTAAATATTACGAATTCATTTTACACATAATTCACCATAAATCAAATAATCCAAAACAAATGCAAATATCGCAACAGATTACCTATTTAAAAAAAACATTATTAGAAGTTTCAGATTTCTAACCAAATGGGACACATGGTACTAACGTGAGCAGTACTCTCACAATACCTACATTTGCGCTGCCCACGAACACGTTCACCTCTTCTTCTATGTCTCCTTTCTCTCGGCCTACCCGGAAGATGAACTTTTAGTGGAGGATCAATGTGAGGATTTCGTAGCGAGTGTGGCAATCTCCACTGACTTTTGTGTGGAACAGGCATAATAGGGAGATTGTATGAATTGGCATACGTAGTTCGCTTGTAGTAGGCAGAAACATAATCCACTACCTCTTCTTTCCGATCTCTAATGGGAAACCAAAAAAAAGAAAATAGATTATCATAAAACACAAAAGAATAACCATTAATACCTATCAGGAGGAAAAGTCTTACATGATTGCGGCGATTGCGTGTGCACAAGGTAGGCAATCGAGCTGCCATCGCATGCAATCACACTCGCTAGTTTGCAGATTCACAGTCAGCGATCGTCTAGTAGTTCGAATCGTATACTCCTCTGCGTTGCACTGTCTAACACTGTATGTCCTAGCGAGCTCTACAACAGAGGCTATTTTTTTCCTTGCCTCGTCAGTTATGGCGTGGTTCACTCTCCGGCAATCTGCTCGTCGCTCATCGAACCACCGTTCGATTACAATTCTGACAGCATCAAGACAGGCGCAGATTGGAAGACGCCTCGCCCACAGAAGAGTATTATTAAACGACTCCGCAGCGTTAGATGTTATGTTGCTGAAGCGACTAAAGGGGCAAATCCGCCGGGCCCACATCTCCGGGCCTATCTCCATCAATTTGTTATATGTCGCTGGTTTCGCATTATGAATCTGTGTCATTCTCTTCGTGAATTCTTCAATATCGTATGTGTACGCAGCTTTTTGAAACAGCTTGCCTACCGTCTTACCATAGAATGCCAAGTTCTTACTCAAGTGGTAACAGCACAAACCGTGGTGGGCTTCTGGAAAAACGGATTTCACGGCATGTACAATGGATATGTGCTGATCAGAGACAATAACAGTTCGAGCAAGTGACCCGTAAGCATTCCGGAGTCCTTGCATGAAGAAAGTCCACGACGCGTGGTTTTCGGTAGGCCCTATCCCGTAAGCCAAAGGGTACAATTGCTCATTGGCATCCTTTGCCACAGCTACGAATAAAATCCTGTTATTCTTCCCCTTCAGGTGGGTGCCATCCACGACTATAACCGGCCTGATACACATTGGATATGTGACTCGAGTAGCACCGAGAGCGATGAAAACGTGTTTGAAACGGCCGTCATTCCCAATGTCTAACTGCGTGATAGTACCGGGATTTGCCTCTTTCAGCATGTGGAGGTAACCGGGCAGCATGTTGAAGGAGTCTTCGTATCTCCCATACATTATTTGAATAGCGCAGTTGCGGCCCCTCAAGGCTACACCATAAGAGATGTCCACACCAAACACGGACTTCAGCTCGTTCCTAATGACCTTCGGTTTTATTATTTCGGTGTCACGTTGAATTATTTTCGCAAAGTAGGCCCCAATAACCTTAGAACGGACCTTCCTCTTCAACAAATTTGTTATATCCTCCCTGCACGTGTGATCGCCGCAAAACTTTCTGACTCGCCAAGGTCCGCCTTGGGTAGTGGCGCGTAACTTGAAGGTGCAACTCTTCGATGATTTGCAATGCAGCCATAGCCGGATCGTATCAGACTTCTCAGTAGCACTTTGCACCCTCATCTCCAAATTCCACAAACCGGCTGCCACTTGGAGGTCATCCTTTGTATCGTAAATGACATCAACCTCCAACCCTTCAAGGATCAAATTACCATCACCTACATAGACTGCTGAGTCGTTAGGATGGATAGGGACCACGGGAACGATCCAACTACTCATAGGCCTTGTATCAATATCTTCATCATCCCCGTGCTGGCTTGGATACATCAATCGTAAGAGCTTCTCCATCCCTCCTTCCTCGAGTATCCATGTTGTGTACTCGGCAAACAAAGACTTGTTCATCCGCCTATCAGGAGTGTCTCCATCTTCGTCGACTTCGTTCTCCGCATCAGCATCCGCCTCAACGTCGTACTCTGGGTCGTCATCATCATCTACGTCATCATCGAGATCGACTTCAGTTTGCGGTTCAGTATGCCCATGGTGCTCATCCGAGGTTGGGAAATTGAGGTCCGGGATTTCACTCTCTCTGGCAGTCGAAAAACGAGGATTTGAACTCGAGGCGAAGTTAGTATGGCCGACAAAGACGTCATCTTCCCAATTTGAAGATGCAACAACCCTCCTCCCAATCTCATCGAGTTGCGTATGCCAATTGCCTCCATGGTAATCAAATTGGAATGACCCACCATACTGGTACGATTGCTCGTACGTAGGGAAATATGATGATGAGGCATCAGCTTGTTCACCGGCTAAGTAAGAAGATGATGTCCCGGTATTCAAAACCACGTATAGTTTTGGGGTCGATTCTCTACCGCACAAACGAAGAAGTTGTTCATTTGTTTCCAATGGTGATTTAGTAAGCCGTCCGAATTGAGATTGCTTGAAGTAGAATATCTCATAATCAGTGCCAAAGAGATTACACATCTCCGTTATGTTGCATCTCAAGTTGTATAAACTGATTGATTCTCTTGATAAAGGGATATCAATCTCTCTGCCACCCTGATAATTACTATTGGACCAATTTCCTCCGTAAGTCACGTTTACAAAAATAAACGTCATCTGCATAAGAAAAGGGAATTTAAGTTAGAAAACTATAATGGACAAAAATTCATATGTCAAAAACTTCTCAACGATATTATTCAAAAGTAATATTTTTATTTAATTTAATGGGAAAACATGCGGAAAATGTCAAAAAAAATAAAATAACAAATTCATAAATAATGCAATAATAATTAATAGCACTCGATAATCTACCTATAGCGCTCGATAAAATACAAATAGCGCTCCATAATTCACATATATCGCTCAATAATTTTAATAAACCTATTTTGTGATTATTTTTAATTTTAGTTTTCTAATGTGTTATTCTTATTTTAGCGTTATTCCAATTTTTAGCCCCATTTTTAGCGCATTAAAAATTCCAAATAAAATGTAAGAATTCTCTATTTTATAGTATATTTTTACTAGTAATTTTATTTTTTTAATATGTATATTTTTACTAGTATAATATGAAATAACATAAAAATGGGAACACTAAATAATTTAACATCATTTAATATTAAGCACGTTAGATTTATAGAAAATCATATAATTTAACATAATTTAGCACGCTACATTTAGAAAATAGTATGAATACCTTGTATAATTATATCTCTTGCGCGTGTTTCTTGCTTCTTTTTCTCTCCTCACTTCTTCCTCTTCCTCCCTATTTTTTCTGAATTTCTTTAGCTCACAAGAATGAGCTCAAGATTTCGACTGAGTGCTGAATACATAGCTTTTCAATTCAATTATTTGATTTACTGTGTAAATGCTACTATTTAATCCGTGGAGTAACTGTGCGAATAATTTTGTAGATCCGTGAATTTCGCAGAATTGTTTGTTTTGTAGCAATAATTGCTACAAAACAACAAACAAACTGAAAAGCGCTCGTATTTTGGTTAAAAGCGTTCGATTCTTAGGTAAAAGCGCTCGATGTATGGTTAAAAACCGCTCGATGTTTTTAATGAAAATATTCAATTTTTTTAAACGCCCGATGTTGTATCAATAGCGCTCGCTATGAGCTGTTATTTCAGCGCTATTGGCTGCATGAGGGCAGCGATATTTATCAGCGATATTCGCTTTGGAAAACGACAAAATCATATCCCAAAAATACGTGAAATGCGGAAATTGATGTGGGAAGTGGGGCCCAATTTTATTATATTTTAAAAAAACGGGCATTTTGTGAATGTGTAATTTCACAGTGGACATTTATTGAATGTCCATTTCCAAAACGGGCAAAAATAGACATTAAGAGTTTGATTATTGAGGTCGATTCGAAAATTACCTCGCTAGAAAGACACAATTCTTTCCATAGACATACCTCCAAAAAAATTCATTGATTGGAGACTATTTGTGCTTCAAAATCCGCTCAATTGGTTAGAGACTCGTGCTGATAACGTGTTGTAAAGTAAATATTGTAGACCAAAATAAAGAACACCGGAAGAGAAATAGAGAAGGGAGAAGACGGCGGTAGAAGAAGAATAAGGTTTCTCGTTGATTTAGCATTTGCGTATGTTACAAATAGGGTAAATACAAGATATATACACAAGAGAGAAAAACCCTAATTAATAAGTAATGTCCACAATAAATAAATATTTATAATAATTCCAATAATTATTATCGTCCAATACTGTTGGAATAGTTAAACGTAAACGCAATATCCCCCAATTTCTTCCCTAAATCGATTTTTCCCAATTTACGATCATTCAATTTTGAGATTCAGTTATCCTATTATAATATTCAAGAATGATGTTTTGTTTGGCTGAATATAAAATTAAAATTTCATTCGTTAGGTTGAAGTATATTCAAACTTGAAATTTCATTTATCATGTTCTCATTTTTGAAAAAAGTAAACACATTAAAAAAGTGTACGTATATCCTATTTTTTTCTTAATATTTTATACATTATTCTTAATTTTCACACTTTAACGAAACATGATGTTGTTTATGAGACGGAGGAAGTGTTAATTTACATGTCATTTCCCAAATTACACTTGTAAATCCACATGCCCTCTTAGGATGTGATTGATAGCATTGATGAGATATAATATACTCCTTCCGTCCCGCCGAAATGACTTGATTTCTTTTCGGCATGAGATTTAAGAAGAGAGTGTTTAATTCATAAAGTGATGCAGCGGCTGCAAGAATTAACAATAAACGAAACTAAAATACAAGAAGGTCACAATCCGTTGATTCTATGAATACTGGAGGCAACTCTCAACTTGAGGAAACCCTCGTTTTCTTATTCTCTAATATCAAATCCCCCACCCCAAACCTTAAGTCATTTCAGAGAATAAATACTAGGAACAAAAACCAAATCCTAAAAGGAACAAATTTCCTTCCCAAAAATAAAAGATACGAAAGTTGAATAATAATAATAATAATAATAATAATAATAAATCAACAAATAACTAAATCTTCTAGCCATGTCGAGACTTCATGGTAGAAAGACGATCAACTTCTCTAGAAACATAAACGCGATATCATCTCCATCATAAAGTGTGTTTGATAATTAGAATTTTGAATTTTTTATAAATATATTTAATATTAAATAAATATTTCAAGGAAATCAAGGTCATTAATTAATTTTTTTATAATTAATTTTTTTTAATTCACTAATTATTTCCTTTTTAGGAAACAAGGCCATTTCGATGGGACGACCCAAAAAGGAAAACAAGATCATTTCGACGGGACGGAGGGAGTATAATAGGATAAGAGAAAATTTATTATGACTCCTAAGATTAAAATAATCATTGAGGAGAGGTGTGATTAAAAACAAAAGAAAAATACTACCTCCATCCCATTATATTAGGTTTGTTTTTTTTTTTTTTGACTCTTCGGCACGTATTTTCACTGAAACCTAATGCGAGTTTTAAAATATAATTTGAAATATTCACTCATAGTATCTCGTAAAAGAGAGAATATTTTAAAATTATATTTTAAAACTCGCATTAGGTTTCGGTGGAAATGCGTGCCGAATTCGTGACCCCATTTCCTTATGGTCCGTTCCAAAATTCGTGACCCCTTTCCCTTTTGGGAAATAATTAAGGATAATTAGGTACACTTAGTTGTTCCCTTATTACACTTAACACTAATTTAAATCAATTTAAATATCCCCACCTATGCCACCACCCACCCCCATTAATTCACACACAATACACACATCACACAGACACAACCCGTCGGCTCTCCTCCCTCCTCACCCTCTCTGCCAGCATAATCGCCGCCGGCCGGCGCCCCTCCTCGGCGCCGCCTCACATACTCTCCTCTTCCTCTCTCTGTTTCTTCATCTTCCTCTCTCCCTCTCCCTCTCTTGTAAATGAGGAGGCGCCGTACGGATGAAGAAGATGGGCGGAGCTTGTCGGAGCCGCGATTGGAGATGAAGCTCAGGCATCGGGGTTCAGCGGAAAACAGGAGAAGGAAGGGTAAGCCGATTTTTGGTAGTTGAAGAAATTTTGGGATTTTAGGTTCAATTAGGGATTGGGGGAGAAAAAATCAGAGAAGAGGGAAGACGGTTCGAGGATTTGAGAAGAGGGTTTGAGGGATTTGAGGGAATTATTATGGTTATTCAAAGGCTGGAAATATGCTTGGGATTACTGAAGATTGTGGTTCAGTTCATGATCGATTTCGTCGACGCCGTTGGATTCGTGGTGAATCAAACTAGTAGAAAATGAAATATGGGCTCATTTTCCCCTCAAAAGGGCTTATGAAAGGGAGGGTTGTCTCACATATAAAGAGGTCTAGAGACCATCTCCAACCGATGTGGGACAACATTTTAACACACCCCCGCACGCGCAGCGTGGACAACCCAACGTCATCTGTTGACACGATATCGGGGGTCCATCATCAAATTGGAGTCTGCTCTGATACCATATTAGAAAATGGAATATTGAGCTCATTTTCCCCTCAAAAGGCCTTATGAAGGGGAGAGTTGGGTCTCACCATATAAAGAGGCTCTAGAAACCATCTTCAACGATATGGGATAACATTTCAACACAAACAAATTCTGCAATTATGATAAATTGGTTTGATTTCACAATTTTTTAAAGTATTGGCCGAAGTTTCCTTATTAAGTTTGCTGATTTCAATTCTTTGTTGATGTTAATTAGTTTCATTGATTAATAATAAATAAATAAATACTAATTAATAACAACTATATGTAATTTAATTAAATATAAAAAAATTAAGAAAAAAATAATTTTAAAATTTAATTCGAATATGTCTAAAATTTGTTAAGTTACATAAACAACACTCATTTCCCTAAACAACTTAAAACACTTAGACACTCCCGTCTTAAATCCCTTGCCCAAAAGAAAGATTCACGAATCTTGAAATAGAGGAGTAATATAATAGGATGGAGGTAGTTAGTACTTTTAGCCTAGACATAAATTTATCACGGACCTTTTAAAAGTATTATCTAAGATACCAAACAATCGGATTAAGCAATATAATTTTTGTTATCTTGATGTTATACTCTACCAAACAGGGCCTTATGTGACACAAGATTTTTCAAGATTCGTAAAATGTGACATGGAAATTATTTTACATTAACTAAATACTACTACTATTACGACATTACAAAAATAATGTTTAAACGTTGGGAGTATCATTTTTATTACTGTTACACAGGTCACTCTTCCGCACGGCAATGTTGAGTACCAAAATATTACAGTTCAAAAATTAGGACATTTCCGTAGTATAATAATAATAATAATAATATTGGCATCGTCATTTATGCAGCGTCTTGCTTGAATTCTTGTAACATAATTTTGGTTGTGGGTGCAAGTTTGATTTGATTCCAAATTTTGATGGAAAGATTAGTTAATAATAATAATAATAATATGATATGAACATAAATACTACCTCCATCCCGTTACATTAGTCATATTTCCGTTTTGGTCCGTCCCATTACATTAGTCACATTTCTAAATAAGAAAATATTTAACTTAGATTTCAGGGCCCAATTAGTACTTTTTGTACTTTTCATCCTAAATTTTGTACTTTTTCCACTAATTTTGTTTTTAAATTTGTACTTTTTACTTTTTGGTTGGGATGAAGGTAGTAAAAATTCGTGGTAGGGTTTGGGTGGGGTTAAAGGGGAATGATTGAGCCGTAACTTTTGTATATTGATGAAGTGAGCAAAAGAGATTCGAGGCCGTGCCCATTGACCATTAATTCTCACCCTCACGTGCGATGCGAACTTCATTTCTTCTCTTCTCTTAATTATTTTTATTTTATTACTCCCTCAGAGCCCATATAGATATATGAAGAGAAATGACAATTAGTTTTAAAAAAAATTGTGTAAAGTAGAAAAAATTAGATAAAATAGGGAGAAAGTAAGAAAAGTAAGTAGAAAATGAGAAAAATAGAAATAAAATGAGGGTGAATAAATAATTTTGATAATAGAATCTTTCTAAAGTAAGTAGAAAATGAAAAAAATAGAAATAAAATGAAGGTGAATAAATAATTTTGATAATAGAATCTTTCTATCATGAAAGTCATATATATATAGGGGACGTCTTAAACGAGTAATAACCATACACATGTATCTGGGACGGAGCTAGTAGTACCTACTTAACCCTTAATTGCTTTTCTTAATCGCCGACTAATGCCTATGTGTACAATGTACACTGTATTATTATGGCTATTACATCCAATCAAATCACGCCTTTCTGTACTCCATGATTTTTATATAATTTTTTTGTTAGTATAATAGTATGACCTTTCTCGTAATTAGGGGTACTTCATTGACAATTATTCCATGGAAAAATCACCGTTTTAACTTTTAAATGGTCTATACTTCAATAACAACTGTACATACTCTCGTTTGAGTCGTTTCCAAAAATCAAGCCTTTAATCGGTATATTTTATGATATAGATCAATTATAATAATAAATTTATAATTTCTCCGATCCACTATATTAGTCCAAATCTTTTCGGCACAATATTTTAGGAGAACTTATTTAAAGATTAAGTGAATGTATTGTTTAACATTTTAATACATATTTCATCTTTTCAAAATAGAACATTATAGTCTTATAAATTTATAAAAATATATTAATAATTGATCTTAAATAAAAAATTATATCAAAATTTTTAATTTAATATAAAAATTGTAAAAATCAAAAAAGAAACGAGAAATTACAAATTAGATACTCCCTCCGTGTTGTAGTATCCCGTAAAAGAAATAATACTTCAAAATTCATTTTAAAACTCGTCAACGATAAGCGTGGAAACGCGTGCCACACATGCCGAAAAAAGAAGATCACTAAATGGAGGACGGAGATAATACATTTCTTTTTAAAATTCGTACATTTATAAAATAAAAAATAAAATAAAAATTGTGAATCGAGGGAGTATTATATTAGGGTCTATATTAGGAGTAATGGTTCAGGTCGGTTAATAAATGAGAGAAATCGAGCTAATAATAAGGCCGTCCCCTCTCATATTGAATACGGAGTATATATTTGTACTCCGTATATTGTAGATAAATATATAATGTACAACTTGCACAGTAGTAGATATTATAATTCATGACACGAATCTCAGGGGAAGAAATAATTATTATTCATCAATTTCTGCAAAATAATAAATGGTGGTGCGGTAAAACGCGAATATGAGAACTAACCTCGGCAAAAGTTAGTTATAGTTGAATGCTTAAACAAATGATCAGTTATTAAAATAATCAATCACTAATAAAGTAATAAAATTAAAATAAAAAAAAATACTAGTACTAACATTCAATGATTAAGAAAGATTAACCCCAATCAATCAATGACAAAGATGTAATCCTATCTTTTAATAGATTCCAAAATCCCCACATTTCTTCCTTATATAATCCCTCCCCCCCCCCAAATCCCCTCCGCTCTCCACCACCACCGCCCACCCCCGCATATATACATACAACTTCTGTATATATCTATCAATACATATCACCTCTGCAAAAACCTGCAAAAAAGAAGCCTAGCCCTCTGTTTACCTTTCCTACTCTGCGCTTGTTGACTCTCTCTCTCTCTCTCTCTCTGCAAATTGCATATTTCTACGTACTTTACCTTTCCATCACACACAGTACACACACACCAACAATTTTTTTCTTCCAAAAAACAGGAAAAACACACACACACACACACACACACGCACTAAATCATGCTGGAGACGGTGAAGTACCTGATCGGCACCGCCGGAGCGAGCGGCTTCAGCAGCAAGTCCACCGCCGAGCAAGTCACCGACCTCTGCCCCGGTCTCCGCCGCATCACCGCCATAATCACCGGTAAAATTAAAACGCCGCCGAAGCTGCGAATCTAAATTTTTAACATTTTCTTCGATTTTTTGTTTTTTTTTTGTTTTGTAACAAATACATATTCCGGCGGCGTTGCGCAGGAGCGACGTCTGGCATCGGAGCGGAGACGGCTCGGGTGCTGGCGAAGCGCGGCGCACGGCTGGTGCTGCCGGCGCGCCGGCTGAAAGCAGCCGAGGACACGAAGGCGCGCATACTAGCCGAGTTTCCCGGCTCCGAAATCATAGTTATGTGGCTCGATCTCAGCAAGCTCGGCTCCGTGCGGAGATTCGTAGCCGAGTTCGAATCGCTCGATTTGCCTCTCAATCTTCTCATGTAATTAATTTCTCTAATCTTCCATTAATACGTTATATTTTTTTTAATTAATAGTAGTAGTACTTAATACATAACCTTTCCTTGTTCTTTTTTAATCTAATTTTTTTAGAAATAATGCGGGGAAATTCTCGTACGATCACGGTGTTTCCGAGGATGGAATCGAGATGACTTTCGCCACCAACTATTTAGGTAATTACGTAATTTACATTTATAAGCTCTTCTATTATATCTAAGCCTTTAAATTTAAAAAAAAAAAAAAGAAAAAAAAAGAAAGAAGTTGTAATAAAAATGTTTTCAAAATAATAATAGTAATAATAATATTAAAATAAACACCTAACACATTATGCGAAAGTACAACATGGGGATGTGGACATTATTATTTTCTCTTTTTCTTTTTTTTCTTCTTCTAACTGATTATGCGTAATGATTTGATTTTTTGATTAACAATTAGGTCACTTCTTATTAACGAAGCTGCTGCTGAAGAAAATGATTGAGACGGCGAAAACTAGCGGCGTGCAAGGAAGAATAGTTAACGTGTCTTCGAGTATTCATAGTTGGTTTTCTGGTGATTTCATCCATTATCTTGCCTTAATTACCAACAATAAAAGGTCAGTTTTTTTCAATTTCCGTTACTATTATCCTTAATTTATTAAAATAAATTACGTTTTTTTAATGATGATATGTTAATTAAAATGATAATCCTTGCTCGTTTTTTTTTTAATTAATTAATTTTCTCCAACAGTTTCTGTCTCACACATGCATTCCGTAATTATTAGATCGTTGTTTATTTGAGTAGATATCGGTGGCTTCAGATTTATGATGAACACTTAAACATGTGTATCTACTAATTTTTTTAGAAATTAACATAAAGAATCTCGGATTGGATTCGCCTTCTTGCATAGGATGGTTTTCATATTTAATTTTGGTGTTTTTAGCCTTCTAGAATAATATGCAGAAAATATGTTGGTAATAGAAGTACTTTTTTTGGGTACAAATCACATAAATGGCAGTGTGAAAATAGAAATACATAACCTAAAGTGTCGTATTATTCGTGTTTGTTAAGTAGTAGTATGTTTTACACCAACAAGTTTGGTATAAATTTAGTATCATAAATAATATTTTTATTCAATTCTTATTCTTTTTTTTACTTGACTTTTATTTATTTATTTATTTTTCGCTTTTTATGTAATATTATAATTTATTCTAATATTAGTACTAATTAATATTTTTATTACATTACATATTTAGAATACTTAATAAACAACGTATTCGATTTAATGGAATTAATGCAGTATACTACTTCAACTTTTGTTTAAAACTCGTGTCAATTTTGGGAATTGAGAGAGTATTATTATTGAAATTGAAATTAGTAGCGCTTGTTTTAGTAAAGAAGTCAAACTAAACTTTTTTTCCGTATATATTCGAATGAATGGAATTTGCATTATTACCGCATGCATTGATAATTTATGGTGTGAAGAAGAATCCTAGGATCGAGGAGATACTATACTGCCATAAGTGATAAAGTGAAATAAATTTTGAGCCCTCCATTTCACTCAATTAGACACATTTCCTTTTGGGACTTTCTGACACGTTTTTTCGCGTTTCTTGATAATGGGTTTTAAAATAGATTTTTGAAGATTTCTTTCTTTTACGGGATACTACGATAGTCATAGTATCCCGTAAAAACAAGAAATCTTCAAAAATTCATTTTAAAACTCATCATCAAGAAGCGTGGAAAAACGTGCCAAAAAGTCCCAAAATCAAATGTGTCTAATTGAGTGAAATGGAGGGAGTAATAGGTTTGACTTTATTCTGATATAATTTATGTCGGTCTCTATTTATTTACTAATTTATTTGATTTTTTCCAATGATAGTGAATACGACGCTACACGTGCATATGCTCTCTCGAAGCTGGCTAACGTTTTGCATACCAAGGAGCTTGCCACCAGACTCGGGGCAAGTTTTATTTTATTTCTTCTTAATTATATGGAGTATTTAATTATTGGTAAAAGAAAAAAAAAAAAGGTGGTTTTTGTTGTTTTCTCAAAATTTTCTCATGCAAATGCAACATAGATTTTCTAATAATTACAAGGTGAATTATTAATTGTTGCAGGAAATGGATGCCAACGTGACGGCAAATTGTGTTCATCCTGGCATCGTGAGAACTAGACTCACTAGAGATCGTGAAGGCCTAATTCAAGGTCTAATATTTTCTTTTATTTTAATAATTCTATTCTATTATGCAAATTTATTTATAGAGGAAATTTCTTTTTTGTTTTGGGTGCAGATTTGGTTTTCTTTTTGACTTCCAAACTTCTCAAGACTATACCCCAGGTAATTAACCGATTTGGGTCCTTGAAAATATATGTTTCATGTCTATATATGTGACTACACACTATACTCAAATTAATTTTAGGGTCACAGAAGATTTTAAATTCAAATTTGTAATTCAATAGCATATCTGTAATTTTATTGGTGTATGATTGTTTTTGGATTCGATCTTGCCCAGTAAGATATGTCAAAATCTGTAAGATGGTGGGTCAGGATCTAATCCAAACAAAATCATACAACAATAAAATTGCAATTATGCCATATGATACGAGTTCAGATTCCGAATCTTGACCCGCAATCATGTGTGAGACTATCTTAAAACAGGTCAGGATTTGATCCAAACAATAATAAAATTACAATTATGCCCTTAGATACGGGGTTCAGATTCGGATCTCGACCCGTTTTGACATGTATATAGGTGGAAATAGATGATTTAATATAGAATTAATTCTTGCAGGCAGCTGCGACATCTTGCTATGTAGCAACAAATCCAAGGTTGGAAAATGTAAATGGGAAATATTTTTCAGATTGCAATGAAGCTTCCACATCTAAACTAGGATCGAGTTCTGCAGAAGCTGCGAGGTTATGGGCAGCCTCCGAAATGATGGTCTCCACAGACGTAAATGATGTAGTCTTTGATCGAATTAATTAATTGATTTTTATAGCACCTTCATATCATAGCTAGTTAGAATATATGTTAGGAAATTAAACAAAATTGTGAAAATAATATGATAGGAAGAATGTATAAATGATTAGTGGAGTAAAAAAGTCTTATTAGTAGTGCGTTTGTGTGAATAGTTATGATGAATATTTATGTGTTTTGCAGCGAGTTAGTTTTTATTTTATTTTATTTTTTTACAAAATTATGTTAGTAATGTGTTGAGTTTTTGAAGTGGTTAAATTTGATGAGATTATTTATATTTTGGTAAGGGGCACCCCTCCTATCAGTTCAGTCTAGCTTATGGAGCAGCCGAATCTTAATAGACAATTTTATTCATAATGATTGACACTTTTAAAATTATCATAGAAATTGACACTTTTATTCACGATAACGGACAATTTTACGAAAAATAAGAAAATGATGAATATTTTATCTTTTGGACTTTAGATATGCTTTTATTATTACATGTACATAAGATTTGTATAAATAACCACAAATTAAATCATTATAATACCAATTTGATAAAATTGAATATTTCAATTATAAAAGAACTTTTATTCCAATCAATGGGCACTCTTTTGTTCACAACAATTGTCACTCTTATAAAAAAAACAAATGAGAATAATGATTTTTATTTTTATTTTTTTATATTGTGAATGGTAGAAAATGCTCTCATCACGCATCAGGTATAGTATAAATAACCATTATTTATATAAATAATCATAATATCAAATCATTATAATACCAAGTTGAAAGGAAAATTTTGATTATCATAAAAACTGACATTTTTATTCAAACAAGTTGCATTTTTATTCACGACAATTGACAATTTTACATTTTTTAAATAAAGATCCGGCCGCACCATGCGACCGTCCTCACACTAAGTTTTTGTCTTTTGGTAATTTACATGTATAAATCCATGCCATGTTGTATTGTGTAAAATGCTAAGTAAACAATCGTATTGGTATTCTAACAATTTCACTGGACCAATCTTTTTCATTTATATCAATTTGATGAACTAGGGAAGTTGATAGCACTAAATAAATAGTTATTTGTTTCAAACGAAAATCCGACCATTAAAGAGATTATTGGGAAAGTATGAGCGACTTGTAATAATATATATAAAATTAGAAACTAATAATAATAATTGTTATTTTTTTTATTATATACGGTGGAAAAATATTTCAAAAACTAGCAAGCGTGCGACTACTATATTATTATAGTCCAAGGTCAAAATAATATCAACAATCCTTATAATAATGTAGCAATTACTATTATTCTCTCACATAAGATTCTCTAACTATATGAGAAGTTATATAAGATAGTTAATAATATAATTATTATTTTTAGGGGAATCCATAACATGGTCTTTGTTGACCAGCATGTGGGTGTTAAAATTTTCTTAAGTATCTTTGAGTGTTGATATGTATATATTAAAACGGGGCCTACTAACATGCATTATAATTAAATTCAAGCAATGGTTGAATATATATTTACTATAACACACTGTAAGATTAAGTTAATTAAATTACGCAGAGATTTGTACTATAACACACTATAGTTACTAAAATCTAATGGTAATTGGCATAGTCATAGTGAGGTTAATATGTTCGAAATGTCCGTAGTAAAAGGTCTCGTGGTCGAGTTTTCTGTAATAAATTTTAGTTAATGTTTAAAAAAAAATCTAATACTGATTATAACTTATTAAAAAATTCCATATAGTTAGCTAGGAATAATCACCAATTTGTAATGTAGATATTGCACTTTAATCTCTTCTATTTTTTTTATAACCAAAAAACAAAAAAGCAAAGTGAAGACTTTGGACACTAAGAGTTCTCACCTCCAGTTTCTATACATTTTTTATACAGTAATAATCATGACCCCACCTCATGGAAAATGATAATTGTACTCTTCATAATTCCCTTTTTTTGTTATTGGGTCAAACGAGAATTTCTAATTAAAAAGTTCGTCTGGTTTAATATGAGCGTATAGTTATTGTCATAAAAAATAAAAGGACAAATATAAGAAACGTATATTTTGTATATTTGATGATTATATGTACAATCTAACAAGAAAATATGTCTACAAACACGCAAGACGAGCATATCTAATACTAGTATTGATGTATAACAATATTCAAGAACTAATAAAATTGTAGTAGTAACATCTTGGAGCCCAAAAATCACTTAAGCTCACAAAACTCAAACATCTATAACTAGAGACTCTCCATTTATGTGTATCCTAATTGATCAGAAATCTAATGTATATATTTTGTAATGTGAATAGGTAGCGGTAATTGGGTCGTAGCAAGGGTAAGAGAACCCAAGGAACCAGACGAAGTTAGTCGACTAAGGAGGAGGAGACTCTACTTGCATCTATGAAAGAGTTAAAAGACAACATTTTCGGACTGGTTACCTAAATAAGCTGAAGATGCTTTCAAGAAACACATTCCTGGAACCGACCTACGAGGAAATCCGCATCAAATCTTAAGTTGAGCATATGGAAGAAGAATCATAACTCTTTGGCCGAGATATTGAATCGAAGTGGAGTTCGATTCAATTTGGATGGGACATTCAAGATTGACTGCGATAACGAACAATGGAGGAGGAGGATAATAATAATAATAATAACTACTTACACGGAACAATTCTACTGCCACAAAGAAATGACTAATACACTTGGAAGTTGGAAAAATGTCAATCCTCACTAGAATTGCTCTCAGCCTCCTAGTCAAAGTCCTCACCACTCACCTCAATTTCTTCATCATCACTTTCTTCTTCATCTTCTCCTTCTCCTCCAACATCTTCCGCACTATCAGCTACATTATCAAGATGAGACAAGACATCCAAAGCTTTACTTCGATAAATCAAACCTGTCCTCATGAGATAGTAAACTTTATCTCTATGTTGCGCAAGGGGATGTGGATCGACCAGCTTACCCCTTTGATAACCTTCTCTCAATGCGACGCTCGCGGTCTTGCATTTCAGAGAGAGGTAAAATATCCCCGGATAGCGTGTAAATACCCGAGTAAACCTATGGGGAAGATTAAATTCCTCCCTCAAGCATCTCAAGTAATTTCTCCGGGTCTTCTTGTATATAGTCAATCTTAAGAATTCATGGAGCACCCCGACTACCCTTTTCTCAATGATATCACTATTCGGGTCGATTCCTCTTGAATCTTCATAAGGAGAGATGTAAGACAACTTTTGAAACTGATCTATCCATGCTTGCACCTTCTTTTAACCCCTTGGAGAGCTCGTTGGGAACTCTAATGCAGCCTTCCCTCTCTTGAATGCTCTGTAACCCAAAACCCAATTGTCGCCATTGATGCTCTCTTTTATACTCTTCTCGTTCATCTTCTGCAACTAAGAAACAGAAAACTCCTCCCTCCATTGGAGGAGCTTCAAGCAGTTCGTTCCACTGGTTCCCTTCACCACCCGAAAATGATCTGGATACTTTCTGATTAAGTTTCTGTCGAAATCATCAGGCAACCCTAAGTCCCATTTTAATGGACGTAAGGATTGCATAGGCAGCTGCATGAACACATAAACCATAAAGCCATGTAAAAAAACACAGAGAAGGTAAAAATCTCTTATTGAGAATGTACAATTTGAGATGAATACCAAAATCAAAGATAATCTACACTAGAAACAACAATTTGGAACCAGTTCATAAAAAAATAAAAAATCATTCTTAAAACATCAAATTAACCGTTATATTCCAACTGTCAAACACATTTTCATTTTCTTCACATTCAAACCAAAACACACATTCATCGAAAATTATCCAAATTAACACCAATTTGGTACCAGTTTATCAAACACATCTATTCTTGAAAACGTCTAATAATCAGAAATATCATTTAGCTCAATACACTCTCCTCCAAAATGATCAGAAATAAAACCAAACAAGATTCAACGCCAAGACCATATATTACCAAAAAAGAGGTAAGTTGTTTACCATTTAACTGCGGGTCATCATTAGAACCCTGCATAGCCTCTCCACAATTTCACCTTCGCACTGCTCGTACACTTCCATCTCCTTCTGATGCATCATTGTTCCCAGCTCAGTCAGCTTGAAACATGGCAAAGAGGTGTATTTAGGATGAGGATACTCCTCGAACAACGTGGGGTACCTCCGCATAAAGCACATAGTGGGAATGGTGAGACCCAGCAGCTTTTGAGAATCGAGGAGTGATTCAAATACCCGGTGGGAGAGCGGATTATGGCGTTTTTGACGAGGCAAGCAGCTTTAATATCAGTTTGGACGTCGACGATGTGGTCCAGAGATCGGTTTTTGACCCATTTCAGCCATACTTTGGCGATTGTGCGGCAGTGCCGAAGATTATGGAGCGGGAATGAAGCAAGAGCTTTATACTTGGAGTTCATCACAATTTGAGGCGTAGCATTGGTGATCCACCTAACTACGTTGCATCCGGCTGAAATCAAATCAATTTTTCTGTTGACAAACAACTGACCTTAAATGGAGGAGGAAGGACAACTATACCGTGCGCGTGAGTGACATAAACATTTGATACAGGGCAATCAGCTCCGCAAGGAAGGCGGCAGGTTGGAATTTTTAGATTTTTTAAATATTTAATGTCAAAATAATTTTCTTTTCTTTTTTTCAGCACCACTATCATCTGGGCTTTGTCAAAAGGTCTAAATGTTAATATCCTATATCGAAGATATGCCTTATACTTGAAGATATGCTGAAAAAAATCTGCTAGATCAAAATCAAAAGCAAAATCTGCTAAAGATATGTTGTTACAAGACCACAAATCAAAGACTAAGCACTTACATTGGGTGGAATGCAATGGCATTCACAGGGTACACGATATCTCTTCCTGCTTCAGTTTTCCTATGCACTTAAATGCATACCTGCAGATGAGAAAATCAACAAGTTATGAAATAGTCAGATTCTGCAATTATTTCGTCCCTCAGAAAAGCTTATTACAAGCTTCCCAGATAAAACATTGTCATAACAGACTTTCAAAATTTGCCTTTACAGAAGACTCGAGCAAATTTGTAATCATTTCTATTACTGTAAAGATTTAGGCAAAACAATACAAGGCATGTTATCAGGAAGGTTTTTTCTACTTCTACATCCTCCCATATGACTGACATGAGGCATTTGAATCCCTACTGTACGTTCAGATTCCTGCACTTTAGCAGATCCATTTTTTATTTCCTTTTCCATTCTATGTCCGGAATAAGCATCCAGGTTATAATACCCGCACATAATAGAGCCAGAGTTAGTCATGCACCAGAAACGAGTAATGAAGCTGCGAACACCCATACTTAAATGACTGAGCAGAGGATACAAAGCAGTGCATAAAGCAAAGTCAAGAGTTACGAACAAACAAATTTCATTGAAAGTCACAACCAAAGCATACACATATTTAAAGTAACACAAAGATGAATAAGATAATGTAATGTCCCGTAATTTCCTAACTATCATCAGAAGTTTAATTACGCTACCAAAAGAATTATTAGCTTTTAGAGATCCAATTCCTTTTCTAATCATGGTAATTTCCGAAAAAGAAGTTCTCGAGTAAGAATCAAGTAGCAACTTGATACTAATCGTTTTTCGTTAGTTAGTTATTAATCGATTAAAGGTTCAATTGAATTAATTGACCAAGTACATTTTTTAAGTTTCGATTATTTTTCTTAGCTAAGAAAAATAAACTCGAATACCTCGACTAATTATTCGTGAGTATATATGATAGTTAACGGGCCAAGCCCGCTCTCTTGTTGGGCCAATCCCATTACACATTTAATAATTGGAGCAAGCCCAATTAGTCGAAGAAATTAGAAAGCTAGAGAGATATATATATATATATACACATATATGATGAGGATTAATAATAATAATTTATCTATACTAGATTGAATGCTACATTATGTTTATAGAGAGTAACAAGTTCATAAAAGGGATGAGTAGACACTGCTACGCAACTCACCATACGCACAACTCCCTATCCTATTAAACAAATACTACATTGCATAACTAGATCATTAAATAATTAAAGTACATGCCATGTATGCCATGTATTATCCAAAAGCAGTTAGGAAATAACTATATCCCAATCCATCAACTCAAATTAGGAAGCTAATTTAGTTTTACCCATTAGATAATGGATGGTGTTACATTGGATGGAATCACACGGCTCCTTTAATCTAATCAAAAGGAAAAGTGAAACCATCTTATCAACTCCATAACATCAACTGTACTAAGCAGCCCCTTGCAGCCTAGAAAATCTGCAAAGAAAAGGAAGGAAATCAGCCTCAATTGAAGAGAAAGAAGGGGGAGATTATTGCCCAACATATAAACCTTAGTATTAACCAAGAACTAGTTATAAGGCTGCACTTTACCTTGTTTAAATACCCCCATCACAGCAGCCCTTTCATCTCTCAACACTTCACCAATATTCAAGCAAATAGAGAGAGGGAGGATCTAAGGAGAAAGGAGAAGGAAGAGTGAAGAGTAGCTAGCCACAACAGCCCCTCTTCTTCAAGGTATTTCAGCCAACACCTCTCTCTAAAACCAAGCATGCTCACACTCTTAGTTCTTTAGATTAAAAACAATCAACCATTAAACAACAACAACATTCTACTCTTAAGCATGCTACCACCCTCAATCATAAGATCAGCAAAGCATGATTAGATTCTTAATAACAGTCACCAAGCCTAAACCAGCTAAAAACAGAAAGAAAATCAGCATGCTACCTCAGCCATTCATGGAAGCCACTTTCTACAGTAAGTTATAACACACATACTTTAGAACTTCGAGCATTTCAACTCTTTCAACCAATGAATAAGGAAACAAAAACGCAACATAAGAAAGAATGAAAAGTTAAAATAAAACCGAACCTCCGTCGCGGCGCGAGGCCCCGACGGGTGAAGAAGTTGGCCGGAGAAGAAGCGAGCAGCGGCGAGCGGCGTCTCGTCGTCTCCTCACCGAGCCTGCATACAGAGTTAGAGGAGGTAGAATCAGTGATTAAACAAAACACATAATCAAAACCTAAATATGAATCAAACCTAATTAGCTTGAATCAACTCATTGTCTATTAATCGAATAAAATTAAGGAGTCAGGACAAATGTCCCCTGATTCGAAGAATCAGGGATTTTGATTTAGGATCGAAAATCCTAGATAGAGAGAGAGAGTCGAATTCGCCGTAGAAGCCGCAGGAGTTGCGCGGACCCGCAGTGGTCGCCGACAGGCGCCAAGCTCGCTGGATTCCGGGCTGAGGTCGCCCGATAACAGCACCAGCGGCGGCACCGACTCACCGCGTCGAAGGGAACCCCAACCGAAGAAGAAGCCCCGCCGGAAATCGGCAGAGGAGAATCGGAGAAGCTCTGCCCTATTTCAAATTCAGGGCTTTAATTTTGAGAAATCGATTCCAAAGAGAGAGGGGGAGAGAGCAGGACGACAGCAGCATGAAGGGCGACAGCCGACGGCGACACTCGAGCCGCCGGCGGCCGGAAAATCGAGAGGTGGAGAGAAGAAATCGCAGAGAGGAGCAACGAAGAAGGACGAGAGTGAAGAAGAAAAAAAAAAAAAAAACGGGGGCTTATGTTTATTTTCCTTTTTCTTTCTTTTTATTTTATTATTATTATTATTTTATTTTTAGTCACCGGGCCGGGTCGGGTCAAACCACGGGTTCGGGCCGGGCCTTTTGAAACGGGCCGCGTTCCTGGGCTAGCATGAACTGGGCCAAATTCCGGCCGGGCCGGGATTTACTTTAATCGGGGCCAGAGTTATTTAATTAATTTACTAGCCCGATTCTTAACTAATTATGGATCGAGACGCCACTAATTAAATCATACATTACCGAATTTATATTTCGATAATTCGTTAGAATTATTTCGTGATTAAAAGAATTAACTTAAGATAAGTTATCTTAATTATCCAAGGTTTAATAAGTTAGATTAATTGATTAAGATAATCAATTATACAATTACAATTAGTAAAATTATAATTTGTAAGAGAATTATTTCCTAAATTAACTTATAGTGATAAGTTAAATGAATTAGGAATTGTTATTAAGCTAATTGATTATTGAGAAGCTTCTCGATTAATTAATTCTACGCTAACAATAAATCAATTGTTGATTTATTTAGAAACACTCCTTATAAACCGTTCATATAACGGAATTTATAACTCGATAAAGATAACAGTAACCACGTTACTGAAATTAGAATAACCTCCAACTAGACCAATAAACTACGATCTTAGATAAAGATTTTATTCGTTAGAATACGAACCTTATCTCGATTTTTCAATCGAAGGTTGCGTGAAGGAGGGTCAGTAACGGAGACGGAGATCGTCTAGTAGCAGTCAAGAAAAGCAAACAAGGTGGGCTTTCTATAAAATAAAAAGCATGTTTTATTAGATGTTAGCTCTTTTATAATTGTCATGCCATAAATGTTTTCAGTTTTGTATGATGCCTATCTGTTGAATGGCGAAATGCCAATTTAAGAATCGAATTCGGGTCCTTGTGTGATTAGAAGTCATACTTGGACTAGTGTACACATTGGTCGTGTCACTCAGCGTGGTGACCGATCGCGTGACCGAGTGAGGTGGCCAACTCCTCGGGCATAACAAGTTCAGATATGGTAGATTACACAAGAAGAGACTGATCAGTCGCCTTTAAGAATGTAAATGTTTTTGTGAACATAGGCATTTCAAAGAAAAACCCTATGATTCACCAAATGATGGCTTGACAATAAACAAATGATTTTGGGCATGTGTCCACTGAGTACTTCGTACTCACGCCCTGTACATAATTTCCAATGTGCAGGTTGAGCTATTGTCAAGGCGAAGTGACCGGCGAGGATTTTGTCAAGAATAAATTAGAAGTAATCACTCTTGGTAGCATGTGTCCTCATACATATGTTTGAACACTTTTCCGCTGCGTACACTCTTAAATTCTCCTTCGACTTGGTTGTACTAAGTCAAAAAAATTTGACATTTATTCCCATGAAAAACCATCGACAATGCTGTCTCTATTATATGAAGTCTTATTTCTCAAGTTATGGAGCCAATTCGTTTGTTAATCCTTCATTCTTTCCAAATTTACTTTATATTACCCATAGTCACGGTTTATACGAAACTGAGCTATCGATTAGCAAAGTGCGGTCGTGACAGATAACATCCCTAAAAACTTCCTGAGGGACATAAAATCACCACAAAATAGATATGACACATACAATTTAAGCAGGCTATTAATATAGATCCCACTTTTAGAGCTTCAAAAATGAAAGAGAGAGAGAGAGCAGCCTATTAAATGCTAGAATTGTTGTATATGCTTCTGATTACAAAACAAGAAAACAACACAGAAATTACATGTCAGGAGTCCTGTTCGAGTCTTGAAATATTATCCCAAGGTGTGGAGCAGATAAGTTATGTTACGCGAACAATGAAATAGAGTCAGGCTATCAGGTTTAGTAATCTTGGGTAGCAAACGCCATATGTGCTAGGATTATTTATACTATCCACATTCATCTCTTGTACCAAAAGCAGCCTAAGGAAGAGAATAGGAACAGAAGATTAGATAAGAGGAACTAAGTGAACCATGTCCTCTAGTAAAAATTTCACCCCTACTTCCTTTCAAATACAAAAGGAAAACCAGTAAAAGGAAACGAAAGCAAAAAGAAAAGACGAAGAAAATTGCAGAATCATCATCACCATTCCTACGACCCATAGCAAACTCATCACTAAATAGCAAAGGAAAGGAGAAGGAAGAGCTACATTCCTTAATCCCTAACCCGTAATTCTCCCTTCCATTTTCTTATATAGCAACCAAACACAAATAAAGCAGCATAATCCTGTACTACAATACTTCAAACACTTTGATAATGTTAAAGCCTACTCAAATGAAACATGCTCTACTTTTTGCAAGTTTCTAAATCATATACTCCGTAATACACTCACATACAAGATTTTATAATAAAAATAAATAAATAAATAAAGTAGGAAAAGAGGGGGAGGGTTACTCGAACCCATTTCTCTGCCGGCAGCTGCAGCCAAGGGAAAGGAACCGAAAGGAGACCCATGCCCGGGAATTGGAGGACTGCGGCGGCTGGCTTCGGACGAGAGAGAGAGGAAGACAATAGGTTCGGAGCCCTCTGTTCCGACTGTTGCCGGCGGCGCGGTCGGACTTGCAGACTGGAGGCGCCGGGGATGTCGACGGCGACGGCGGAATTGAGCGAGAGAGAGATATTCTGTTTTTTTTTTTTTTTGTTTATATTTAATTTGGGTTTGGGTCTTTTTAGTTATCTTTAATCCTATTGGGCTGGGTTTTTATTTTCATTATTTTCAGTTTGGGCCGGAACTTATTCCATTCACCTTGGGCTCATTAGTAAAATAGTGCGGACAATTTTAAACATAGCCCCCATTCTACTCGTTATAGCCCACATATTTAAAGTAATAAAAGAAATATTACTGAATTTACTGTTTTATCCTTTAATCTTAACTGAGTTTCCTCTGTATCGGCGAATAGAAACTAAACGTCAACTTCTCATCTTCTCATCATTAAATTTATTTGCATTGGTGAACAGAAAACTACATATCCAGATTTCAATTATATTCAAAAACAATTTGTGATTTTCCTTTTATTTATCACTCCAGCCATATAACTTACGAAATGATTATTGCTTGTGCTGATTTTCAAAAGCATTCTTCAATCTGTAGCTGCAATTAATGTCTCTCCCAATCCTTCCATCGACAACCAAATTCCAGACTGCTCCGTTGCTGCCATTAATCGCTTATTTCCAACAGTGGCTAGGGTTCCGGTGC
Source organism: Mentha longifolia (assembly GCA_001642375.2). Lineage (NCBI taxonomy): Eukaryota > Viridiplantae > Streptophyta > Magnoliopsida > Lamiales > Lamiaceae > Mentha > Mentha longifolia. The sequence goes on from CM038113.1 coordinate 27,246,938, forward strand.
CATACCTCGTCCGGGTCGTCGCAAGCTTCCTCTTCCACCATGACATTGAGCGCTACCGCTCCCTTCCACCAACGTCCTTCTTTCAACGTTGGGGCTATATCATTTCGCTAAAAAAAAAAAAAGACAGTTGGGGGCTACAAGGGCGTAATAGTAATTTTAATAATATTTTAATTATTTATTTAAATAAGGGGGCTATAGGGAGTAAAATGGGGGCTATGTTTAAAATCACCCAATAGTGCAGATTGTTGTGCTACAAATTGGCTAGTTTTTTAATTCTTTTTGGAAATTAAAATTATTAATTTCTTTGGACTCCTAATCTAAACCCAGATGAATACTTCGTTTACGCTGAGACACATTAATTAATTAGTTAGTTAAAAATAGATTGTATGAGATTGGAGTGTCAATTATTATTGCGAATTGTGAAATATGGGAGGTTGGAGTCTTCTTCTTTGGAATGCTTTTTATATAATGGGCCCTCTATTGCTTCGTTAAACGTCATAATTTATCGAGTCTTAGGATTAGTCTAAATGAAGAAATAAAATTCTCTTTTGGACTAGTCAATTTTAGCTGAAGTTTGGAGATACATTTGATTGTTCGGGTGTTCAAAAATTACCGGAAGGGCTGGAGCATGTAACGCCCTGACCCCCAGGGCATGTAAAAATGTGCCTCAGAAATTGGGTCGCTACGGGTGGAACACTAGGAATCCTATAAACTGTGAGTGAGCATCTCTTTAGAATCAAAGAAAGTGGTTAATCGAAAAAGAGGGTTAGATGAATGAATAATATATTCAACTAAGGAGGATGATGGGAATGTTGTCCAATAAGAAAAGAGAGGCTTTTTATTTAAGTACATTCTAACATGAGGGTTCTTGTTACAAGACATGAGCTCATGATTACATAACTTAAACAAAAATTTATGATCAACAAGGCTTATTAAATATTCACATAACAGCGAAAACATAGTTGTGACGCGTGTGTGAAGACACACATCACGGGGCTACAACCGTAACATCCCTCGCCTCGGCCCGCCTCTCTTCACCTCTTGTTTCCCATTCACCTGCACGTTTAGAAATACGCACAGGGGTAAGTACATTGATTGTACTTAGTGTGCTCGCCCCAAAATCAATGCCACTTAGGGCTATATCAAATAGACTTGCCTTTTCGTTGCAAACTTGGGGATTTTATGAAAGAACCCGAGATGCCTTTAAAATATTCTTTTCATGCTCTTACAATTCTACATGCTCATGCATCATCATGGTCCAGACATACATCATATGGATATACCAGTTTACCAAATAGCATTGTGCTGAGAGATTGGCCAGCCCCTTGAACACCTTACCGTTCTTCGTGTGCACACCCGTTGATACCTTCATCAGCGGGCCGATATCGTTCATCTGCAGTAAACTGTTTTTCATGATAAAACTTGGCAAGTCTAACTTTCATTGATTGGGCATTATTTCTCTAGTTATTTATTAGATATTTTGGTAGAATTTGATGTCATTGCGAGTGATAATACCTTGATTTTGGATTAATTGTGAAATAATGTATTTTTGTAGGAGAATGATGATTTTTGGGCGATTTTGGAGCTATTTCAAAAGAGGTTTTGAAGCTGGAACTGAAGTAAAGAAGAAACGGTCTGCTGAAAGTTCAGGCGGCGTGCCCATACCACCTGTGAAGTACTGCAGCTGAGCGAAAATAAAGGATTTTTAGATTTTCAAGTTCTAGAAGGCCTTTAATTAATTCCACACGGGATTAATTAATATATTAGTGATTTTTAGGAGTTTATTTAGTTGATGGACTATTTAGATATTATTAGATATAATTTATTTATTCCTTTCCTAGATAGATTAGGTTTAGAGATTTATTTCCTTATTTTAAGGAGATTTCCTAGCTATATATATATTAGTCATTAGATTAATTAAGGAGGACTTACGTGATTTTAAAGGAGCAGCGGCTGGGAGCAAGACTCATGCCATTCTTCTTCTTTCTTTTCTTCTTCATTTTATTTTATTTTTGCTATTAATTTGTTTATGATTTCTAGCAATTTATTTATTCCGGCAAAGGCAGTGAAGCCTTGGCAAGATTATTTTGTGAGATCTAATATGTTTACATACTTTAATCTATATGCTTGTATCTGTTATTCTCCGTATTTATTTTTATGAATTGTTGTTGCTAGGTAGTGCGCAATATTTAGTGGTTTGGAATTAATTTATAGCCAATTGAATCGGCCATACGTAATCGTGGTTAGATTTAATTAGTGGTAAATTGACTTGTTTATGTCAAGGGAATAATAGTCTGAATTTGATAATCCTGTGTCAGAGTTTATCAGTTTTGAATCGGGTTTCTCTAGTTTTTAATGCTGTCGACTCATTAAATCTATAAAGCGTCTCTTACGGTTGTCAGTCGATTAGGGAAAGAACTGGTGAAGCGTCTTCCTAGTTATCGAGAATTTATGGAGAAATAAGATCGCGTCAGAAGCGTCTTCGGCGGTCATAACTGATTTGTTTGCATTAAATTAGAGTCATCTTTGCATCGATGATCATAATAATTGAGCTAGGGCTGAACTTGTCTGCTGCCGGAATCATCTTTTAATTTGTTTGAACTAAAATTCAAGTTGTCTTTTACTTATTTGTTTATTTATTTTCTTATTTATTTTCGTAGTTAGGTTATTAAAAATTCATATTTTGGCAGTTGGAAATTTAGAAGAAAATCTTGCCGATCCTTTGGGAGACGATCTTGCTTACCACTGTCTGAGCACTTGGGCATACCGACCGAAAGTCGGAATTATTTTTGGTGTAAAACGACGCATCATTCATAATAATCATTCATGCAATGAGGATCGAGGCAGCACATCATTAAGTTCAATCATCAATAGTCATGGCTGAAATAAGAATGAATTAATTCAAGAATAAAAAGGAACTTAGAACACTTGAAGCATGTTCAGCAGAATTGTGACACTTCGGGAGAATAATTATTTCCCTCAATTGGCTTGGCGAAACAGAGTGTCAATTGGTGGTTAAGAGGCTAAGGCATGTGACTACAACATATAAAAATTTCAGAGGTAATACACGTGGGAATTGGGAGAAACAATCAATTCCCTTAGTAATTTACATTCTGAATTCTGGAAAGAAGCAATTTCAGTCATTCAACTTTGAGCTAGGATATCTTCTTCATTATTCATTCACTCGGAACACACCACATACCAATAGAAAGCTTCAGCAATGAACAACAACTTTCATGTTTGGCTCGAATTCAAACAAGTACATGATCATAATGATAAGTGGTGATCCTCTAAGTTGGTCGAATCAGTTTTCCAGAATTTGCAGAATTGACACACTAACTTCGATAGGGCATTGCGAGCACATTAGAGCTTAATTGAAGGTGTATGATACATCAATAGAAACCTAAGACAATAAACTTCATCATAGAGAAAGATTTGAGCTCAAACAACCAAGGAATCGTTCAGGAACACGTTCGCAAGTCGATGGGTAGAATCTGGAAATTTCAGAATTTATGTTCTTGATGATAAACGAGTTTAATCAACATCGTGCGAGTTCTATGTCATCCAAATGGAGTTCATAACAACAAGAACATATCAAGAACATCAACATATACAAGGGGCCGAAGCTCATTCAAGAAGGAACTCAAGTTTCTACCGATCAAATTTAATGAAATTCATATCAATGTGTTCACAAGATGATGAGGAGCTCAAATATGAAAGAATTAACATGATTGGTTCATCTTCATCCTAAGGGCCAAATTCATATCATCAATTATCAATTTCATATCAACATCTACTTCATAGATTCGAGCTTAGATCATGAAAAGAAGAAGAATTACCGATTGATTTTTAAGAGTATTCGAAGATGAAGCTCGATCACTCTTTCGACCCTTGCATGGAGGAGTTACAGCCGCTTGATGATGGAATGGAGTTCATATTCGTGATTAGGATGTTCGAAAATGGGGGAGGGTGAAGTTTGGAAGTGATCAGTGATGGTGGAGTGTAACAACCCGTAAAAATCCATACTGGAAATTTTCGACTTTAATTATTCGACTAAAAGAAAAGTCGATAAATAAAAAAAAATTCATTAATAATTATAGTCAGTTATTTAGTAAAGGTATATTCATGGGAAGAATCCTTCCCACAAAACGTACATTTTGATGCCACGAAATAAGGTTCCAACGCCGACGAGCCTAACATGGAAATTATTCCAAGAAAGTGATACCGAAGCGTACGACGAGATGATAATTTCGAAGAGAATGAATTACTGAATAAGAGCAATGAATGCTCAGGAATAAATTCCTTGGTGAAGAAAAAGAGTAATAGATAAGTGGAGTATTATATGATAATGATGTGATGAAGGTATCACACAAGATAAATAAATAGATGTAGTGATTCTCCGCTAGCAAGAGGAATAATAAGATATATTAGTGTGTGATGTGGCACACAAGAAGATTATTAGATAAATATGATGACATTTTCTATCCAATAAATAAGAATGTAGAGATATCCCACTATAAGAATAAAATGGTAAACAAGTGTGAGATGTGTCTTAACCATAAATAATTCCCACTAGTACATGACATGTGGTGTCATCACTAGAATTAAAGAAGGAAATAGATAAAGCATAAGGGGGAGAGAGAGAGAGATCGGATAAGAGAGGGAGGGGGAGAAAGTCTTGCAATGCAAGTTTGTTCCCTACTTGTCAAACTCTACTCCTAGACAAGTGCCACGTCAACACCTACTCCCTCACCCCTCAAGTAAAACTCGACACACACCTCCTAATATGAAAGAAGAAAATATCATATTCTCCTCCACTTCATCATTATCATCTTCAACTTCATCTTCTTCCTTCATTCACCGCCATCACCACCGAGAGCTTCCTTCACCAAGAGCTCATTCTCCACTTCATTAATCTGCTCCAAAACTTGCATATATTCACTATCCGAATCAAGGAACAAGATGGTGGTGAAAACTAGTTGATCGGAGAAGGAGAATTTGGGCATGCAAGGGCCGAATTCTTGAAGAAGGAGCACCCTTCGATTTTTCTTGTATCAATCGGTAATCTCCCTTCTTTCTTGATGAATGATCTTGAGATAAGTCTAAAAATCTATCACTTCAATTCATTGATGAAAAATCCCTCCGACTTGAAGAAGTTCATGCATATCAATAAGAATCACAAATCCATGGTCTACTCTTCGAACTATGGTGATTCATTTATCGATTGTCCTATGTTTCTCTTGATTCTTGGTGATCCAAGTTTAATCAGCCTCTGCAAACATTCCTCTTCAATTGATGATCATGTTTTCGTAGTTATTCGCCTTGAATTCCATGATTTAAAATGAATTGATTATCTTGAACTTCAATAGGTATTGTTCTTCGAAAGTTCTGAGAATTTCAGCCACTCTGCGAGCCGATCTGGAAATAATCCATAAGGAATCTGAACCCAACTCTTTTTCCATGTTAAAGTACATCTCGTTAGGTTTCTATTCATATGTCGTACATCTCGAATGAGTGAGAATTGAATCCGCTACACTCATTTGAAGTTTACCTCGCAATTCTGGAAAATTCATTCGAACTCAATTCAATAGTAAATTGATCTCTGATTTCGAGCTGGTTCTATTATTGATCTCGATTAAAGTTCTGAATAAACATTATTCTTCATGACCTCAACTTTGTATTGATAGCTTGAACTCGAAAAATGGTTGAGAAATGAGTGAGATATGGTCATCCAAAGTTGATGCCCTGAACCTGTCTTCCTGTACCTTCTTCGACAATTTGTCTTAATTATGAGTTTATTTCTCCTTAATGCTTCGAGATAAAATTCTCAAATTAATTATGTGATTAAACCTTGATGTTACCTTTCAGCTGCACTTTGAATTCCTTCAATTGAACTCGGAATAAAATCATTTCCGAGCTATCATCGAATTATGTTCTTTCTTCGTACAGCCCTAATCATTGATCATGGGAATAGTTAGCTAACCTAGGTAATTAATATATTAAGTAAGAAAATGGCTAGTGATAAATGGATACAAATGAATTGCCTAAGTGATAAGCTAGATTAATGGTCAATAATAAGATTAAGGACTAAGTAAAAGCTAAAAGAGGAGGGTGAAAATATGCTAATTTATTATTGTTATTACTTGATCAAGGTATTATACTTGGTGTGCGAGGCTACGAAGCTAAGGAGTTGCGGCTTGGTTACTTGTTTGCTAAATTCAAGAGTGAGCTTATTATTTTAAAATACATGAGCATATTCTCATATGAAAGAAAGGAAGCATGATTTTATGAACGAAAGCATGAGCGTGAATTGTATTAAATGTTTAGACTTGCCAAGATTCCGCATGCATTTACCAGTCTACTACAGATGAAGATTGATCCTCTGATAGACGTATCAGATGGGTCACAAGACGATATCGGCCCTCTGATGAAGGTATCAGACGGGTGTGCGCACAAGAAATGGTAAGGTGTTCGGGGAGGTGTCCATCTCCTCGAGCACACAGTTTATCTTGTAGACTGAGTATGTTAAGATGATCATGACAAGAGTGTCATGATGAAGTTGACTCGAGTCCATGTTGCATTAGAATTTTAGAAGCATGCATTAAAAGAGTTCTTTTTAAAGAGTCGGCACAGTTTATTTTCTCAAAACCTGTGCTCGACTAAAGTTCGGCAGGTCTAAAGTATAGCCCTAAGTGGCATTTGTTTTCGGGTGATAGCTCACTGAATACAATGTATTCACACCCTGTGCGTATTTCTAAACGTGCAGGTTGACTGTGGAAGCGAGAGATGTTGAGGAAACGAGCCGGGATTGGGATATCGTGGTTGTAGCCGTAGTGCGTGTCTTCATACACGCATTACAACTACATTTTCCACACATGATTAGGTTAAATATTATTTATCGAATGTCATTCCATAAGTTTACTTAATTTGTTAGAATATGTAATTCACTAAGTTGAATCATCGATTGAAACATGTGAAGTATAAACAAGTCAACTATTGATTTATCTTTCACTTCACGATCAAAGTCTTTCTTAAGATAGCTCTTGGAAACCAATGCTTCTATCTCTTGTTTAGTTGATCTTTTTCGTTAAACATTTGGTTCCTATGAATACTATGAAATATCGGGAATTAAAGCCCTTAAGTCGAGTATAAGTTAAGGTCTTTTAATGTACCCCGTAGTGCACCGGTCTCCGAGGCACATTTTTACCTGCTTTGGGGTCGGGGCGTTACATGGAGGTCGCCGGAGGCGATTTCCGGTGGGTGTTTGGTGGCGACGATTGGGTGGAGAAGAAGAAGGGTGGCCGGTTGCTTCTAGAGAGAAGGTGGTCTCTCTCTCTCTCTCTCTAAGGGTGGAGTGGAGGATGAAAGTGAAGACCTTTGACCACCATTAGCTATTTATATTTTAGCTCTAAATTGCTGCATGAATGTCATTTGTCATCCTCTTATGTGATATGTTTCCTCCACTTATTCTATTACTTGGGGGTCACTCATACATTATTACTAGACTTCCATATATCCAATCTCCCTCCTATTAATGTATAAAAATACATATGATGTTTGATTAATCAAACATCATTCATAACTCAGTGATTTTTGATCACCTTCGATCAATAAATCACGTGCACATTTAATCACATAATCATTCAAACAATTTGCCACATCATCATATCATGAAACATTTAAGCATGTAATCAACTTATTCATTATCATAACATATCGTGTTAGGCTCTAGGCCGACTCCGGAGGACATCATAGTCGTGCTAAGGGCTTGTTTGGTAGATAGGATATCTCATGTTAAGAAAATTTATCTGGTCATATCATAGTGTTTGGTAGTCAAGATATAGTATCTAGGGGATCCGGGTTAAAAGGGCGACCCGGGATAGAAAACACTGTTCCCTTTTGTATTATGAATCGGACCCAAAGCCCCCGATTCAAAACCCACGATTCTACTGTACATCAGATTAGAAAATTCTCTCCCAAAATACCCCCATCTTCCTTCAAATCTGAAAATTACGCACATTCATTTTCCAACCCTAAAAGCTCGAACTCTCCAGCTGCTTGGAATGGAACATAGCTGTCTTCACAAGAGTATCTCCATCGCCACGGCCACCTCTCGCGCCGCCCAAAATCCGCCTAATGTGCAGCTACGGCGGTCATATAGTTCCCCGCCCCCACGACAAGTGCCTCTACTACGCCGGGGACGACACTCGCAATTCGGGTCTAGCAATTCGGCGGCGACGAAAAGGGTTTGATTTTGCTTGACCGGAAGAAATCGGTGCCATCTTTAGCCTCTATTGAGAGGTAAACTAATTTCTTATAAACAGCTGCTAGGATTTTGTTCTACGATTTTGAGTGCTAATTACTCGAGGCTATACACAGTCATTTGGGTTCCCGAAATTTCTTCAGTATTCTTTATTACTTGGATGAATTGAATATGATTTTTGAGCTATTCATTTTCATAAGATAAAATTTTTAGGCTAGCATACTTGCTGGATAGTCAACTAGTTCATTATGTAATCTAGTATGACCAAGGTGGCTGACTTTGTAATTCATAAAGGTTGCAATTCCAGAAAGGTTGTTATGTTTGTTGTATGTGATGTGGTATACATGCTCTGGTGTATTTCATCAAGTAAAATTTTCTGGTGCAATATATAACTTCTTCCTACAATTGCTATCTCTTATATGGTGTTAACAACTTCTTTCTCCTTTCTCATGAATATTTCAGTCGAGTGTGAATCCTCTGTCGCTCAAGTTTGTTTCTCTTTATTAATTTTTGCTGCTAATTGAACTCATGTTCTGAATAGCAAACTTCTTCCCAGAAGAATCCAATCTGCACAACTGATTTGCGTGGTGGCTTTTTGAACTGTGCTTTGTATGGATTTAAAAATTCAATTCTTATTGTCTGTTGGGTTTAATCTTTCAATTCCTAATGCTAGTTTCCTTTTTTTGTTCCCACTGATTTACAAAAGTTAAAGTTATTAGAACTGATGGATCATGTAGGAAATCGTATGAGTTTGGTTCCTCATGCAACCTTAGCTCTTAAATTTTCTGATCATGAACAAATGGAATGCTAATTTGTTGGTTATCTCTCATAAGGGAAAAGATTGCAATTATAGAAGCTGGTGGATTTATATAATGGAACACATTGTGTCTTTGGTTTAATGTATATTATTTTCTCAAAAAAAGGATATGAAGTAAAGAAGCAGAAGAGCAACTATCAAAAGCAGAGATTTCTGCCGCCGAAGCTTTGGAATCAGCCACGGCAGTTGGTGTGATCATGAACGATATACCAAATTCTGCACATAACCATTACAAAATAGAAGAAGTAATATCTGGTAAAGGAGGATCTACTACCCATACAGTTTCGTCAACTTTTGAAATTGCATTTACAGTTGATAAGCAAGTAGCTGCTGCAGTTAAAGGTGCTTTGTGAAGCTTGCTCTATGTAGGAATCTATTGATGGAGATTTTATCAAGTTTTGTTGGAGTTTTTGTTGTTTTCGGTTATGCTTTGTAATGCTATTTGACAACCACTTTGTTCATTTCATTTGGAAATTATTGAGTTTTGCAGAATCTCAAATTGTGTAGTTTTATTCCTTATTGATTTTAGCTATATTGAATTTAAAAAATAATTATTGTTTATTAGCTATTTTGAAGTGCATAATTTGGAGCTTTTGCTTGAATGGTTGTTAAATATAATGTGTATTTTTTTTTATTTTTGACAGGGCTAAAAGGGTAATTGCTTATTTTTATCATGATTTAATCTTGACAACCAAACACGTAAGCCATGATATCTAAATTTATAATTTTATGTACCAAACAACTAGATAGAAACTTAATCTTGATTTTATCATGAGAGATGAGATAATTCTATCTTGATTTTATCCTATCCTACCATATCTCATCTTGCCTACCAAACATGGCCTAAGTCTTTTATTTCCGGAGTATCACTACTTAATTATTCTTGAGTCTTTAGCTAATATTTAGCTATTATCATTAATATTAATAATAATATTAATTCAAAAATTACTAGGGAAAAGTCAAGAGGCTTCGGTTCTCCAAGACGGATTTTTATGGGGTGCTACAGAGTAGCGCTAAGGTCATGCCGAACAAACTTTACTACTCGATATCACTTTTCGACTCGAAAATCAAGTTCGACCCCATTAGTTTCTTTTCGAGTTAAATGAAGATCCTATCTAAAGCAGACTACAACGTACCGAGTTTGTTACGAGAATTTTACGCCTTGATTTTCAATTTTGATTTGAGGACTACTTAGATTGATTAAGATAGTACTATGTCGAAGAAGTACGTGACGAGTAAAATTCTAGAGTTTAATTAATGAGAATTTTGGTGAACTCTAAGTTGTGATATGAGTTAGAAACGAGATGAAATCATAGATATAGTACAAGTTAATAAGATAATTACTTCAAGTTAGAAAAAATATATTTCTTTATGACTTGAACTCGTTCTAAAATGAGACTTTTCCCTGGTCAAGTAAGAGGCTAAGATCGAATCACGTGAAATAAAAGTAGTGGTCGCTCTAAAACGAGACTTTTCCCTAAAGGTCAAGCGAGAGGCGAAAATCGAGGCACGTGAAACAGAATCAGTGGTAACTCAACCACTTTTGTATATCTCAGTTAGATTTTAATCAAGTAAATGTGTCACGTAAATTTTAATCAAATACCAAATAATAAACATAATAAATTTTACTTGGAACAATTCAATCCAATTACGCACCTAATCACATAGGAACAGTTCAACAATCAAAAGTTCATAATTCCAAATTTACGAGCAAAAAAACTCCTAAATCAAATCAATGAAAGCAAAAGAAACCTTGATATATATAAATTGGCATGTTGAATTAAATCTTAGTCTAAGAATACATGAATTAACAGTCAGTTTAATTTTTGAAATTAATCTAAAAATAGGGTTTTTGAAGAGAATGTGCCTATTGTCGTGAGTGTAGTACATGTGCGATTCACGTGATAAGGAACCTCACCATCAGAACATGAGATTGAGTCTAATCTTTAGCTATCACAAGGCCTAATCTAGTGTTGGTCCTGAAAAGAGTTCATTTGTGTGGGAGGGGAGGAGGGGGAATACACCAATTTCCAACAGTTTTCGTTCTGACCTTACCAACTGACTTTGTGCACTGAGTAGTTTTGACCAGAATGAGAGTTCAGTTTATTCAAATCAGACAGTGACCTACTGAGTTTCTTAAACCGACCTGCGGTGCGAAAGATGGTGGTGTGTGTTGGAAAAACTCTTAGAGAAAATTCTTTTGACTTATACTAACAGTTCAAGAAATGTAAGCAAATTGATAAGCTAGTTAGTATGATAGTTTGAGATGAAGTAACAGTAAAGGCAGATCAGACAGAGAGAGAAAGTTTGAGACACGAGAATTTATCGTGGTTTGGAGATAACCCCCCTACGTCCACGTCAGATCTTGCGATCTAAAATCCCTTAACTTTGGATTTCCTTCTCTCTTCTTTATACTGGTTGACCAGCCTTAACCTTTGTCAGTTCTTCGACAAAGACTAAACACGAGTTATGGGTCGTGACCCTTACAAACTTCCTTACAACTGAACTTACTACACACTGCTTCCTGTTGCGAACCTTCAGAATCACAACAATGGAAGACTAAATTACTCTTCTATGTACTAGAAATATATGTGAACAACGTGTGTAGAGAGAGTTTGAGTGAGCTAATAGACATTAGTAATTGTCTAGAACTCAGAATCCTGAATACGAAATCTCTTTATCAACACTTGGGAAACTCGTTTAATTTTGAGCGTTGATTAGATATGAGCTTGAGAGATTTCTGTAGAGGTTTGGTTTGAATGCTTGAATTTACGTTTTTGATTTCCCGTGGTGATTCTGGATTGGAAGAGAGTATATATAGGCTTGGATGAATAGAGCCGTTGCAATGTGTCAGGTTCGTACCCTGACGCCTGTACTTTTTTCATGTTAAGGCAGATCAGGTTGCATCCGAGAATGCATGAGCCACATCAGATCAACCCATGTAGGCAGGTTGATATTGCCTCCGTAAACTGAAGTCTTCAGCAATCTTCCTTCAGTCTTCGAGTCTTGAGCTCTTTAAGGACAGATGACTAAGACCTATAACTAAACCTATAGATATCAGATTGACTAAGATGAGTTAGATCGTACTTTCGATCTAACTCGTGCAAATGGTCGATCTGACCTATAAACTTAAGCTTTAAGCTTGTGTAAAACTGTTTGATATTGGTTTCTGGAAACATCATCAAAACTCAAAAACCGAGTCGGGCTCCCTAATCCATCGAGCTCTTCTTCTCCGCCGTGATCTTTCCATCTTCCCCCTTTCTGACATCATCAAAATGGGTTTTGATGAATTCCCAAAGTTTGGCGTTTTCAGCTTGAAGGATCTCGACCTGACGATCCACGTAATCTTTGCAGTGGATCTCAAGACATCAGATGTCTTAGCCAGTTCATGATCGGCGATGATGGTTGGTGTGTGGGTCTTCAGTGCATCCTCAGCTGCGGCCTTGGAGAGAGCTGTGACGTCATCATGCAATTCTTCGAGACAAAGGTTGAATTTTGCGTTCAACCCTTGAAGATCTGCGGTGAGGATCGCGTCAACCTTGTCAATCTTCTCATTGACAAACTGCTGCTTCTGAATATTAGCAAACTCAAAACGGTTGAGTTTCCTGGACATTGTTCAAAGCTCAGTCTTAACGAAGGCCATGATCCTTTCTTCAGTTGCAGCAAGATCACTGACTGATGAAGAGGATGGAACAGCAGCAGATGGTCTTTCCTCCTGTTGGACTGAGGGAGGTGGAGAAACAAATTGGAACACTTCCAGCTTGACAGCTAGAAGGGGAGTGATGGATGGAGATGGGGATGCGAGGGTGCTGCGGGGGGGGGGGGGGCTATTGGGGTTGATATACTGAAAAGCATAATTTATGCTTGTATTATTAATAATTTCTTTCGGTTTTGGAAATACATATTTTGTCATATGTTTTGCATATTAATTCGTGTTATGGTTATGCAAATAAATGTCCGGTACTATATATTATAGATAATATGGTGTGGGTGGTCGCACGGAAGATCATATTATCATTTTCTTATATAGTTAAATGGTGTTCGCAACCGAAAGTAATTTTGGACAAATTACTTGTTAAGGTTGTAGTATAATGCTGGATAATAGTTGGTCTTGACTATTAGCTTATACTAGTGCATACGATCAGAGTTACACTGAACATGATCGAGGTGAGATAAATCCTTTTATACTGACTTATAAAGGATCACATCTCGGACGATTATTATTTCTCAATTCTAGTTGCCATAATATTCAATTATGTATTTATAATTATTATTACTTTGATTTACCATGAGTGAGAGCTAACGCAACTCAAAGAATCTCCGTATCTTGGGTAATAATATTATAAATATGATAATTAATATTATAGCTAGAAATCATGTCTCGGTGCACCGAGTTGATGATGTCCTCTTGAGGCGTTCTAAGGATTATCATATCAAACCCTACAGGTGGATTAAGTTCCGATATAATGATAAGGTCGAACGGGTACTACTCTCGGTATAAGATATTAATTAATTAGAGCAGTCAGTAGCTTAAATTAATTAATGGACATGCGATATCTTAAACACGGGAAATAATATAATTCAAAGAGGAGCCCAGTATGTAGTAATTTGGGAATGGACGGCGATGCAATATTATTTTACTATAGTGGAAAGACTATAATATTAATATAATTAAATAGAGTATTCGGGGCCAGAGAATACTTGGATTATTTAATTATATTGGAAGGCCCAATCCATGTCCTCCTCAAGATCCCTAGAGTAGCCCAACAGAGCATAGCCTGGCCCATTAGCCAAGGCCCTAACTTCTCCACCACTCCACTTCTTATCTATAAATAAGAGATAAGTGGAAATGTTCATGACGTGATTTTCATTCCTCACAAATCTGAGAGAAGGGGCGGCAGCTTCTGGATAGAGAAGAGAATATAGATTTCCGTCCACTTGAAATTCTTCTCGTTGCTAAGGAATACTCTAGAAGATCTCGAGGTTTACGATCAAGAGCTAGATCTCGTGTGCACAGATCTAGTGCGTGGAAGATTTTTTCCTTGACTCAGTTTTCCGCTGGATTTACGCAAACAGGTATACGATCTTAGATCGGTTTCCACTTTCAAGATCTGTTATCATATGTTAATAATTATTGAAATTAATTAAATCTACATCCGAGGGATCCCGGATCCAATAGAGGTCAGTGATCTCTTAGAGCGAGTAACTCGACTGGACTTTGGAGGGGCAGTCAGATGGCTGACTTTCCTTTTTCCCTTTCTGTCAGGTTGGGGACTGATAGTGGGGTCAGCTTCTTTAGTAGCAGCAACCTCAGCTGGAGCTGCCTTGCTGGCCTTCATCTTGAGCAGTAGTTCCTTGGTGGCTTTGTCGGCATTGGAGATCAGGTGCGAAGTAACACCTAGCAGCATATCCAACTGCTTCTGCGAGTGAGGAACCAGTTAGCCCTCGGAGATAGCGACTGCATGAGTCCAAGTACGGTTGGTGAGACGATTCAGCAGCATGAAGCTGATCTTCGTCCCATGATAAAAGATCTGCTTGGCTTCAATCCTCACCAAACGGTCTCCATCATAACTGCAGGCGATGAATCCAGCCTGCTATATGAACTGGTTGACGAGCAAACTAGCCCAGTTGACGTCTAGCTATTCCATCACAGCCGACATCACCCTGAACTTGGGCAAAGAGACAAATTCGTTAGAGCCTGCGTAGGAGAGGAAGACGTTGTGAATGAATTCGAAGAGAGTTCGATACTCCGGCTTCAGCAATCTCCGGTTGAACGTCACCGTGTCGTACGTCTTCTTAGGCTTGACAAGGGCTTGCTGATAGACTTTCTGTGCGGCGGCGAGAGGGATTTCCTCAATCTTGCAAATGGCTCCTGCATCTATAAGGTTGAAGGTTTGCAAAATGAGCGGCAGCACGGGAACGATTTGTTCTGGTTCTCCTTCGGCTACAAGGTGGAAAGTTGCCGATGCTTGATCTGCATTCACCGCTACGAGCGAGCAGTAGAACTGTGTGATATACTTCTTGAGAAAGTGGGAGGGCCTCGCCATGATGATGTTGAAGAATCCGTTGCACAAGGTGATGGATTCAAATATCAGGTTGAGTTCTGCATACCCAAAGTGATCAAGAACAGCAACCTTCTCAGATAAGATTTTCGGCATGATTTCCTCAATTTGTTGTGCAAAAGATAATTCTGTAGCCATTGAAAGTGAAGTTTGAAAAGATAAAATATCGGAAGAAGCAGAAATTTGAAGAGGAAAGAAAAATTTTGCACAAGTGTAGAATGAGTTTCTACAAGGCACTACACTCTTTGAGTAAGGTTTAATTAGTCTCATCGGTTAAGATTGATTCAACAAATCTTGGACGGTTGAGATCGTGTTAATCGTGTGTGACGTGCAATCATGGGCGGAAACATGGGCGCGTGAATTGTTAGTGGATGAACGAGTGTGTTACTCATAGGTTGCCACTTCCACTGAACAGTCGGGTGATTGACATATATCCCTCAGTTTATGCAAAAAAAATTCAACTTCTTAGATAAAGGATCTAAGAAAATCTTCAATCACAAATGTAGATGAAAGGTTATAGCCAGAGAGATTTGTACGATACTCCAGTTCCCTCGTAATTCATGATGTGCAACTGATTCTTCAGTTATCCTTAGATTGACGAGCATTTCCGAACTGATTCTCCGTCCTTATTTTCTCAACTGTTGAACTGTGACATATAATGACATTCCACAGTTGGAGAGTCAGACTGAGAGGCAGATTTCGTGAGTTGTACCTGGCCTCAAGTCAATCTGGTGAAATTACTAAAACTATGTTCCCAACAATGATAATCAGTTCGGTAAGCACAGGCTGGAGGGATTCCATATTGCGATTCTGAACTAATGAAGGACAGTTTAGTGTGTGAGAGATTATACTCGTCGTGGCAATTTCCTCCTGCCTTCGTGGCATAATCTCTTACGTCAGTGCCAACTGATCTCGTTTAAATGCTAATATAATGGGCAGGTTCATTCTGAAATGATCAAACCTACATAATATTGGTAAGAAAAATTTCTTTTCCTTCCTTGTTTCTCACGAGATACTAGATTAGAAGAGTATTTTACTCATTAGCCAAGAGTAAATCTGGATGACGGTCAAATTGACAAATTTAACAGAAGTGATACAAACTACCATCACATCTGATGATGATTGTGATGAAGCCATTGTTGCACAGAGAGTGCTTTTAAGCAATTGCAGTCAATGAATCAGGTAGATTCAGTGACAGTTTAACTTCTACTCTTGGTCGTTCCAATCTGCATTTGTACTGGTTTTACAACCCATCTAAGATTCGTTATATTGTTAGCAGGTTATACATTTGTTGCATAATTGGTTTTCTTCCTTCTCGACCTTCTTTGGTGGGGTTGGGGCGTGAACCGATACTGAGGCTCATAAAGGAAGAGATCTTCATGGTGACCAAATTAGTAGTAGGGCAGCTGAGTGGGATGATAGCGAGATGGATAGGTAGGTTGCTCATAGTACCCGTACTAACACCTTTGATCTGGGTATTCAACCCATTGATTGAGTTGATAGCAGTTGTATTGATAAGGAGATTGATAGTCCTGCTATTGATGAAGATAGGTTCATAATTCCACTGCTCATGGTGACCGTAATTACGTTGATTTGACCATTTCTTGTGATGATCCTGCTTTTGAAGGGCATAATGTTTTCTTTTCGATCTGCGAGCAGCTTGTTTCTTCTTTTCTTCTATCAGAACAGATTTGCCTTTGGATGGCTTAGATTGTTCTGCCTTTTCCTGGACAGGCGGCTTGGATTGACTTTTGGATGTTGAAGTGTTGTGCTCCTTGATTAAGATAACCTGGGGTTGTCGAGCTGGATTCTTCAGTTTGATCTTTTTGTTTGGCAGATTCTGATGAACTGGATTTGTGGTCAGTTTGTTTTTAGATTTCACAGACTGGACCTTTCCGTCAACGATCTGTCTTTAGTCCTTCTTCTGCCTATAAACCCTAGACTAGTTTCAATGGTAGGATTTCTTTGAACTGATTGAATCTCATCCAGCTTTCATTTCCCTTTGATCATACGATCGACCTTTTGTTGAAGATTGGTCAATCGTTTCGTTAGAGAGTTGATTACTCCATCTCTTTCAGTGAGCATTTTCTTCAGAAATTCTTCTCTCTTTGTTGATTCCTTTAGCCGTGCATTATCCTCTTCCAGATTCTTTCCGACTACTACAAGTTCTTTGAACATTGTTGCGAGTTTCTTGTAGTTTGTAGTTTGTTGATTAAACTCTGTTGGGAACCCTTTGAAATTGAGTTTTGATAATGTTATTAGAAACCACACTTAGATACATGTTTTAAGTGGAACAGGCTGGTCTCCGTGTTTGGATCAGTCAAGCTTAACTCGGACAGGTTGCTCATGTAAAGGTCAAGGTTGGTAGTGCAACCTTGTACCTAATCTGCTCAATCTGTCATACTGTTCCATTAGGTAATTTGTCTATGTAACCTGCTCCTACCTATCTCGGAAGATTTCACAAGAAGGTTACAGAAGACCTAAGACAGTTCGAGGTATAGGATGGTCGACCTGTGAAGACCAACCTGAGCTGTGGTTGAGAAACCTGTTCTCACCCAACGACAAGAATTGTGTCAGTGTACGGTACTGCAAATCCTGACACACTTCCAACGGCTCTATTTCAAATGCTTCACTATAAATACCTCAACTCATTCCAGAAAGAACTAACGGGAAACTCAATATACAAGCCGAAACGCTGCAGAAATCTCAAGCTGAAATTCATTCAATCAACACTCGAAATTACTAGAGCTTTCCCAAGTGTTGATCTTTGTAGATTTCTGATATCTCTGGAAACTGTCTTACTAGAACACATCACACACTCTCACTACCATCACAGTTGATATTTAGTATAGTTGATTGAGTTGTGTATTCCTAACGACGGTAGCTATTCACAGCTTTCTAGTTTAGATATTAGCGCTAGTTGTTTAGCGTTGGTAAGATTGTATGATAGATTATATGTAAAGTAAGAAGAGACACGACTTAAGAATCGTGCTAGATTCAGTCTAAAGAAAGACTTGAATTTGGACTGGACCTCCACCAGTGTTAAAAGGAGCGAATATCTCAAGTTAAGGGATTACAGATTCGACTGGATCTGGCGTGGACGTAGGAGCTGTTTACTCCGAACCACGATAAAAACTCCTCGTGTTTCTCTCTCTTGCTACTTACCTTTACATCCTTATTTACACAGTTTGGATGTTCACAATCTGCACTACTGTAACTTGTCTTGCATGAGCAGTTATCTGAACTGAAATCTTTTGAAAACTGTGTTGAAAACAGTTAGCCAACCTTTCCACCAAACTTCCGCACGCAGGTTAGTTTTGCAAGCTCAGCAGTTTACTGATTGAGCTGGAAAAACTAAGCTGCTCTGATAAACTGAAGTGACGACTCAGTAAGATCAAATTGTTTTGAAAAATCAAAACTGTTGGCTAATTGGTGTATTCCCCCCCCCCTACACCAATGACTACTTATCGGGGCCTACAAACTCCACGGTACCATCTCGGGTGGATTGTCATCTGCATTTTCATCGTTAGATAGAACTATGGAGACAAGTTCAAAGATTACCTTTGCCTTCTCAGGTCTTGTTATAGTATCCAGACTGAACTCTTCTGCATTATCATTTTCATCAACTTCATCGGCAAGAAGAACTTGCTTAGTTAAGTCGACTGTACTCTCTACAGAGTCAGCATCTGCAATGTAGTTTTTGTATTCGAGGAATAAAGATGCTTCCATGGTGACAGTTTAATAACACAAAAAAAGAAAAAATTTCATGAGAATATAGTCCTAGTTGACCAAACGCTAAATAAAAATAAAAATTGAGCTTAAAACTTAGTATACAGAAGCGATGGTCAAAAGAACCACCGCTCTGATACTACTTGTTGGTCCCGAAAAGAGTTCATTGGTGTATTGAGGGGAGGGGGAATACACAAATTTCCAACAATTTTCGTTCTGACCTTACAAACTGACTTTGTGAACTGAGTCAGTAGTTTTAACCAGAGTGAGAGTTCAGTTTATTCAACTCAGACAGTGAACTGATGAGTTTCTTAAACCGAACTACGGTGCGGAAGATGGTGGTGTGTGTTGGAAAAACTATTAGAGAAAATTCTTTTGACTTATACTAACAGTTCAAGAAATGTAAGCAAATTGATAAGCTAGTTAGTATGACAGTTTGAGATGAAGTAACAGTAAAGGCAAATCAAACAGCGAGAGAAAGTTCGAGACACAAGAATTTATCGTGGTTTGGAGATAACCCTCCTACGTCCACGTCAGATCTTGCGATCTGAAATCCCTTAACTTTGGATTTCCTTCTCTCTTCTTTATACTAGTTGAGAACCAGCCTTAACATTCGTCAGTTCTTCGACGGAGACTAAACACGAGTTATGGGTCGTGACCCTTACAAACTTCCTTACAACTGAACTTACTACCCACTGTTTCCTGTTGCGGACCTTCAAAATCACAACAATGGAAGACTAAATTACTCTTCTATCTACTAGAAATATATGTGAACAACATATGTAGAGAGAGTTTGAGTGAGCTAATAGACAGTAGTAATTGTCTAGAACTTAGAATCCAGAATAAGAAATCTCTTTATCAACACTTGGGAAACTTGTTTGATTTTGAGCGTTGATTGGATATGAGCTTGAGAGATTTCTACAAAGGTTTGGTTTGAATGCTTGAATTTATGTTATTGATTTCCCGTGGTGATTCTGGATTGGAAGAGAGTATATATAAGCTTGGATGAATAGAGCCGTTGCAATGTGTCAGGTCCATACCCTGACGCTTATATTTTCTTCCCGTTGAGGCAGATCTGGTTGCATCCGAGAATGCATGAGCCAGATCAGATCAACCCATGTAGGCAGGTTGATATTGCCTTCGCAAACTGAAGTCTTCAGCGATCTTCCTTCAGTCTTCGAGTCTTGAGCTCTTTAAGGACAGATGACTTAGACCTATAACTAAACCTATAGCTATCAGATTGACTAAGATGTGTTAGATCGTACTTTTGATCTAACTCGTACAAATGGTCAATTTGACCTATGAACTTAAGCTTTAAGCTTGCGTAAAACTGTTTGATATTGGTTTATGTAAATATCATCAAAACTCACAAACCGAGTTGGGTTCCCAACATCTAGCAAACCAAATATATATATTACCAGGAATGCTCCCCTATCCACCGTGGGCATACTTAATATGCACACGGATGATGTGGCGGTAAAATATTTAAGCAAAAAAAACCTAAACTTTACCTAAAAAAGCTAAACCCCAAGTGAAAATATTATTGATGTGGCATTTCTATATATATTACTACTAGTTTAAACAAACAAACAAAAGTAATATCATATAATTATAATCTACTATTAGAAGAATATCAACTGTCCATTATAAGCATACTTAATGATGCACGACGATAACATGAGTCTCTTTTTAAAATAAAGTATTTTAGAAAATTATTTATAAATATATAATACTAGAAATTATTGAATTGTATTGAAAACAACAATGGAGCATTTCTATCATTATTAAAGAACATGAGTCTCTTTTCTAAAATAAAATTTTAAAAAAAAACATTACTTTCCCGACCTAGAGATAGATAGATTACCATGGGGGCTAGTATGTACTAAAAAATTATTAACAAAACATATATTTTTAAACTCAAATTTTTTTACATAATATAAACATTGAATTCGGAGACGTACATATTTTAGAGTTATATGTCCGGTGTTTGATAGCAATTATTATTAACGTATGAACATGTTTAAAAAACCAGGACCCGTGCCACTTTTACTATTCCAGCACAAATTCCTAACTCACCAAATGGGTAGGATAGGAAATATCTTAACTATCTAGATTATTTTTATCCTAACATGATACATAGTAGTATATCCTAACTATAACTAGCTAGCTCACACAAGAAAGAGAAGACAACAATTTTACGAGTTCGCATTTTCTAAAATCACTGCAATATCGATTCATTATCAATTGTTGCATATATCTCTTTCTTGATCACAACTAGATTGTTATTTATTGATGAAGAAAGAATAAAGAACATTGATTAAATTTACACGCTCCAGATTAAATTTATGCAATTGATTTTGGAAATTACAAGTGCAAAAATTATTAAATAATTACATCTAAATAATAGTATAAAAAAAATAACATAAGTTGAAAAAGTTAACCTTGGGAAATAGAAAATCAAAAAAATTTCAACCAAATCACTAATTTTATATTTGAACTTTCTTGCACACTAAATAAAATATACCATCAATTCAATAACAAGTGTGCCTTTAGAATTTGATGTGGCCGAGATTATAAGAAGAATGAATAATTGGAAAGTACTATGACCGATATAAAAGGAATTGGGGCGACTTTTTCTCATATTAGCAATTAAAAGAAAGGAATTACTCTCTCCATTTTATATATATTGACACCTTTATTTTTGTTTTTCTAGCACGTTTTTCCACGTTTCTTGAGAATTCTTCAAAAATTCATTTTAAAATTCATCATCGACACGCGTGGAAAAACGTGCTAGAAAAGCAAAAAAAGAAAGGTGTCAATATATATGAAACGGAGAGAGTAATATGTAAGGAGTACTATATCGTCTTCTCCACTGGAAACCTAAAATTTACAGCGGTTGCGGCAAAACGGGGCTGATATCATATCTACACCAAAGCTCCGAAGACCACCGTGGAGGCTTCAGCCCCACGTAGGTACGCCCTCCTACTTACAGTTCCGTATCCAGAATTCAGAAACTAAGCGAAAATAGTCATTGTCAACTATCGGCTACAGTCATCATCGTTGCTGAAATTTATTCTTCGGTTCGAGTCCATCCAAAAATTGAAAATCCAAGTGAGCCCTAACCTAATTTCAAATATTTAAGTTTAGTTTTTGGAGAAAGTGCTCACGTACGCATTAAGTAAAATTGCAAAATGCTCTCTCCCCTCCCCAAATATTTGGGCCTGCATTTAAGTGACATGATTATATAGCCCAATTCAAGCCTAAATTTCTCAACAATTTCTGCTGCGCTCACTAATCTGAACTCGCGTTTCACGTTTTCCATAAAACCTAACCGCCTAAAACCCCCGGCGCCAGTGACTCGCAACCAATCGAGTAATGGCTTCCTTAATCTCCGAAGCTCTCCCAAAATTCACGGCGGAGACGCTGAAGCTCGCCGCCAAACAATCTCAGCGCTGCCATGTCGTTTCAGACTGTCTCCGCAGCGCCATCGATAACTACCTCCGAGGTATGGACTTGGACGGCTATAGCTCGCACTCGGATGACAATTATCAATGTTTTGATTTCATGAATGCTTGCTTGATGAAAGTGCTGCCTCATTTAGTTTATAATGCATTCTGCTTCGTTCCGTCCCGAATGCTAATGCTGAGTCGAAATTATGTGTTCCAGACCAAGAATTTTTGAATAAGAGCATGAGGCAGAAGGTTCTAAGCTTGTCTAGATCATTCGATGGGATCAAGGAAGCGAACTTGCTCCTTCCTAGCTCGACCTCAAAGGAGCTAGTGGACGATCCATTGAAGGCTATGGAACACAAGCGATGGAAACTCACAACTGCTTATGGCGATGCTGGTCTTCAATACCAAGAAGATCAAGCCATAGCATATGTTGCTGCTCGTATGCCTGCAGTCTACTCTGCGCTCTACCGAGTTCTCAGTGAGGTAAAAATATTGAGTGAGCTTTACCATGATGTGGATGTGTTGCCAGTATCTCATGCTAGTTTGTTCAATTTTGGGAAGTTTGTTTTGAACATGTTTTATTAGTTAGAGCTTTAAACGTTTTAAGAATGGAACGGTTTAACATTTTTTATGATGTGTGTCATCATGTCCTTTCTGTCCCTTTAAGTGTCTTTGTTCATTCTATATGATAGTGCACTTAGCTGTTTGGTAAATGTTGTTAAAAACATAACTTTGTTTTATTAGAATGGTTATTTTTTTTAAATATGTTTCTTAGAAAAAATAATAAATTGTTGTCTCATACTCTCATCAATTTTATATTAATTTTTCAAAGAGAATGTCTAGAGAACTACTCTTCTTAATTGATTTGATGATGTTAGGTGAAAAGAAGAATTCCTGATTTTGCTCCAGCTAAAGTACTAGATTTTGGGGCAGGGACAGGTTCAGCTCTCTGGTGAGCCTATTGGACTGTTTTCCTGGTTACTGGATGATATATGCATATTTTCTGTGAATTGGTTTTGTTTTAGTAGACATTGTGTTTATCAATCCTGTAGGGCAATGATGGAGGTCTGGCCCGGGTCTTTGGAGAAGATTAATTTGGTGGAACCATCACAATCAATGCAACGAGCAGGGTTAAGTCTGATTAAAGGTAGAATGTGTGGACGGTTACTCTTTTGATTCTAATTTTCTGTAGTAGAATTCCATTCCGACCACAAATGTTGATTGGTGTTTTTGCTCGATAAATCCTTCTTAATCTGCAAGTGAGCATGTGCATATTTGTTTCTTCATGTCTTGTGAGGGATGTCGGCTGTGCTTGAGAAAGGGTGGGAAGGGGGAGGTGTAACATAATTTTTCTTCTGCTCTGCAGGCTTGCAGTGATTCTATGTCATGGATCCCAAGTCTTTTCTTGTTTTGATTATGTTTTAAGTATTCAGTTTGAGGTCATGGGTGATATGTGATTGTTATCCACAGGAAGATGATAAAAAAGCTCTAGTGTAAATATACAATTGTATGCTTCTACTAGATGGAGAAAGGAGATAAAGTTTCATGACAACTTGGGTTTGAAAAGGAATTTCCAGTTATACTATATGCATTTGGATATAATCCTCTTCTTTCTTGGCAAATGCTGCCATTTGCAACTTGGTAATCCAACCAACATACAATAATCTTATAGTAATTGCTGTTTTATATAATTATCAGTTTATCACTCTCAACCACTCTAAAAGCTGAGCACGAAGTCAGCAAATGTTTGGAACAACATACTATTATTATGCACTGTTTATGTATGGTCTCCTTAGTTTCTGTCTCTTTGTTGTCTAATTGTTGATGTTATGACTTATGAATTAGCATCCTTGTTTATATTTTTTGAGTCTATTAGCTCTCTTTTCATATTTTACTGAACTTGTATATTATCTCATTTGAAATTCTTACAAGTTGAAAAGAGATCTCAAAAGTGTCATGAGTAATAAGTGCAGATATTAAAGAATTGCCACGTATCGAAAGCTTCGATAGCCTTCAGTCATTGTCTAAGAATATAAGCAGAAAGAAGTCCGGCAGAAAACATGATTTGGTCATTGCTGTAAGTATCATTCTTTTTGCTCTTACGGATATTTTATATTCATTCTAGTATAATTGAGTTCTATGTTATGTTAGCTGGACTTGCTGCAAATTATGTTATTCTGCTGGTTTAATGTTAAAATATCTTTGCTATTTTGTAAAGTCTTACGTGCTTGGAGAGGTACCGTCATTAGATGACAGAATTACTCTTGTGCGCCAGCTCTGGGATCTTACTGATGACATCTTGGTAAGTTCTCAATTTTTTAAATGATTTACTTGTAACTAGTGGGCAATAAACTATTTTTATTCTAAATTTTCTATCAACTGCATAATATGAAAATCCTTTAATCTGCTTAATCTTTTGTTAAAATTTTCTATCTTTTTAAATATCATAAGTTTGGGTTAGGGAGAATTATTATTAGAATTGGTGCATCAGATGGGGAAAGGGAAAAGTAGCAAGTAGGCCCCTAACGTTGACACATAAATGCAAATACAACCCTAACAAAACGTTCGGAGCAAAACAACCCCGACGTTCAGCGAATAGGGCAGAAAACACCCTCATTTGACGGAGACACTAACTCCGTCTCAAATATTCCTGCTACACGGCGACAGCCTGCAACGCGGTGGCAGAGGAGGTTGATTCCGACGACGACAACTTGGGGCTCTTCTTGAGTGCAAGGGAAGCTAGGATGGACTTGATAATGCCGTTCGGGCTAGCCATGGAGAGGCGGTGGTTGTGGGCGGCGCCACTGCTGCCATTATTCTCTAAAGGGACGATTGATAATCTCTCTCTATTGCTAGGCCTTCGCTTATTGCACGAAACGCCGCTCTTGCAGCTTCTTCATTGCCGCGCTGACATTTTGCTGCTGCTGCTACAGTGGTTATTGTTGGAATTCCATGTAGTCACTCGCCACAGTTGCTCAGAAACTCATCCTCCCTGAAAATTCATCCTCTCCGTTCTCCTCTTCAACAACTGAACAAAAAAAAAATCAGAAAATAAATCCTATCAAAATTTCAGATATGTCTTCCACCAAATCTCAAATAATCATGATTTCAAGAAAAAAAAAAACATGAATGTTGTTGCCCAAGCAGTGCGTCTGGAGAATTGCAATTTTTTAGACAGAAAGAGAGTGTGGATTGAAGTGGGGAGGGTGGTGAGGAGAGAGAGAGAGAGAGGTACTTTTCGAGGATGAAGAAGAGGGAGTTAGCGTCTCCGTCAATTGAGGGTGTTTTCTGCCCTATCCGCAGAATGTCGGGGTTGTATTTGCTCCGAACGTTTCGTTAGGGTTGTATTTGCATTTGTGTGTCAACGTTAGTGGTCTATTTGCTACTTTTCCCGATGGGGAAATCGCCAATGAAATTCTCTCAGCCACAACGGTTGGTTTCTATTAAATGCGAATAAAATTATATCTTCATACTAGGAGTAGAATGATGCAAATATATATAGTGTATACTTTCTTGAGTTTAGGTGATTTTCATCTTTATTTTTACGGTGTAAGTTTCTTGTATATGCACCTACTCTGCCTCGTCTAAACCTCAAGAAAGTTTGATATGATTCTTTCTGTGAACTTATAGTAATTTATGAAAATCTGAAAAAAAACTTATAAATCGTGATTTCCAAACTGTGGATCAGGTTCTGGTGGAGCCTGGAACACTTCAAGGATCACAGATCATAGCCCAAATGCGATCCCACATCTTATGGATGGAGAGAAGGGTGCGCGACGGTTGTATATTTTGGAATCTTCTTTTTTCATTTATTTCTGATAAGAATTTGTTTCTACTTCCCAGAAAACCCGGAAATTGGAGAATGCCGCCAAGAAACCTAATAAGTGTACTAGGGATCTAATGATACTAAACACTGGTGCATTTGTTGTTGCTCCTGTGAGTGATGGATTTGATCTTTCATAAGCTTCACCATATGTTACTTGCTTCAGCTATCGGCTAAATATTTTTATTCAGATCAAAATATCAAATAAAAATTCATGGTTTTGCTTGCAGTGTCCTCATGATGGACCTTGTCCATTGTTGAATACAGACAAATACTGTCATTTTGTCCAGCGTTTGGAGAGGACACCGTCTCAACGAATATACAAGGTGTTTTGTCCAGAAACTACTCTTGCTCTAGCACTAGCACTAGCACTTGTTCTTAAGTCTCTTACGATCCTTACTTGTCTTTAACCTGGCTGTTAGCATGAGCCCTGTTAAAGCACAGTTATTGCTAGACTCCCAGTAAAGGAGAGAGTTTTTCATTCTTTGTGTATGCTTTACTGATTGAACTTGTGCACAACTGGGTATGAGAGAACATGATCTTAGCAACTTCATTCTCTAAATATTCTTTGAGCTAAAGAGATTTGAGCTATCTTGTCTTTGGGCCCTCAAATATTTTGCCATCACTGTGAACTTGAAGCGAGTTCCAATCTTAATGTCCTGAATTCACCTTCACTCAATTGTAGATCAGAAAGTCTCTGGTTTGTTTCTTATCCTACCACCAATTTATTGTTGCTATCAACTACTGTTGCCTTAAAAGAAGCCACCATAAGCCATTTACTATTATATTTGAAAGTTAATTAAACTTGTTATCATAAGTTACTTAATGTGCATAGTGTTTCATCACTCTTGTTGATAAGACCATTCGACCTCCTTGGAATTAAAATGCATTTAATTATGCATATATCAGTTCTCTTCTCCCTTATAGCCCCTTTGCCTCCTCCTCTTCGGCTTGAGGGAAATGTTGATGTTTTTTGGAGTATCTGTTATTTAATTTTTTGGAAAGCAAGCTAACTTATGTTTAGATCTTCTCATATATATATATATATATATATATATATATAGAGAGAGAGAGAGAGAGAAATGATATGCTACTCCCCTTTCGTGGGCACCTCTCGTGAGCTCCTTTGTCATTTTATCACTTTGGCATTATTTTGTTTGATTTTTTCGATTGTTTTATATTCTAGTACCTTAGAAATTAATATAGAAATCATAAAATCTAAAAAATAAATCAAATCGAAGCTCGATTTGTATTATTACTCATTTTTTGAAGTTAAAAATAAAAAATGAATAAATCGAGCTTTGATTTTTAGATTTTATAATTTCTATATTAATTTCTAAGGCACTAGAATATAAAACAATCGAACAAAGTAATGCCAAAGTGATAAAATGACGAAGGTCCTCACAGGAGGTGCCCACAAAAGGGGAGTAGCATATTATTTCTCTTTATATATATATATATTTGTTTTTTTCTCTTTTGTTGTTTCCTATGGAGTGTCAACTCGCTGTTCTGCAAGAAACATATTTGTCTGTATATTGAAAATATAAATTCTTATACTTTGTTACATTTGTAAAATTTCTGCAGCGGTCCAAGGAGGGTCCTTTACGTGGCTTTGAAGATGAAAAGTTTTGTTATGTTGCTTTTAGACGAGGAACAAGACCAAGGTTAGTCAATGGAAAAAAAAAACATATAAATGTATGATCGATGGCTAAATGTATGCTTCCTTGCTGTATCTCCTCCATTTTATAGGCGGTCGTACAAAGAAGACAAGCTATGTGTTGTGTGTTTTCTTTATGTTAAGAGCTAGAAGTGACCGATTATATCATGCCTTGCTTATGCCCTACAAGACATGACTTTACTTCTTTCATTGGTAGTTTAATTGAACAAGACGTAGAAGATATTCTTTCTGTTTGTTCAATGTTAGCAAGTGTCAAATTAACAATCATGTAACGGTATAACGTTGCCTTCTTGCCACCTCTTTCCCAAAATTATACTTGTAAATGATATTGCTTTCAATGCATGTTATAGTCTTTTACTGTAATTGGGAGGCCCACTAATTGGAATTACTAACTTCTAGATACTAGGGTTCTTGGGTGTCACATAGTTTCACTTTGAATCTGTATGGTGCTTACTGGATTGTTGGAAACTTTGAGTTTGACCATAGTGCACCATGAGTAACTTATTTAGTGCACCATCAGGAACTTAATAAAATTAATATTCAATAAGTAGTGGGCCTATAAAGGTCATGAAGGGTTTGCAACTTGATTCAGAAGATGAGGATGATGATTCGAGCTATTAGATGTTTTTAGTGTAAATATGATTCTATAGAAGTATTATGAGTATGTTTTATGTGATTTCGAGCTACATTTTCAAATATAGTGTGCAATAGCTCGTGATGGGCGATTAACAACTAGGCTCATATTAGGACTCGATTTGTGTTTGTGTGTTCTATACTGAGCTTTTCTCGTGTTTTCCTCTCATATAATTAATTCAAGCTATTTTCAAAGGTGAGGTTGTGCTGGGTTCTTTATGAGTTGCTCAAATTGGTTATTAGCTGTTTTGTTGGGTGGTGATGGTCGAGTTGCAATAACTGTAGAGCTGTTGACGGAGGCCCCAAATTTGCAGTGAGCTTTTGCCTTTCTGGAGTCGTTCCCCTTTCCCCCTCAATGTTGAGATTGTCGGCAGGATGAAGCTTTTGTTTCTTTGTTATGCTACTTAACTATTTCCGGTTTTGTTTCATTTCATTTCTATCTGTTGTAAACTGTGGCTCACTTGCAATGTTTCACTGATTGTAGAATTTTTTTCCTATCTTAATCAGACAAATATGTGAAATTCTTCTTGGACATGCATCTGAATTCGTAACGCTGAATTCTGTTTCTTTTGAACAGAGAATCCTGGCCTCTTGATGGTATGAAGTTCGAAACGTTGAAGGAGATGCATGCTAATAGAATACCCGAAAATCTGGAGATTGATGCAGGTAAGTTCCCC
This sequence comes from Mentha longifolia, assembly GCA_001642375.2. Taxonomy (NCBI): domain Eukaryota; kingdom Viridiplantae; phylum Streptophyta; class Magnoliopsida; order Lamiales; family Lamiaceae; genus Mentha; species Mentha longifolia. The sequence continues at coordinate 27,276,072 of CM038113.1, forward strand.
CAAATTTAACTTTGTTCGGCATCTAATTGTAATGTGTTGTTTCCAATGTTGACAATCTACAGGATTATATTACCGTATCTGATTTTCGTTTTTCAGTAACTTTTCTAGGGTATATCCTATTGAGCTAACATTGTTCATTGTCAGAGTCCCAATTTGATAGTGAAAACGATGGCGAGGGCTACCAAGAAGATGCTGACGATACAACTTCAAATGATCTCAACTTATCAGAAAAACCATGTGCAACAATCGAGAACCAAAATGTTGCAGAGGATGGCGAGGATGAGGAAGAAGCGCCTCGTGCTGATCTCGGGAGTGGCTGGGGAAGAATAATATATATGCCCTTCAAGAGGGGCAAAAGAGTCGAGCTCGATATATGCCGGGCCACCAACACCGAGGGCACCAAGGGCTCATTCGATCGCGTTGTCATTTCACAAAGTAGGAACCCTAAATTGCATCATCAAGCTCGACGCTCAATGTGGGGCGACTTATGGCCACTTAGGAGTGAAGGAAACTCCAAGTATTACATGTAAGATTTAATTCAAGTTAATTTCCTAATAACAATAATAATATGATAATTGTGGAAGTTAGTGAATGTAGCGTTTGCATTATAGAAAAGCACCAAATCCAATCATTTGTCGAAGTTAGTACATGTTTCTTGTATGTATCTTTGTTCATTCTGGACTAATCGAGACCATGAGTTGTTGTGTCTCATGTCCCTTTTCTTTCAGTTGTCTAATGTCGTTGAGAAAGGAAAAAATTACATTTTTGCCCTAGCAATTATAAAATATAGTACGTACTACTTAATATTTAGACATTGCACTAAAAACATCATTGTAGTATCAAATATTTTGAAATGGGACACACTTGGGTCAGCCGGAGGCACCGTGCTTCCGGGCTAAAATAATGGCATTTTTATTCATATAGATTGACATTTTTCTGCATAAAGATTGATACTTTTAAAAATTGTCATTTTATTCGTAAAATAATTATGTTAAAGATTGTCACTTTTATTCATATAGATTGACACTTTTTTGTATAAAGATTGGCACTTTGGGCCCGGCCGCACGGTGCTTCTAGCTGACACAAGTTTTTGTCTTTTGAAATTGACGAGTCAAGCACGAAGTAGACATGGATTTCACCACTTGCCACATTTTTTTTGTCCATGTCGAAGTCCTGAAATCGTCAATTTATTGGTTTAAAACTTGTAATTCGTGACATTCTAAATGTATTTTTTTTACATAATAATTTTGGCAAACATTGACGTGCATTTTATTACTTACAACTTCCATTCCTGAAACCAATGGACCAACTCGAATGGCCCTTGAGAAAAAAGTTTGAGCTTGATAGGGCTAGATCGAAAATCTGGTGGATTGGTTGTGTGCCAAGCATCATATAACATTTCATTACTTTGCATATAAATTTGAGAATAATAATGTTGTGTTTTCCAATATTTGTTGAACATGTTTAGATGTTTTATCTAAAGTTGTAGTGATTATTTTCAATTCTATGTGTTTTTCTTCAACACTTGATGAAAATTAAAATAAAGATAAGCATTTTGGAAAAATATTTATTGAATTCTTAACATTTGTTTATTGAGTTTTATACAAATAGATGTTAGAAAGATTTTCATTTGTGTTTAATACGAGGCCACATGTCTTTTTATTGAAAACAAAAATCTAGTAATTATAAAAATTTGTATACATGCTTTTTTTTTCTTTCCCGAAAGCATTATACTTTGATGGGCTAGCTGAAAATCAAATAAGATTATGACCGAAAAACTTTAGTCCAGAGATTTTTTAGCTAATAAGACTTTGATGGGCTAGAGTAATTATTTTGGTACAACATATAGTATACACATAAACTTGTACCTAATAAGTAATCCGGGTACTCGATACTCAAACTCTGTGTAGTTTCGATAGGATTCAGGTATCCGAATTATCTGATTTATAAAATTATATGCAATTTATATATATATTTTTTTTTGTGAAATCAATTTTAACATAAAATTATTTTTAATTTTCATTTCAGCCCAAGCTCTATTAATCATATGCGACATCGTAGATTTATCTTTATCAAATAATTAAGTGCATTTCAAATGAATATTATGATTATTGTTCAAATATAATTACATCAATCTTTGATAAAAAAAAAATATTTATAATTATGTGTTTCATGATAACAAATTATTTATAATTATCATAAAGTTCCCCTGAATAGTTTAAAATATCCATATTTGATAGAATAATTATATCCATTTTTTTTTTTGGTTGACGATTTCTATTATGCTATTCATGTGAAATTGAAAATTCCATTAAAATATTCAAATAATAAATTAAAAAAAATCAATCACCGTCATTTATGAAAATAAGAGGTATTAAATTTAATAAATTTAATGACTAATAGAAATATAGAATGATATTAATAGGGTATTTCAGGTTTATTCGATCGGATAATCAAATACCCAGATCCATCAAAATCAAACTGTAACCCGTACCGATACCAAATTGAACTAGATTCCGGTATCCAAAGTACCCGAGTAGGTCGGGAGTTTTGAAACGTAGTCGAATACCTGCGGATGAAACACTTATTTACTGGTGGAAAATACTCCCTCCGGCTCACGATTTCTGAGCCCATTCTTTTCGGCACGAGAATTAAGACGGGAGTGTTTAATGTATAAAGTGTAATGTATGTAGGGATGTGACGTGGTTTATGTATTTAGGTATATTTTAAAACTAGAGCATCATAGATGCATAAAAATATATCCATGTTTGGTCTTGAATGAAAGATCTCGTATCAAGACTTTTAATTTGGTATAAAAATCATAAAAATCGAATAACAAACTAGAAAGTTATGATAGTTTAAACTTTTATAATTTAAATTATATTGAGATACGTGCTGAGAGGAGAATGAATGATAAGATTTAATTAGATAATGTTAAGTGCAAGAAGGGGTTTACTAATTATACTATTAATATGCTAATTATTTCTATAAAAAAAATGAGATAAAAATCTTGAGACGGTCTAATAAAGAAAATGACTCATAAATTGTGGTCATAAATTGTGGGGGGAAGGGAGTAATTTGGACAAGAGAGTACCATTATAATTTTCCATCACATGCTGCGAATTTGGGACGCACGAACAGTATCTATCTCTAAATAAGTAGAATATGAAAAGTGGGGCATCATGGGAATTTGATGGGATGGATGTTCACGTGATTTCTTGTTTTAATAAATTACAATTCCCATCCTATAGGAGGAGATTAGTTCAGTACAACTTCCTACTTTTATACAAGATGAGGCCCCCACTCACATGGGACCGGATCCGCTCCGGTCCGGTCCGATTTGCTTTTGCTTCACTTTTTAGTGACAATTCAAACCTGCATGCACGTTGCACGTGCTCTACCACCTGCCACCGGCTGCTCCGGTCGTTAAATTAGATGATTACAGTACCAATTAAAATTTCGATATACTAGATGTGATCATGTGACAATATTTAATAATTAAATTAGCATCCTCGAATTGCACGATCAACTTGGTTCGTTTTTTAATTAAAATAAACTAAAAGAAGAAGAAGAAAAGTAATCTTTCTTTCTGGATTATTATGCAGGCTCTCTCTTATAAAAATAATAATACAAGAGTTGGTACATGCTACTTGGATATTTTTAATAATTGATTTTCTCTTTTACAAGTTTTATAACAGAACACTGTGTGACACTTTTTCCCTAATAAAGTTGGTTAAAAAACAAAGAAATTTTGGTTTCATTCCGAGGGGAACATGGGGCAAGTGAAGGCTTTTTATATTTTAGTCATTTTTATATAATAAAAAAAAAAAAGTTGAAAAAAAATTGGACCTTGACCTTTGTATAGAAAAACATTGCTATAATTTGTTTTTCTCCATTCTCTGACTTGAAACTAATCAGTGCGTAAAGGGAAAAATCTGTTGAATCATAGAGTAGTGGGATATATAATATAATATAATTATTTGGCGAATTATTATATTATTATATTGAAGTTATTAAAAGTGAAATGAAAATTGCAAAATGTAGTGCTACTGCTTACAGTTACTTCTGATATGGAGTATTTAGATTTGTTCTATTTCTTGTTTCATTGTTACAAATTGACGTGAAAAATGTATTTACGAAATTAGTTAATGTACACGGCATAATCAAAAAATGATGATACATTAAACATTTATACAATTTAAAAATAGAAGGAAGAAAACTTGTCAATGAGGGATTGTAACACTTGACATTACTAATATTTACACGTTCTAGAAATACACAAACCATACAAAAAAATCATATATATATATATATATATAGGGGATGAATCTTATGGATGCTATCTTCAAATTTGAGAACTAGGAACTAATCCTAGCCATCCTTTTTCACAATCTAATGGTGGAGATTAATTCATAGATTATGTATTTTACTAATTTTAATGCTTTTTTCCTAATTTTAAGGGGTAGTTTAGGAAAACAAAACAAAAAAAAAAAAGATTGTGCCGTCCATGAATCTCGGCCACTTCCCAAAAAGTATTCTTCTCCTAATTAATATCAATCTTAATCTTAATGAAATATATACTCGAAATCTGGCCTTCGATTTACATATTTCTGTCACGAGTTTCATCTAATAAACATCTGTATTTTCTGATGACGAGCGTTCAAGATGTGGTTGGAAGACTAGCTACGGAAAAAAGGGTACAAAATAGAGTATGTCGCGAAGAAAAATGCTTGCTCTATGCAGATTTCTTCAAGTCGTGTTTTTATTCTATACCATGGGATCTATGTGTTATAATTTACGCAGAAATTAGATGATTGGTTTGTTATTTGCTTTTTTACGATTTTTGGACGTTTTTAAATATATTTTTAGAGTTTCATGCTTGTCGCTTTAATTTTTAATGCTTATTTTATTATTACTATGTGCACACATTTTATAGTATTTTTTTCTTGTTTTATCTTGGAAATTCAGATTTCAGACTTTTTGAAAGTTGATTTCTTGCTTCGTATAAAACATAATTTTATATATAAGCATACATGAAAAATAAATTAAGCATTTTAACATTTGTAAGAAAGCATAATTTCATATATAAATAAGTATGATTGTAAAAAAGCATAATTTTATACATAAAAAAGCATAAGAGGATTATACTCTAAGCATACAGGAAAATAAATTAAGCATTTTAATATTCGTAAAAAACATAATTTTATATCTAAATGAGCATGAATTTAAAAATATATATATATATATATATATATAAATCATGAAATAATTATAGTTCAAGCATAAAAAAAGTAAATTAACAATTTTAAGATTTAGTGATATAAAGCATAATTTGTTATTTTAAAAAAACGTGCTAATAAACGTCATTTAATTTGTGTTTTTTCATCAATGTTACTTATCATTTTGGTGCTACAATTTCTGCTTTAATACTATCAGTTCATTGCTTTTATTTTTTATAAAAAAAAAATATTGCTTTAATATTATCAGTTTATTGCTTCAATAATATAAATTTATTGCTTTAAACTATCAGTTTATTGCTTTCTTTAAAAAGAACATTGCTGCTTTAATAATAATATCAGTTTATTGCTTTAATAATGTCAATCTATTGCTTTACTACTACCAATTTATTGCTTTTAATCTTAGGAATGTTAAACTTTACTTAATAACAAAAACAATACTGAAAGGTTAATACACAATTCCTATTCCAAAAAAAAAAAATCTAAAATATTTAAGTACGATAATATACTTGATTTTATATGACTAACCATAGCCTCTAATGGTCAAAAACGAAATTCGTAAGAAAAGCAGCAAATCCATAGTTTCCACCCTACGCAGATAATTTCTCATAGTTGTAAGGTATTGGTCGGAGAAGAAGAATTACGCCGGATAGAGAGAGAAAATAAATGAAATAGGAATTGAAGCAACATAATGGCATGGGCAAAATCCACTGGTTCAGAATCTAGAGAAAATAAATTAATTGTGGAGAAGAAGAAGAATGAATGTATCTGCATATGAATGTATCGATGGTATGAGAGAGAATATTAAGATGCGGTTAATTCCTACAATTTTGGTCCATAAATTAAAGATTATATTAATACCCATAATTAATAAAAAAAACTGCCAAATCACAAGAACAAAACTCAGCCCTTCATCTATTAAAATGGATGGTGCATATTGGTTCCTAATTCTCAAGATTGGAAGGGGTTCTTATATGATCCAATCTCTCTCTCTCTCTATATATATATATATATATTATATTAATATATTAAAACAAAATGAAATGTCAGTTTTTTTTTGCGCCAATTTTAGGGTAGATTAGTCATTTTAATCCTTAGAAGTTATTTTTAAAAAAACGGTTCTTGCAGGAATTACTCACGTTCTATCTACATTTTCCACTATAACTGGCAGCAGTTTTTCACGCAAAACGCCACGATGCAAAATCACGAAAACCACCTCTCAATTATCTATCATCACTCTGTTTTTTTCCTTGCCAATTTCTGTTGTTTTTCTCTTTAATCAATTCAGTGGAACAATAATTTTCTATTTGTATTTAGTGAACAGCGCGAGGAGACGTCGAGCTCAAATTCGAAACCATCGAGAAGAAGGGAGACAATTGATTAAATAAAGTGTTGCTCAAAAAGGTTAAAATTGTCGAGACAAGAGAAACATGTAGAAAAATCGAGCACAGACAAGCTATGGAGATGTCGAATTAGAGATGCTCATGAAACAATATCGCCATAGGCAAAGGTAATACAATTTTTCTTCGCATCGTTGAGTTGATTTATCCATTTGATTGTCATTATCTCTATTATTTTCGGATATTTGATTCACCTCTTAATGAATTGAAGATTCTTTGACAAAATAAGCGAAGAAATTGAGGAAGATATCGATAAAGATAATTCAGATGAAGCAACCATAGCGATGTTATTGCTGATGCTTTCCTTGATGGCATTTGCAGGTTTAGTTACTTGAATCATGTCATTCGTTATTTTATTGGAATCATTTTGCTAAATATGATTTCTAATATCTTGACATTCGCACATCTTTTTTTTTTTTTTTTTTTAATTGTTGTAGAACCATGACTTCACTAAAACTCCAAGTTTAATTTCACTTGCTAAAACTTCTTATATCATTAAGTATTAGTTATGAAGTTATGGAAGGGTAAGGAATTGATCAGAAGAGCTTTGCTGCGGCTATGGATCAAGCTCTACGTGCCAACATTCCTATGTTCCTTTTAATTCATCTCTGAAAGATGTTGTTGGCGCACATTTTGATAGTTACTGAAATTTTCGGCAAGGGAAGCTTTGTCCTGGCTGCAAGCAGAGAAAAAAAATTCAACATTATTTGTTTGTTCTTTTCCACACTTATTTATGTGAAAGATTTATTGGTATCTTCTTAAGGAGTGACAAATCTTACTTGCTCATCTTTTCAATCATTTATTTGCAGATTTGTAGCCACCATTTGAGAGGACTATACGACCCCTTCAAAGTGGTTAATCAAAAAGTCATACGAGTTTTATGATCAATGTAAGTGAATATTTATGTTCATGTATTTTTTTTGTTTTTTCAATTTTATATGTTATCTCATAATCCGAGTTTCTTCGTGTGACACTGATGTGTTCATGTTCTTTCGTCTTTTTTTGAACTTTTCAAATTTCCCTTGCCTCGCTCCTTTTCCAAGAATTGTCTGCATTTGTTCTTCTTTTCTGGTAACTCTGCCTTTTCATTTGACTGTTTATTTGCCCCATTTGTGCTTCCATAGTTCACTCGCTTTATATTGATATTGAAGTATATAGTTATTTGTTAGAATTTGCAGTTTTGCTCATAGCTTTTTTTTGTCTATTTTTACTTAAAAATCATTTAGTTTGAAACATGCTAGAAATTTATGGACTATTAGGTTCTTGAAATAATCGAAACATTGGTGGATAGTTAAGACATAAAACAAGGCTTCAATAGTCCTGATATAACATACTACTGTACTTATAGGCATGGATCATCTTTATGTCATAACATTGTAATTTTTAGCTCACTTTTTAGTTTTGAGCTGTTTTTCTGATGTATATTGATTTTTATAAGCCATATAGGTGTATATCAAAGTAGTTATCTATTCTGTCAACTATAAGTTTATCTTAAATTGTGCCAATATTTCTACAGTTTCATTAAAAGAATGTTGTTGTTGCAGTTTATCACTGGTGTATTAACTCCAAGAATACCTATGAGTCAATCCATTGTAGTTGGATGAGACAATAATTTTTTTCAGAAAAGGTGATAAGAGCATGAAAATAAGACACTTTAGATAGTTGTTTTAACTTATGTTTGTGGTTGGAGTGAGATTGGGAAGGCTGGAAGCACTTTGTTCAAGATTTTTTTTTTTTTAAATTAAAAGCTATGACTTTTAAAACTGTCTTATAGATTCTTTCGACCTCTTGAATGATTTTGCAAAGCTTTTGAGATCTTGCTCTACATTTTTGTTCCATGGTCATCTGTGGAGATTATATTATGCAGAAATAAAGAGAGACGGAACACGTTCTATGGCAGAAAGCCATGATGTTCACCTCCATTTTGCTTCGTCCGTTTGAGCCAAAACATGTTTTCTGATTTCCTTGAGAGAGAAGAAAATCTAATAAAACAGGTTACTTTTGTTGGAAATAATAGAATTGTGACATCAACTCAATTGGAAAATTTTGAGATAAGACTATTTAAAGGAATATTAGATTGTCCAAGAAAATATTTAGTCTCTTTTTCCGTAAACTAGCTGCAATAAGTATGATATAACAAGTTTTAGTATAACATAAAGTCATAATGTTTGTGGTCAATCTCTTATGCATATCTTATTTTGATTTTCTGTTAGTATAAAGATAATGGAAGAACATTTTGCTAGGTATATGGAGATTCTATGTTGATTTCCTATTACCATCCTATTAACAAATAGTAAGAAGTTACCATCCTATTTTCTAATTTTCTTCAAAAGAATGGAACCATTTTATTTTCATATTCAGAAAAAACAACATATGTTCAAATACTGATGAATTTTGAATATCCGGAAATAGAGCCTTCACACACTGATGCAGATCCCAGCTAAAATAAATTAAATGGGCTGGTATCGAGATGTTAATGTTTGAAAGTTATTTTATTAATTGCAATTTTGATCAAGCATTATGCCTTCATGCAATTAATCCCATTTTAATCATAGTACACTAATTCCCTTAGAATAAAACCCACTAAAGACCCTAATTATTAATTTATGTATTTTGTAAGAGTCACGAAAATCAATTCTTATGTTATCTTTATATGTTGCATCAATAGAATTCAATTTAGAATTTTGAAATAAAGAAACAAATTTGCATTAATGTTCAGAAACAAATACATACTATACTATATTCAGTTGAAAGAAAAGAAAAATACTACTCAATTGGAAAAAATATAAATACATGTACTAAATCCTTTTACAAAAACCCATTGATGAATTTTGCAATTAATCACATTGAGACTAAATGTTTAATGGTTGCCGTGCATCGTACGGGTGGGTGTACTAGTATATATATATACAATTTTGATATGCTAGGCTACATATATGGACGTCTTATATGAGCGACATTGCCAACTCATCAAATTTCCTTTTTTTCGTTCCTTCTCTCTTTCATTCATTCCTAATAATTTATTTTCCTTTTCTCTTTCATTTATTAATAATTGACAAAAACTTGGGTGAGGTCGGCCACATAGTGTGGTCGGGTCAAAGTGTCAATCTTTATACAGAAAAGTGCTAATCTATACGAATAAAAGTGTCAATCTTTAACATAATTATTTTACGAATAAAATGTCAATTTTTAAAAGTGTCAATCTTTATACAGAAAAATACTAATCTACACGAATAAAAGTGTCAGTGTTTTAGCAGTCCGCACGGTACCACTGACTGACCCAAGTGTTGGGGCCTTTCCTATATTTTTCTCTGTACCCAATTTTCTCAATGTATTCTCGTCTCTCTCTACTTACATGGAGTATTTGGTATCATAAGCACTGTTTATATATTCATTATTTTTACACATTTGATTAAATTCTATTTGAATTTATTATTTTTTCATTGGAGTTTAGTAATTATAAATTATGATTTAATACTTTTCAACTAGGGTTTAATAATCCCCAATTATGATTCATTTTTTCATTTAATTCTATTAGAATTTATTATCTTTAATTGGAGTTTAGTAATTCTAAATCATGATTTACTATTTTCTAACTAGGGTTTAGTAATCCCCAATTAGGGTTTATTTTTTATTTATTAAATATAATTTAATAATGTATTCCTTCTATCCCAAATAAGTGTCTCGACTTGATAAAATCGTTGTCCCTGAATAAGTGTCATATTTCATATTTCAATTCAAAAATTATACACCATCCGTTCACCATCTATTGAGCCAAAAATATAGGCATGGAGCTTAATATTTTGTGGGTATTGTGTTAATGTGATTTCTTTGTACCATTCGCTAGTAGGACGGTTGGGGGGGGGGGGCGATTAGCGTCTAAGCGGGAGCCTAGACGACCTAGACGGATTAGTATAAAATCAAAGTACATGCCAAAATTTTCATATATTTTAAACATACTATACATAGGTTAAAGTATAAAATTCATGATTTTTCAACTATAGTTTAATCTTACGGCCCTTCAAGCCCTGACTAGCCCGTCTAAACCCTCCTAGGGACTGCCTAAACATGCCTAGGACCACCTAGGCACCTGCTTAGATGTTGATTGATTCACCGCCGCCTAAAGCAAATCGTCTTGCCATTAATCGGGATGACCCGACACTTTCTAGCGTCTAGACGCCTTTTAGGCGGCCAAGTCAGTCTTCTTTTAGAACACTGACCACTTGTTAGAGTTATATTTGTGTGGTCAATTAATTAAAAAAAAAATAGTCTAAAGATGGTGAACAGCTGAAAATGAAAGAGCGTATACATATCGTGGACAAATGGAGTACTAGACTATCATATTTTTATCCCTATCATCATTGCAGATTATTTTACTTTAATTTTTTATGCAATGAAGGCGTAAAAAATAGTAAACTTGTCCATTTATTGGTTTACACATTTTAATAGCTGGGGACAATTAAAAAAAAGAAAAAAAGAAAACAAGATGAAGGGTGTAGTATATCACTGAAATTGGTCTATTTTCATAAATGAAATTAAGTGCATGGATTTAAAAGACATAATGAAATATTACCTATTTAATTAATTTAGTTTATTAGAATGTCCATTTTATTTTCTTTTAATTCTCCTATATACTGAAAGACGAAACTGTACGTACCTATCCTCGTGGCCCTATTGCTCCTAGGTGTTCCAAATAGGTGGGAATAAATATGGTTCAGACATACGCTACTACAGTACTGAAGGATTGTTGATTATTTGTTGTTTGGCACCTAGTTATTTGTATTTTCTATATATATATATATGTATATATATATTCCCTTTACAATTCTTCAATTCATTTATTCTAATTTCTCTCAATGCATGCACACCGTTCATATATTTGGAATGAAGACAAGGAAATCTCTCAAAATTCAATTGACTGATACTCCTTCATAACCAGTAGTTTTTTCCATATGTTTTGTAAATAGTATGTTATTTTTTTTATACATTAAGTAACATGTACAATTGTTTTAAAACACACGAAGTTCGACTTGTTTTGATTTCACAATACTTTAAAACTTGTATCAAGATACATGCATGAATTTAGCCTTTTGTAATTGGCTTAATTGTATGAAAATGCATTAATTCTGAGAGGAGTTTCATTTTTTTCATGAACTTAAAATTATCTATATGAAATTATTAACATTGGCAGTTTTTCTACAATTTCAGTTTTTCAAGACGATCGTAGTTCAAACATATTGTTCATGAGGTAGATAGATTAAAATTAATAATAATATTAAAAAAAAAAAACTAGAAATTGTCTGCTACTGTGACAAGGCAACATCTAGAAATTGCACATGTGGATTTATATAATTATATACAAGCATCGGGCAAAGTGAATTTCGCTACTCCGCAACTGTGACAAGGCAACCGTAAATAAAGGCAACAACAATTGATAATTGATAGTATTATACTAAGAAAGAAAAGTAGAGCAAATAATGAAAAGAGAAAGATGCATACCTTTAATGTCCTATTTCTAGAGTCGCTTGACACATCTAAATTTTTGAATCTGGAAAAAGATACATACCTTTTTACCCACATGCATACATTCTAGTGAAATTTTGGGTCACCATATATAATACTAGCTATATGGGCTTAGATGGGAATTCCTAATGACACATAAATAAATTTTAGTTTCTAAAACATTGTCCTTATTTATTTTGTTTTGAGAAACGTAGACATAATATCTTTCATAAATCAATAAATATAATAATATGAACAAGCGTACATGAAATGAGAAAGATATAAATGATAAGAAATACATAATTCATATATATTTGATAAGAATTGTGTGAACTTGTTAGGATCAAAACCCTAACAAGCGATCGAAATGTCGATCAACGAACAAAGAAAGGTCCGGCGCCTCGAACAAGAGGTCGTCGGAAGGAAGAACAGCCGGCGCCTTCGACGTGAAGGTCGTCGGTGGAAGAAAAGCTAAACGCGGAACTCGTCCGTCGGCAGCCGTGGATAGACGTTCGATGGTTACAAACGCAGAAAACCAAACTAGGGAAAAGATATATTTCTTATTACTTCTTGAATGATTGCGTAGTGATTACAATCCAATATTTATAACACTAATTACCTATAAATAAGGAAAGGATATTCTAAAATATGGAATACGAATCTAAACTATAAACGTAAAAGATAATCTCTAATATTACGAGATATACTCGTATCAACTCCCCCACGGTTGAAAATCACCTTGCCCTCAAGGTGGATACCACGTCACAATGCTCAGCTCATACCTTGGCGAAGTAAAGCCCCGTGACAACCATGGTGAGATATCCCCTCTAGGATCAAAAATCAACACATTCTTCTCACCAACACTGGTTGCCTTCTTATCACCCGGAGCTCGATTTTCTTTATCACAATCTCCTATATCTACCACGTAAACGACACCAATCTTATCGGAAAAAATGACAAACTTGTCATCACCACTAATTGCAAAGGAAGTCATTCTTTTCTCCGAAACCACTGAATAAACACCACACCAGGAATCTGTGTACAAAACTTTCACTAACTTATCATCTCCACCTGTCACAACAAAGCTTCCATTCACGCCATCCGGTACAGTAAAAGCGGGAAGCTTGTTGTGCCCTCCGGTTTCATCCAATGATTGGGGTGCAGAACCTTTCTTGACATCGAAAACCCGGAGATCCGACCCGATGGCGACGGATACTAATTGTTGATTGGAGGGGACCGCAATGAGCGCTGGAGCTACCTCCGCATCGAGCTTCTGCTCGCCTTCATCCATGTCGCGTTCCTCCTCGTTCACAAGTGATTCGTCCGAAGCAGGCGCATGCACGGGTGGACAAATAGGTTGAGATGATACTCCTCCCGTGGAATTAATTTCACCGGTATTTACCTCGGATTCCTCGGTATCGAACTCTGCATCCATGTTGTCCAGGCGTAAGCCCATGTGTGACCCGCGACCCGGCCCAAATCCAAATTCCTCGCCCATATCCTCCCACACGAACGGCTGCCGCGGCTCGAACCAATCTGTCATGGTATTCAGCGGTTCGTCGGTGTGATGGTGATGAACTGAACACGGAAATCTCCCGTTGAAGAAGCAATTAGGGTCCTCGTAGTCGTTGACATCAGACAGAAAACGAGAGAGAGGGCGGTCCCACGATGAAGGGGCCGGTTGCGATGGAGGTAGGGCGCGCGTCTCCGTGGGCGGAAAGTATGGCTGGGCGCGTGATGAGACGGGATTTAGCATTGAAGAGACCAATCGGGACTTGCAGCTCGGAGGAGCACTGACGAGGTCGAGAGCCAAGAAGCTGCAAGGTTATTTGCAATGCTACATTTCGAAGAGATTGACAAATGATGGAGTTGAATTTCATCAATACAAGTTGGTGAATTTAACAAGTGTTGAAGATGAAGATTTGGGCGTCCATCATTGAAGAAAAGGAAGACAAGTCCAAGAAAACAAATTTTCTTATATTTTATTTGGGCTTAAAAACTTTGCATTTATTTTTAATTTAGTTTAGTCCAATTATCACAACATGTTTAGGTGATTAATTGGCCCAGTTATATTTAATTAAGGAGTCCGAAATTATCAAGCCCAAGTCTTGCTAATTTCGAAAACCTACCTAGCTTAGGAATTAGATTAGTATTTATGTTAATTTTCGTTCATTCTTTGAAACAGACTTGATTGAATGCAAAAACAGCTTTACGCTATTCTCTTGTCTCACATAACAAATCGTTCCTTAGGTAAAGTTTGATATTGGCGATTTCAAGCTTGAACTCATCGACTCATTCGTGATATCTCGTAGCATCCGGGTTAGTCGAGCCACGAAGATTGTTCCATAAACGCGTTTCGGATTCACGTAGATCCGGGGTTCGTTTCGGGTAAGATTCACAATTTGTTTCCGTTTGAATTCTGCAATTCGTGTTCTTTTCGTTTCCAGCCATTCATCATCATTCATATATCATAAATATCCATCCTACATCGATCCTGTAGCTATTCCATCCCAGAAAAGCCTTAGATTAATTTCAGATCCGTTTTTGGAAACCCTAACTCGTCCTGAAAATCACCACCGTGCCAAATCGAAAACTACTCGTGCGTTTTCGCTGAATTTTGGATATGTTCTTCATAACCCTAAGTTGTAACTCGTGTTAAAATTTGAGCTTAATCGGAATTGAATTGCTTAGGTTACTGTCGACGCCTATTCAGTGTATTTGTGGGTAGAATTTCAGGGAATCTCCATTCGATTGTTCATAGTTATATTTGGATTGAATCTTTCGTGTCTGACGTTGTTCGATTCTCAGCTTCCGCGTATTGTGATCGCATCAGCGCGACCACACCCACGGTGATGATTTCCGACGAAGGCACCTTGACGCGGAGCGGAGTCGGGCCCCCGATAATGGTTGAAGACCAGGGAGCGCCGGTCACGTGGAGGCTGGTCTTCCTACCTCGCACGATGCGGTAAGGTTTCGTTGATCTCGTTTGCGGGTGTAGTACGGTCCCACGATGAGTAGGGCGGTTGTTGGCGCGGCTTGAGCTGCTCGTGCTGTGGTGGATGCGCCAAAATACATGCTCGCCGATCGGTGTCAGCGAGGCGGGCCTCGAGCGGATCCAAACGCGCTAGGAGGCGATCAACCCCTGCGTATAGGCAGCTGCTGGTGGTGTCGGCTGGTGGGTGGATGAATGAACAAACTCGCGTGGTGTCGATGGTGACAGGCGTCGCGAGCCACCGGGGAGGAATTCCTGTCACCAAGAATCGATGTCGCCGTTGTCCGGCTGATGACGAAACAGCGGTTGATCCCAAGAAGAGACCGATGGAAGTCTATACGAGGCTAACTGCTCGTCCTCCGTCTCCCCATGTAGTGCGGGACGACCGAAGATGTGGCAGCTGTGGCCCACGAAAACGCCGCGGTGTGGGTTGCGCTCCATGTCGAAGCCAGCGAGGACAAGGGTCCTCGATCGGTGCCTTGGAGTAAGGGTCCTTTTTTTTTTTTTTTTTTTTTCCGACCTTGGCTATGGAAGTGTAGCAGCAGCGGCTGTGGTGATACTGCGGATGGTGTCGTACGATGGGTTGAGTTCGGCTATGAAAGTTCTCCGGGAGAGAACTCTCAACGAGAGCACCAATTGTTAGGATCAAAACCCTAACAAGCGATCGAAATGTCGATCAACAAACAAAGAAAGGTTCGGCGCCTCGAACAAGAGGTCGGCGGAAGGAAGAACAGTCGGCGCCTTTGACGTGAAGGTCGTCGGTGGAAGAAAAGCTGAACGCGGAACTCGTCCGTCGGCAGTCGTGGATAGACGTTCGATGGTCACGAACGCAGAAAACCAAACTAGGGAAAAGATATATTTCTTATTACTTCTTGAATGATTGCGTAGTGATTACAATCCAATATTTATAACACTAATTACCTATAAATAAGGAAATGATATTCTAAAATATGGAATACGAATCTAAACTATAAACGTAAAAGATAATCTCTAATATTACGAGATATACTCGTATGAGAACTCAACCTCATGGGTTTCGCAGAATAAACACACACACACACACACAAATATATATATATATATATATATATATATATATATATATAATGAACCTAAGCGGTAGGGGTTAGGTTTCGGGGTCAAAGGTCCCGAGTTCGAGTCCTCCGTGGCCCGGCCTTTAAATTTCAGTTTAACTATGTTCAAAAAAAAAAAAATATATATATATATATACTACCTCCATCTCATTTATTTAGTCACATTTACTATTTGGCACGTATTTCCACCGAAACCTAGTACGTGTTTTAAAATACAATTTTGTAGTATCATTTTTTTTACAGGATACTATGACACTCATAGTATATACTACCTCCAACCCATATAAGTAGTCTCATTCATTTTTTTGACTTTTCCAGCACGCGTTTCCACTGAAACCTAGTACGGGTTTTAAAATATAATTTTAAAGTATTTTTTCTTTTACGGGATACTATGAGGAAAAGTCAAAAAAGTGAATGAGACTACTTTGGTGGGTTGGAGGTAGTATATATATATATTGAACCTTGTGTTCTGAATTTGTTGCTTTTATATGTGCGAAACAATATATTTGTTTGTTGGAATTTTGTTTCAAAATTAAGTCCCAAAATAGACCGATTTGTTTTTATAATACCTCGAATAGACCAATTTATTTTTATAATGGCTGGAAACTGGACAGCACAAAATTGATTTAATAATTTTAATTATTTCAACCCTACTATTCATAACAGAAGATGTGGACAAATCAGTAAAGCGACAGTTATTATTATTATTATTATTATTATTATTATTATTATTATTATTATTATTATTATAGGAGTAATATTTTTTTGAATCATTCCAATATTTATGTGGACGACATTTGACGCAAAACAAAAAGAAACCCTTCGTATCACTTTTAGTTTATTTATTATTCGAAAGAGTAACCAGACTTTTTTTGTTTTGTTTTGTTTATGATGATATCCAAAATCTGCTAGTAATATTATTTCAAAATCAAAATATGTTACTGATGTTAAATATAAATAAAATATTAAAATTAGTTATAGAAAGAAAATAATATACCGCAAACATAAGTTCACCGACAAATTGAGGCCATAGTTTTTAAATATGATTAGTGATCGAATTGTTGGCAATAATTATTAGTTTTGATGATGTCAAAGATCGCATCTACATCTAATTAATATGAGTTGTAACTATTTTATTTTGATTTTTGAAGGTAAGTAAATAATCAATTTATTAAGACTCTGATTTAATTCTATTGGTCCGACCATGCTGGGGTGGTGTTCAATTTCACGTGTTCTGATTTAGACACAATATAATATAAAATATCTTAGTCCGATTCCTTTCTTTTTCTTCAAATAATTGGTTGTATTAATATTGACATATCATACATATACTATTTCCCTCCTCCGTCTTCCAAATATACACATGTATTTTAGGATCAATAATAATTACACCTTTTCATTTTAACTCTCGACTTACTAGTTGGACATTTTACCAACTGAGTTATGCTTTATTTTAATTATAAGTGATAGAATAGTGTGTTAAAGTATTTATTATAATAAATAGAGATCAAGTCTTACATTTACAAAGTCGTCAGTGAGTTTGGTCGATCAAGTTATAGTGGGTCTGGGTCATGTGTAGTAGAATGGATAAATAATATATTAAGATGATTGCAAAACTTGAGGAACGTGTCGAATAATAATTATAGTAGATGTTAAGATAAAATTTAAATTATACTTGATGTACAGTGTTATATAATACATCAAGTAAATAATATATTATATCAAATTGGACCTAAATATTATCTAAACATTCACTTTCAGCACATCAAAATATGTGCCGAAAAATTCAATACATAAATATAGTGGACGGAAAAATATCGTTTATTTTCTCAGAATCACATTTCAATAAATGATATTCTAAGACAATTTTACATTCCTACCGGCCAAATGAGATCTTGAAGTTTCTTTAAGACTTTCCACGACTTAATAATAATGTTCCACATGATTAATTCAATATTATAATGTAAAATATGTCTTTTTTTGAAATATATATATATATATATATACTTCAAAGGCATGACAAAAGATTCAATGCATCAATGTAATTGACGGAAGGAATAATATACTCCTCTCATTGTGTAGGATAATTAATCAGGAAATCGATAAGATTTAAGTTTCGGCATCTTATTAAATATTTAAAATTAACAATCATTTGAGAATGTAACAATTAAGTCATCATAAAAATAAAAATGGATAAACAATTCATACAAGAATGCTCCTATATCTATTGTAGGCACACTTAATGGTCAACGGCTAACGTGGCAGTGTCACGTTAATAATTTTTTCCTTTAAGGTTTAGTTTAGTTTACTCTAGTAGGGTTTATGTTTTTGGTAGAGTTTATTTTTATAAGGTATATTAGTAATAATTTTCCTTAAATATAATACCGTCACCTCAGCCGTGGACACATTAAGGGGGGTGTATTGGTTTTGGAGTCTATAAGATTTTTTTAGATTTTCAAAGTCTGAGGGTATTCAGTTTGGATTTTCAAAAGTCTTTAAAAATCTTGAGGTATTCAATATGGATTTTAAAAAGTCTTAAAAAATCTATAGGTATTCAACAGTTTATGGATTTTAATAGTCTATGGATTTTCTTTGATTCTCCTTTAAAAATACACACAAATTTGACTCTCCAAATCTCTCATAACAACTAGAGATTTCAAGAGTCAACATGAAATAAATAAGAGTTATACTTACATCTTTATCGTCATTTCTAGATGAGTTACTTTTATAATAATTATTAAAGTAATTATTTTATGAAATAAAATTTGGGCTTCTTCTTCAAGAGCAGTTACGAATATTGGTTTAAAAAAAAAATAAAAAATTGGATTTAAAGTATGCAAGTCTAATGATGTCTCGGCTCTGTAGTTTTATTGCAGTTTTTGCTTTCACTTGTTATATACGTATATCAATTAGGTAAATGATTAATTGTTTTTTTTTTTTTTTTTTTTTTTTTACTTTTCCTTATTGTAGATGATTGGTATTGGACATAGATAGTTTAATGATTCATTCTAATATGTAAAATTATTTTTGTAAACAAGACACGTGTGTTCCATATACTCTTTTTATATATAGATAGATTTCGATTAACTCTTTTTATATACACGTGTGTTCCATATACATTTGCATCAATAGTTACAACATCGAAGTCTATGAATATCCATTTAAATCAATAAAAAAAATATTTCACAATCCTGTTAAGTCTATGAAAATTCATATAAATCAGTTAAAAACCAAACTCTACATGAAATCTTTGGGATTTCTAAATTCACAGACTTTTTAAAATCCAAAAAAATCCAATAGAATTCCAGTTGAGTACACCCCCTAAGTATGCTACGGTGGGTAAGAGAGCATTACTCGATGTGTTAAAGTCACATATTTGTCCCACGTCGATTTAGAAAAATTCTGAAATTCTATATATATATTGGATGATCCTTCACAATTACAAATTTTTTTAAAGCGGTGAATAGCTTAATTCTAATAACTTTGAACTAATTGAATGAATGATAATTTTACCATTTCAATTTCAATTTCACATACAATCATTACTAAAATCTACTTAAAAATATTTCATATAAGTATAATGTAACCATACCATCATTAGGCTGGACAATCAAAATTTAGAAAAGATGCACTAGTTTTCATTACATTCCCTCTTAATCTCATACCAAAATATGCATCGATTTACTTTTTCAAGACAAAATTCGTTGCCAATAAAACGAGCATCATCTCTGTATAGTCCATTCACGTTTTAAGGTAGATTAACTTGTTTCGATAAACTAAATTATATGAGTAAACTCCCTATTATGTAACTAATTATTTTTATAATTATATAGTGTAGAATAATTAGGATTTTATGCTCTACATATTAGTAACTATATATGAATATATTGAATGATTGAATAAAAATATCCAAAAATTGACTCTCAATTTGAGATGGACATCGTATAATAAATCCAATTCCAAATTATGTCTTGCTAATGTGCTACTACCTCCATCCCACCTAATTGTCTCATTTACTTTTTGATATTTCGGCATGTTTTTCCACCGAAACCTAGTACGAGTTTTAAAATATAATTTTGAAGTATCGTTTCTTTTACGGGATACTATGAGTGTAGTATCCCGTAAAAAAAACGATACTTCAAAATTATATTTTAAAACTCATACTAAATTTCGGTGGAAAAACGTGCCGAAATGTCAAAAAGTAAATGAGACAATTAAGTGAGATGAAGGTAGTATTATCTAGCTTACTATTGTTTTCCCCTTTCGTTGAAAGAATTTAGCTCACTATTTCTAGAAAGCACACCTTTTATGCACTTCACTTTAAACCTCGTAAAAATCAATTGTAATCATTAAAAATAAAACAAGACAAGACAAGACGATTCCGATAATAATAATAATAATAATAATAATAATAATGATATATTTTATACTACCTCCAACTCATATAAGTAGTCTCATTCACTTTTTTGACTTTTCCGACACGCATTTCCATCGAAACCTAGTACGGGTTTTAAAATATAATTTTGAAGTATTGTTTTTTTTACGGGATACTATGAGTTGGTGGGTTGGAGGTAGTATGTTTTTTTAAAATAAAAAGATAGTCAACTATTCCTTTATAAATGAGACGGAAAGTATTTTCTAGCAAAAAATGTTCTCCTTATCCACCATGGATACATTTAATATACTGACGATTGACGTGGAAATGTCACGTCAAAGATTTTCCTTAAGGTTTAGTTTTTTTAATAAGTTTAATTTTTTTAAAAGATTTATTTTTATAATATATATTAATAATAATTTTTATAAATATAATAATCTCATGTTACTCATAGTCATATTAAATATGTCCACACGAAGTATAAGAAAAAACATAAATCATTGTCTAGCTTGTTACCATTATTTTCCCCTTTTCTTGAAAGAATTTAGCTCACTATTTCTAAGAAATTATATTGTTTGAAATGCACACGTTTTATGCACTTCACTTTATAACCTCGTAAAAATCAATTGTAATGATTAAAAATTAAAATAAGACGATTTGGATCTAAATCTAGAAATGTAGGAGTTGAATCTGCCACAGATCGTGGGGATTGTCGTTTTGGAATTGGAAGGCTGTTCTCAATTTTGAAAATAAACAAAATAAAGAATTAATTAATTGCTACCTATCCGACTGAGATTGGTAAACTAATTAGTAACACAATTATTGATAATTCTGTAGTCGTGGGCAGTCTAGTCACCATGTAAACGCGACCTAATTGTTTCTAGAAGTAACACTTTTTCTTTTTTCTTTTTTCTTTTTTTGGGTTATAAATAGTTTAACCATAGAAATACTTAAACCCTAGCATGCTATCAATTTGCGTGTTTTGATTTCGTGTTTAAATTGCAAAATAGATAATATTTTCGTAATTTGTTTAACAAATTTTCTTATACTATATACGTGGATGGATGCTCCGAAAATCATGGTAGATATACTTTACCATAAATATACTTAATGCATACATATTTGGCGTGGTAATGTCCAGTGGCGACTCCAGGTTTTATAATTCGGGGATGCGAAAAATAATTATATAATATTAATAGTATCATCTTATAATAATGTCATCGAAAATAGTAAATTTACAAATATATCTAATTTAATTTTCTACAATGCTTCATTACTTAAAAGCGATTGGCAACATCGTCATTAGAAACTCGTAGGAAAATACATTTCTCTCAGTGAAATTAACCAGACAATCATTTAAAAATTGATTTTTCATGCTATTTCGCAATTTATTTTTGACATAAGTCATTTCGAAAAATACTCTCTCGACACTTGCAGTAGCAATCGGAAGAACCAATACCAACTTGATAAGCAAAAATACTAGAAGATAAGTCACATATGTGCATGTCTTTTTGTTAACATTAATAATGTTTTAAAATTTATTGTAATTATTTAAAATGAATAAATATAAATTACATACATATATAGTATATATATATAATAGTAGTAAAATAATTTTTTTTTTGGGGTTACACTTGTACCCCTTTGCTCCATACTAGAGTCGCCGGTGGTAATGTCACATACTCGAAAAGCTGTTATAGATACATTCTCAATAAAATCTAACTATATGTGACATTATGATCATTTCCGTATATATTGGATTATGAAAGATTATAAAAGTACTTTTGTAGCCATAAGTGTAAATAACATTTTTTTTTGGATTAATCTACATAGCCATAATATGGCTAGCCATAATACCCTTTTATTTAGCCTAAAATAGATTATTTTTTATAAGGCAAGTTGCATCTATTTAGTATACTATTATGTCCTTAATCTAAATATGGTATAATAGCTGAGAGAATAATGAGATTTACATCTTCCATGATTTACAATTTCATTTGCTTTTTATACGGATGATTACAGACTTAATTAAGGTATACATATTTTACAGAAAGACAAGTATATATTTAAAATAGTAAGTATTATTTGGATTGGACTAGATACAAAGTTGACCGAGTAATGCTCCCCTACCCACCGTGGGCATGTTTAATATGCCCACGGATGAGGTGGCGGCATTATCTTTAAGGAAAAAATTAATTAGTATACCTTATAAAAATAAATCCTACCAAAAAAAACTAAACCCTAACAAAAAAAACTAAACCCCAAAAGGAAAAATTATTGACGTGACACTGCCACGTCAGCCGTAGGCACATTAAGCGTACACTTGGTGGGTAGGGGATCATTTCTCAAAGTTGACTACCATGCAAACATATAGAACGTTTACTAGACAATCAATTTTTTTTAAGAATATGTTATAATGAAGAATAAGTGAATTTCTTATCAATTTCATCATAAAATGTAATAAAAAAAAAATATACCCATAAATAAAAATAGTCCCTCAAATTCAAAGAAAATTCAGATTAAATAATAATTTATATTTGAAGTACAAATGTAGTTTACTTGCAAGCCAAAACAAAAATATGAAATGGTTATAGAGTTCAAAAAATCAAAATAACGAATCACGAATTGGATTGTAATAATTTTGAAAACGGAGAAACAAATGGCAATCACTCCAAAACTTAATAGTAAAATATAAAATAAGATTTATTTCAAAGCAAAACATAGTTTTTAATTAACATAAAGTGTATAAACATCTGTGGTTTGTATAGTGACTAGACACTCAGAGTAATGCTTCCTCATCTACTGTAAACATAATGTCCCAAGGACTCAGGCGAAATATTATATTTAAGAAAAATTATAATTAATAATATGAAAAAGGAAAAAAAAAAATCCACTGAAGAAGGATGTAGAAGGGAAACAACCTAATTTATTAATCTCAACTATTAAGAAAATAAATTTAATATTGAATTTTAAGTGGAAAACAGTAACTTGGTGCTTTGCATATAAACATTCGAGGTGTTCAACTCAATTAAATGGTATTTATCATATCCCAATTCTCGAGAGAAAGTATGCGTGCCCAGAATATGATTAACGATTGGATTAAAGAAGTGGAATAAAAAGAGAAGTATGAATATTTTGGACATATTTTTTTTTTCTATAATTATTTGGATGTTTGAAAAGAATAGTTCAATTGAGTGCATTTTCAGATTTTAATTTTGACCATAACCAAATTTATTTTTTCTTCCGATTGAGTTCGAGTTTTATAAAAGTTGGTTTGGTATCCATTTGGTATGATAAAATTATCAATTAGTTTATTTTAAACAATTTAGTTTAAGTCGGTAACCACTTATCTAATTGTTAAAATGAATTAGTTTTTTCTTAAATTTTAAAAATACATATTTTAATATTAAATTGATTTTGTATAATTTTGGTCAACTAGAAAAAAATTATTGTATAGATATAATCTTCAACTAATTTACACGTAATTAAACCATCTCAATCGTAAACTTATCTTCTTTTTTATTTCAACAGATTACCTCAATGTAGTTTACGTATTGAAAATGTTTAGATCAAGTAATATGATATATTTAAAACTATTTACGGAAAATTGTAAGTGTGTTGTATTAAAAAATTATTTATGGAAATAAAAGTTGTTATTAATTAATGTGGAGAGATATAATTTGTAATTGGAAAATTTTAGAGGCATTATCTTTCTATAAATAATTATAAGGATACTTCTGTAAATTTCTTATTTAAGAATTGTAAAATGACTATAAAACCCTATTATGGGTGGCCATATTATGGCCATTTAGCAAAACCCATTTTTTTAGTTACTGTTCTTATTTGAAAGTCATAAATACCCTTTACGCATTTGAAGACAATGGTGTCCGAATATAATTTTTTTTGATTTTTTTTTAATTTGATTTTTTTAAACTTTAATATATTACTATGATTTAATTTAACACTATAATATGATTGAGTTTATAATTATTTTTAATATTTTATTTTATTATTAAAAGTAATAAGTAGGGTTCATAAATTTAAAATTAAGGTATATAACTTATAATGCTAAACAAATCCTTATTTATCATGGTGGCTAAAAAGTATTTTGTTATCCAAATTCCAAACTGGCCATTTTAGTATATCCCTCTTAAATAAATGTAAACATTTCTATGTATATTATGAATTCAAAACGATCCTTGAAATTCTAGTTCATTTTTATTATTATTAATTTTAGTTATTTAATTTGGTCAAATATAAATTTCAATTATTGTGTAGACATTGTAGAGGTAGAATCTACAATTGAGTATAGCCGGTCGGTTCGGTCGATCCGGGCACTAGCAACCTGTTATCAACACGACACAAACACGTTAGAGCCCTATGGGAACACCGGTGGGGGTGTCAGCCGTAGGGCCTCCGTTGCTCAAGTTAGTATGGTGATCGAAAGTAAATTGAATAAGAAAGTAACGTATAATAAAAGCAATAGTAAATAATGGGGGTCGCGGACGACTGGAGCGTCTGGATGGCTGAAACGGTGATAGAAAATTATGTACGGCGGAGGAAGCTTGTTCGGCTTACTCCGACGGTGGCGGAAGTCAGGTGAGTGCAGATAGTACGAGGGAGAAGTTGAGAGCGTAGTAGAGAGTGTGAGAGTGGAATCGATCGTGACCGACTTGACCTGCTCGGTCGACTTATATAGGCCAGCCTCCCATTAGGGTTTATCTCGGAAGCCTTATCAGTTAGTTTCCGCCTCCCTCGGTCTGTTCCGACTTCTCTGGCCTAGATCGTTATTTGACTCAGTCTCGACTTAATTGATAAGTCACACATCTTGACTGTGTTGACTGTCATGACTGACACGTCTGGCCCCTTGGTCCGGATGAGTTGTTTTGGCCCAAAATGTGTAGTTGGGCTATGGGATATATATAGAATTGGGCCGTGCTGACTGTTTAGTCAGGCTTGTTAGGCTTATTGCCTATGTTACTTGGCCGTTCCGGCTGTTAAGTCTGGATTATTAGGCTTATTGCCTATGTAACTTGGCCATTTCGGCTGTCCAGTCCGACTTGTCGGATTTGTGGGCCATATTAATTTGGGCTTACGAAATTTGCCCACTACAGTTTGTCCCCCACTCTCTAGTTAAAATAATTTTAACTGGAGAGTTCATATAGTTATATCGGTTGATTTGCCGACACTATTCAGAATTTGGGACAACGATATTCAAAAAATAAATCGCGTGGCAATGAGATGGCCTTTGTGGGCCGAGTTCAAGCCTCTTGAGCCCTTTCTTTTATGATTCTGGCTTGCGTAACTCGTCACGGAAACGAATTAGGCCACTTTGTAAATGGGCATTACACGCCTAGAATAGAAGATAAGCCCGTTAGTCTTATTATTATTTTATTTTAACATGTATATGCATATTAGTATATACTGTTAATTAGGCCATGGCTTTTAAGAATAAGCTTTTGGAATTAAGAAAGAGGTGGGCCCATAGGCTTCATTGTTGATCATGAAATACAAGTTGGCCCATTTTTCACGTAAGGAAAAGTACGAAATAGATTGATTGTCCCATTTTGTAATTGAATTGAAATGCGTTGCGGACCATTGAAAGGGTCGGATCTCTTGGATGAAATTTTAAACTGACTGTCTAGCAAGTCTGTCGAGTTGGTCACGACAGCCAACTCTTGAGAAAGAATTTCAAATATAATTCCTGAGAAATAAGTCAAGGAAGTCAGGAAATAGGGATGCGTCTTTCACTCCTAACCTTTCTTTCCCCCCATTTTTTTTTTTGTTTTTCCTTTCTTTTTTTTTTTTTTTTTTGTACGCACGCAGCCAGAAATAAAGCTGTTGGTACTCTATGAAGCCTATTGCGTGCTTGAGTTGTCAAGACTGTCGACTCTGTCGACTTTTATCTCATAGTAGAAAGAGCGAAGTTTTGAATTACAGGCTGGACTCCTTCACTCCCAAAAATTCAAAAGGAGCCCAAGTTAGGCAAGTCAGTCGACTTCGTTTGCTTGGCAAGATTCAGCCTCTGCTTTCATTGACAAGCGCCCCTCTGTTCTTTCTTCGAATCAGTCGACTCCGTCGAGTCGATTTCGATAGCAACAACAAGCATTTGAATTTGAAAGATAGCGATTCCAGTCTTCGGACAGTTGGGCATTTCGTCGAGCAGCTTATAAGCACTAATTCAAGGGAGATGTAGTGGCTATAGCGGCCATAGATGTTTGCTTGGTGAGGTAAGGCAAAATTACTACGTCTGCGTGCTTGACGGTTGTGATAGAGAACATTGCCAAAAATTTTGGCGTCGAAGATAAAGGAAGATTCCAACTCTATTCGAAGAAAGTCAAGCTTCAATTGTTAGCCAAGAGAAGTGATCCAGACACTCTTTGGAAAGCAAAATACATGTTTGTTCCGTTTGAAGCGCTGAGGCTGCCACCGAATAGTGGCGTTTCTCGTATATTTAAGGGGTTAAGTGAGTATATTACTCGACTGCCAAGTGGGAAAGTTTATTTCTCCCTTGTATACTTTGTGCTTGGTTCGCCCGACTGAAGAGTTGGGCGGGCTTGATTATGCTTTGTATTATTTGTGCTTGTGACTAATATCTTCATGTCTTGTTCCAGGTTCGCTCGAGAGAAAACTTAAGCCTTCGAAGGTTTCTGTGACAGAAGACAGGTTAGATAGGTTTCTGTGTATACCTGACGAGTTTCGCGATTGTGATTTCATCCTGACCGAGTTATTCCTTCGAGAGAGTGGTTTGTGGGATTTGGTGCCTCCGCGACCAGAAGGTATTGAATATCCACCAATTTATGATTATCCTTGAGGTTTAATATTACGAAAAAGTGTTGGAAAGTTATATGATTTACTTCTTCTTTGTAGGTTACAAAATCGACAAGGAAATTTCCTCTACGTGCGGTGTAGGTAGTATGGAAGATTTACGTCGGCTCAAGAAGTCTATTGAGGGACCGCTTGCCAAGAGAAAATCACAATCGGATGCCTCTGGCTCTGCTGCTGTACAAAAGAAAAAATAGCGAGTTGTTCATGCCGGCGAGCCTGCCGTTGCAGATGATAGTATTACTATTCGCTATCCCCTCTCTGCTCATGCACACTCTGACTTTGTTTCTCATTTTGAGGAGTCAAAGAAGCTACTATGGCCGGAAGACAAGGCCACATTCAAGGAGCGCGGAGCTGTTTCTATTGGGCGAATGACCGCAACCAATGGCTTTAAGGTGACGATATCATTTTTATCGATTTTAATTTTGTAATGTGCATATGCGTATTCTAGTTGCAAGTTCTGTCTTCTTCTTGTTGCATATAGACTTCCATTACATCCTGATGTGTCTTTGTTCTTTTGTCTTTTGTTACAGTGCTTGCAAGGCGTGTTTCATATGATTGATGAGATCGAACAGTACCAAGCTGAGATAGGGAAGCTTAGATCTGACAAAGCAGTGCTCCAGTCTAATGTGAAGTCGGTCAAGTTTGAATTGGACAAAGCTAAAGCACTTATCACTGAGCAGTCTGAGCAGTTGCGATTGAAGGAGCTCGATGCTACTCTCCTGCAAAAAGTCCGGTCAGAAGTTGATGATCTTCGTACCGAGTTGTTTGTTGCTCAGACGAAGAATAAGATTGCTGCTGCCCAGGCTGAAATTAAGCTCCGGGCTGAGCTATTTCGACAGTTCAAGGAAGGAAAGGCTAATACTTGGAATTCAAGAAGGCTTTCGCTGAAAAGAAAGAGTTGGAAGAGATGATGGCCTTAGAGGTGGCTCAGCCTGAAGGTGGAGAGTTGGAGGCTGATGATGATCAGCTTATTGAGGGGTTGGAGACCGATCAGCCGGTGGTGGATTCCGTGACCAACCAGTCTGAGGGTTGAGGTTTACTATTTACTCACTTATCTAACTATTAGCTTGTTGTAGTATCGCTTATGGTGATAACTATTTCATTTTGGCCGGGTGCATGTACCCGAGACTTATGCTTGTATCTTATTATTCGACTTTTATTAGCTTTACTAGCTAGGACATGTTTCCTTTCCCCCTAGTTTAAGTTGAGTCGGTCAATTCAGCTTAGACTAATATTTTGTAGCGTCATTGGCGTTGGGATCGCCTGGAACGTGTCCCTTATGATGATGAACTTTATTTATTTTGTTCTTCGTCTCTCTTTTATCAGGTTTATTTTCTTGTTGATGGAGTTTATTGCATACAAGTCTGGACGGTCAAGTCCGTCAAACTTTATGAAGCTCATTTTGTGACGGCCTGGGCAGTCAAGACTGTCGAGTTAGTCTTCCTTTCAAGGCAAAAATAGAGTATGAAGCAAGTGTTGGAATAGACTCCTTTGCTACCAAAGTTCCGAAAGTTAAGTGAAGCTCCGATTGGTTGACTTTTTTAGACTCCGGTAGTCTAGTTGGTCGACTTCAGATGATTAGTCTTCCCTTGTCCCCCCAGCTCTGGTCGGTTGGGAAATACTATTATGGCAGGAACGATTGGGCTGTGCTTCATAGCGCTGCCTACATACCCATTAGAGGGATCAAGCCCGAATGTAGTTCTGACATGTCCTGCATGAGACTGTCAGAACTACTGCGAAGGTAAAAGGGTGTATCCATGTAAAATAATGAAAGTAGTGATATTACTGCTCGTAGTAGACTTCCTGGGAAGTTATGTCGGTAATGTTTAGACTTTGAGAAGTCTCCTATTTGTCGTTCTCGTCAGCTAATCCTAAACTTTGGAGTTTTGAGCATCGAAAAGCTGGTATAATCTGTTAAAAATGGTCAGATATGACTAGTAAGACAAGATAGACTGGCTGTGCTCCGGAGAGCTGCCTACATACCCTCAAGAGGGATCAAGCCAAGATGTAGCTCTCAAAGTGATCTTCATAGAATTGTCAGAACCAATGTAGCAAAGATTATAGGCCTCGGGAGGCTAAAATAATTTAAAACGAGAGATTGAATTTAGGAGTGATACTGTCTGAGGTGGATGGCATTCCAGCTGTTGGAGATGTCACGTCCATCCTTTGCTTGGAGTTGTATGCTCCATGTCCGACTACTTTGGTGACTAAGTAAGGCCCT